>JARHVA010002302.1:0-330000 GCA_037957365.1 Torreya grandis | reverse complement strand
AAATATAAGCAATTAGTTCATCTACGCAATAAAATATCTTGAAAATTATTTATTTTTTATTGGGAAGATCTTCATGGGCATGTGTCAATATACTAATGGGTCAACTTGGGAAATTTTAAGATAAACCGATGGAGTATCTACTGGAAAGGGGATTAGCTTTGAAACTTGGCCCTAATTCAATAATTTCAAAGAATCTCCAACTATAAATCAAATTGTACTTAACTAGATCAAACTAATTCCAAATTAGAATCGATTAATTTGAAATTAATTGAACTATATTTGAAATAATTTAGAATTTATTTGTATGAAATTGATGATAATGTTTATTACTATAATTATGGTTTATAATCAATAAATACACATGAAAGAGTTATAATATGGTGAAGTTACATCTTTCTAAACACTAGTTCACAGTTGCTGGCATGGATTTTTTGTTTTCTGCCAAAAATGTGATGATAGATGTCATTTTGATTCTCCAATCCTTTTCATCTTTCCAACTTCCATTTTTAGTATATCCACTTGACATAACATAACTCATTTTCAATTTTTGATTGGTAACACAATTTTGAGAATTATAATTAATGAACAACGTGTTGGTAATTGAAAAATCATCTCCAAAAGGTCCTTTTAAAAATAACTTCATCTAGTTTCTTTATGTTTATATTGAAGGGCTTAGAATATATTTTCCCCCAAACAAACATGAAATTTGAATTTGTGTAACCCATGTCTTGAATAAGTATCCTCAAATGATTGTCCTCTATCATTGATCAAATGCCAATGTGAGAAAAAGACTGTAGTGTCACATTTAAAATTTATTTGGAATAATCTCTAATGTAGGATGACATATTTTCTATTTTATAATGTTTTTTTTTTCCCGTATCATTCATTTATATATCTTTTGTTTTATGCACAACAAATAATAAGTCATCCAACCCTAAAATCAATAGTTTTTTAAAAGTCAGTTTTAACTCCTTTGAAATATCTGTAATTTGTTACAAAAGAAATGAATCATTTATTAATAATATTATATTATAAGATATATAACATGGAAATTTTCTAAGAAAATGTTTTACATGTTACTAGATTGGTCATTGATGCACTTTTGATTTGCATTTCTTATTGTAACATATAAACATAATGCATTTTGTTTGATGCATTTTTTCTGCATTTCCTTATATCTTATAAATATTCATATAAACATATATAAAAATAAATACATGCTCAGGCATATTGTAACTTTACTCATTATACATGGATGTACCATTTCTATTGTTAGTTTTGTAAGATATAAATGTTCATATTGAATCCTTATAACTTGACCATAACTTTATCATATTTTGAAACAATCCCATTTTGCCATAACTCATTTTTGATAGACGTTAATGGCAATTTAACATTGATCAACCAACATCTATATTCTTAAAGTAATGAAAGTATCATCTATTATTATGCATACCAATACATATTTATATGTTTATACAACCCATCGCAACAAACAAAATAAGATTTACTCTTCTAAGTCAAAGTTCATTATTACTAATTTCAAATGAATATACACCTTAATAGGTGAACCCCCTTTATATACTTCCAATAAGACACATCAAATTAAAAATTGTTTAAATCAATAGCAATATAATTATTTGTAGCACAATATAATTTATTGTTTTTTATTTATAAAGATCACATGGATACTTTGCATCAAATTTTGTTATATTGAAGACATAATATAACACATATTGTGTTATTTTAAACTGGGCAAATTAAACATGTATAAAACATTATAATGGGTAAATTAAACATGTAAACAACATTTTAATAGGTAAATACAACCACATTCAAGTGTACACAACAATAAAATGAACCCACACTTCCAAATCCCAAGCTGATGCAAGTCTATTTTTTATTGTCTTCTATAATCTCTTGTTCATAAAGAAAAATTCAATTGTAATATATTTAAATAAATAAAGATAATTAATATATTTTAGATTTATATGAAATTGTATAATTAAATATTTATTGAAAGGGGTTTTCACCTTTTTTTTAAAAATATTTTTGTAGTTTGTATGGGTGCATTCTTTCATTGAACCTTTGGTTCTTTATTCCCTACAAGGTATTATATAATGTAGTGACTAAAAATTCTTGTTGTCAATTAAATTGATATTTGTATTTTAAAAATGTGTCATGTTGTAGTCTTATGTTATTTTCATGAAGGCAATAGCCTGTAGAGTTGTGTCATGGGTTGTGTTGGAGACACAAAGTTCTAGAGATGTGTTGTGAACTATTTTAAGTGAGACATAAATAGATAAAAAATTATTTTATCACTACTATAAATAGTTGATAAATACAAAATTATATAATTGAAAAAATATGCATGATCTTATCTTACCTTCTTCAACTTGCAATGTCTCATGTTCATTGATATGATTTTTTGTTATTATTATTTCTTCACTTGCATGCAATACTATTAGTGTTGTACACTGAAAGATTGTTAAGCTGTTAGGTCTAAAAAATAAATCATACACATCAAAAGATTATTAAGATGTTATATTTGGAAAATTAAGAATGATTATAAAATAAATTAAAAATACTATGCACCTATTACTGATCGAAGCGATTGTTCTTGTATTAGTTGCTTTGAATTTATCAAACGATTTTGAAATCAAACATTAAAAATTATTTGTTCTTTATTTTTGTAATGCAAGATAAACTTCTTTGCAATTTTGTACAAGCATGCACTAATCCAGCTCCTATATATAACTCTAACACATCACATGTATCCAAGTTATTGAAAGTAGAGATAAGTCTCTCCCAAAAGCATTTATCTAGTCCATTTTTGAATGGCTTTCATGTTTTGTGTGAACCAATCATTTGAAATGTTGGTATGCCTTTGTAGATATCAAAACCTTCCTCTAATTTACTTTGTTATGAATGGAGGATGAAATATTGAAGCTAAAAATTAGTGAGATCTTAACAAAAATTAATACTTGTAATATTAGTCCAACTAAATCCATCACTATTTGAACCCTATAGTATGGGTGCATTCTTTCATTGAACCTTTGGTTCTTTATTCCCTACAAGGTATTATATAATGTAGTGACTAAAAATTCTTGTTGTCAATTGAATTGATATTTTTATTTTAAAAATGTGTCTTGTTGTAGTCTTATGTTATTTTCATGAAGGCAATAGCCTGTAGAGTTGTGTCATGGGTTGTGTTGGAGACACAAAGTTCTAGAGATGTGTTGTGAACTATTTTAATTGAGACATAAATAGATAAAGAAATATTTTATCACTACTATAAATAGTTGATAAATACAAAATTATACAATTGAAAAAATATGCATGATCTTATCTTACCTTCTTCAACTTGCAATGTCTCATGTTCATTGATATGATTTTTTGTTATTATTATTTCTTCACTTGCATGCAATACTATTAGTGTTGTACACTGAAAGATTGTTAAGTTGTTAGGTCTAAAAAATAAATCATACACATCAAAAGATTATTAAGATGTTATATTTGGAAAATTAAGAATGATTATAAAATAAATTAAAAATACTATGCACCTATTACTGATCGAAGCGATTGTTCTTGTATTAGTTGCTTTGAATTTATCAAACGATTTTGAAATCAAACATTAAAAATTATTTGTTCTTTATTTTTGTAATGCAAGATAAACTTCTTTGCAATTTTGTACAAGCACGCACTAATCCAACTCCTGCATATAACTCTAACACATCACATGTATCCAAGTTATTGAAAGTAGAGATAAGTCTCTCCCAAAAGCATTTATCTAGTTCATTTTTGAATGGCTTTCATGTTTTGTGTGAACCAATCATTTGAAATGTTGGTATGCCTTTGTAGATATCAAAACCTTCCTCTAATTTACTTTGTTATGAATGGAGGATGAAATCTTGAAGCTAAAAATTAGTGAGATCTTAACAAAAATTAATACTTGTAATATTAGTCCAACTAAATCCATCACTATTTGAACCCTATAGTATGACACCCATTTCTTGCATGGAATGGAAATCACCAACACAAATTCTTGAAAGAGGTTTGAATACCAGAAAAATGTTCTAGTTTATGGATGGTGAATATATTGAAGGCCTCAACAATAACTTTATCAATCAATCTTTAAATAAATAGGCAAAAATGTTCTTACTTAAAAACTTCAATGAGATTCAAAAGATCAATAATTATAAAATCAATGTTCAAACCAACAATGAACATTTCACTGAAATCTTCTAAAATAGATGGCCAAAGACATGGGGGCCCATAATGATAGATGAATATTTCTGTATCTGTCTTAGGAAGCTGACCTTCATCATTATGTAGATATTTTTTCAATATGCTTAATGAATCTTGAGATAATGCTTCCAAACCTTTTTTATTTTTTGATATACCTTCAATCTAGACACATAAATCATCAAACCTTTTAGCAAAAATTGTATAATGTTCCATTACCTCTTCAAGTGTGATTGTTTTGTCTGGTGGCAATGTCGAATCATGGTTGCTGAAATAATCTACAATTTTTGATAATATGTTGCTATATACCTTCACCTTTTTGAACCAAGTATCCATGTTGTTGTACATAAGGGTTTTCAACAAGGAAATAGACTATTTTTTCAATAAATCTGCTAGTTCTATTTTTTGTTTATCTAAAAGTGCTTGAATATTTCTAAGTATTGTTGTACTAATCATATTTATCTAAACTAGGTAAATTAACACTTTCAAACAAATCAAATGCTTTATTAAAACAATCCTAAATGGGCTGTTCCATGAAAAGAAGGCATTTTCTCTCCTACAATTGTTGTGCTAAACAATTCATTTATATGAACAAGTGTTTATCTTATTCATGTATTTCTTCCATCTTTTTTCCCCCTGATTCAAGATTCTTCCAACCTCTTAGTTGGATAAGGTCACATGCAAATCGAACTCTTTCTACAAATAAAACATTATAAATTATTTTGTTGGATTCATTATATTGGTTACATATTTTGTGCACAATATGAAATGGAGTACAAGTTTTTAGAAATCTTGCCCTTCTAACAAAACATTTATTTCTCAATGATAGTAAATTATATTCCTCCTCTGAAAGAATTATCTATTGTGTTATAATTATGTATTGGCCATCTAAAATTTTGAACCTTATAGTTTTTTTCTCCATCATATCTTCTACAACTGCTTTTGATTTGATAATACATTGAGGGTTGTTTGAATCAAAATAAATTAACAAAGCATACTTCATTGGAACCTCATTATGTTTTACAAATGAATGAATTATTTCATTCACCTCTTTTTCATTCAGATTTCTTATTTTAATATTATCATCCCCCAATTCACAGAGCTCTATAGAAATATTCAAGGCATAATTACTAGAGGAAATATACCATATGGATAATTTACCATGTGTCTGATCAGAAGTTTTTGTCAACAAAAGTGTTCTAACCTTTTGTTCAATCTTATGTTTCTCTACTGGTGTGAGTACTTATATGGCCTCTTTCAAATCTACATACAATTATGTTGCCCTTGCTTGTCTTATTTTTTTCAATGCTTTTTTGTCATGACTATAGGGTATCTTAAATACATGTTTGCATGGTGGCAATTAGAAGAAGTTTTTACCCCTTTTTCATGTTTTTTTTAACATATTTCATATTCTAATGATCAAATTATCTCTATCTATCAACCCAAACATTTGAAGGTTGGCATAGCTATTCAAATGAAACCCAAATATTTTACAAGGAGAATTTTTTTCTGTCAATTCCATTTTATTGGGTGTAAATTTATTTAAATTAGTTATAGTTCAATGGATAATTCCCTCTTCTTCATTCCATACTTCCAGTTATATGTCCATCAACCAATATAATCTGATGGGGAAACAAATCCACAAACATTTTTTTCAAAGGAGAAAGATGAGGGGAAAGTATGTTTCTAATATGTGTCAAAATGCCCATCAATAGGTACCTTCAAGGTATCTCCTAAGAGATACCTTTCAATCATGCATACGAGTGAATTTTTCTTAGATGGAATCTCATAGGAGATCCTTCAAGTTAACCATGATGGTATTATAAGTGAATTTCAAGGCCCTTAAAGGAATCTCCTAGTAGACACCTCAAAGGGTGGTGTCATACATTCAAAAGGACATTGAATGCATCTCCCAATAAAACTTTCCTTCACCTTGAAAGCACTACTGGGTGATAACTTGATAACTTGAAAGGCCTTCTAATACTTGGGAGAGTGCGCACTGAAAATGATAGGATAAACATAAGAGCATGTATTTTAGGTCCTCTTGTTCACATGCTATTTCCACCTCAATTTGATTTAACAATTTTCCCTATTACATTAATAATTTCATATCCGAATAATTCCCTTGTTGTACCTTTAAAATTTTCCTTTACCTTGAAGGTCCTTCTAATATCTTCAAGGTATATCTTAAGAGATACATAAAGTTAGCCATGAAGGTATTACAAGGCCCTCAAAATAATCTTATATTGGATACCTTGAGATTGAAATTACATAGTGTTATTGAGATTTTTAATATCTTCAAGGTATCTCTTAGGAGATACCTTCAAGTTAACCATGAAGGAATCTCTTCGCGGATACTGTTGATGCCTAAAACTCTCACTCCCAGTGAATAATTTCCTATGGAAAACTTTATAGATGTGAGATAAAATTATGATCTATGAAGCAACCTCTAGGATTTTAGAAGCTAACTCTTTGAATTAATTAGGGGTGAAAAGGGGAAGGTGGAAATGCAAATAAAATTTAAACCAAACTAAGGTGATGTGCCAAGATTCTTAAAGTATCTATTCCTAAAATTACATAAATTAATTTGAACCCTTAAGGCATTACATATAATTAAAAGAGCATATGAATGATTTAAATCCTAGAATATGAACAAGAGTCAGTACTATAGAAGGAAAAAACAAAAACAACAAACAATAATGGATTCCACTCAATTTGACATAGAACACTGCATCATTTTCATTATTGGGTGGAGAACAAAATATAAAAGGTCAAAAGGCAAAGTATACAATATTCAATCCTTCTTGTGAAGGGCACCTACTAAGGTCGTGAAGTGCACCTACTAAGGTCGTGAAGTGCACCTACTAAGGTCGTGAAGTGAAAATAAATAACTAATGCTATTTCTATTTCAAAACTAATTTTTACAATGGTTGCTCTTTGATAATAGTAAAAACAATTTCTATTATCTAATGTCCCTACCCCTTTACAAAATAAATGAGCCCTGAATATATAAGCACAATAACCTCATGAGGAAATGATGCCTATAATCTGGCACTCACACTTGTGATGAGGGCATTATAATTAAGTGGGTAGCTTTGGCTCATGAGTGTAGTTGGTATTCAGAATCTTAGATATGCCGCAATTGCACCACCTCATGATTCCCACAATGCTTAGAAGTGCTATGGTGATGCATGTCTCCATTGGAACTACCTCTAGAATTCTTATTATAAATGGGGCCCACTTCCCTCAACTAATGGCATGTCTTTTCTTTAAATAAGAACTGGTTTCTTTCCTATGGAGTGCTGTGATGACACATGTCATTAGCAAAAGGGACCAATACTTAGCCAAAAAATGAAGAAGGGGAAACCAAGAAAGAGGAGGTCGATACACCACCCATAGAACTTCACCGAGCACATCTATGATGAAAAGGCTAACTACCCCAAAACTTTAAAATGTGGATTAGGATCGATAGATACTTCAACATTGAACTTGTCTAGTATTATTGAGGTATATAAGGGGTTCAATGAGATACCTTTCAAACAGGCACAAGAGTGTATTTCTCCTTCAAGGTATCTCCTAGGAACAACCTTTGGCCCAAATATCTAAGTTTTCCTATATCAAACTTTCCCAGACTACTTAACTCTATTTGTCTATGTGTGTATAACAAACATTGGTTCTAAAAACACTTTTCCACAGAAAATTCATCTTTAAAGGTAAATCTTGAGACCATAGGGACTTTCTTTTCTACTCTACCCTTCCCCCTATTTTGGAAACTTCCTAGAGTGAAACTTTTTGAAGGAGATAATTTCAAGTCACTCTTTAAGATACCTTCATGTTACCCTCAAGGAGATAATTTCAAGTCACCCATTAAGGTATTACAAGGCCCTTGAAGGAATATCTTAGTAGATACCTCAAGGTTGAACTTGCCCACTATTATTGTGGTATATAAAAGATTCAATGAGTAAATAGGTGTTTTAATTAAAGAAGGTAGTTAACAATACAATGATTATTATGTACAAGGTCTTCTCTAGATCTTATCGAGGGGTAAAGGTGTCTTAATTCCAAGATTAAATGTGAAACCCATCAAAATTGTAGACCTCATAAGATCATCAAGAGAGAGTTAAATAAGGAAAATCCATCATTGCATCATTTTGTATTGAACGAGAATTACACTTAAGAGCTTTACCATACCTTCAAGGAAATGCAAGGCCCTTAAAAGGAATATCTTAGGAGATAATTTAAAGAGCATTATCATACATTGAAGGTAACATTGAAATTATCTCCTAGGAGACACCTTCAACATGCACACGAGTGGAATTTTCCTTGACCCTGAAAGCACTACTAGGTGATAACTTAAAGGATTTTTTTGAGAGTTAGTTTTATTCAGAGGAATTGTATTTGGGATTTGGTTTTCAAACATTTTGTCTGATGGATTTTGGTCTTCAAATTTTTTTTCAGGACTTTTGGTCTTTAGACTTTTTTGTTTAGAGTTTTCGCATTGGACATTTTGTGCAAACAAATGTTCTAAATGACTTGTCTTTTGCCGATGATTTTGATCTTCACATTTTTTATTTCAACCTTTATTTTAAGAAGTTTTATTTAGTTATTTTGGAGGCTTGATCATAACACAAAACCTGAATCCTGATTCTTGACTATCGAAAACCCGCTATACTTGTCCAATAAAGCAAAATACTTCCCTATACTTGCTAAGGATACTTGCCAACTAAACTAACTAGATTTGAACTATGCAGGAAATATGAAACATGTGAATGTTGGGAATTTATAATGCATGAAATAAATTGAATTCTAAATTCTATATAATGACATGAAGCCATTGATGTCTTCATTACTCTCGAATGAATTTGAACTCGATTGTTATCCTTCACAAGAAAAGCCCTAGCTACTTATGAGACTATTGCAAGTAAACAAGCGATTAGCAGAAAGGATAATTTTTCATAGAGCACATAAAAAACTATAAGCACTACACATAATTACAATGGCATATTCATATAAGGTACTTTGGGTAACACTTCTGACATCACCATTTTCTATTAAGTATTCAACCGAATTCAAAGACATAGTTTATGATGCCACTATTTTTGATAATAGGTATGGGAACTAATATAAATTATGGGATGTTGTCAATTATATTGACATATTTTCACTAGATGGAAATATATCTCCCTTAGAGTGACTATTCATCATATACTTGCTATAACTTAAGAGACGGGGATTGCATTTGACTGCAACCAAGCTCAAGGTGATGCCATGCATCGACCTCCTTTGAGACTTATTATTCATAGGAAAGGTTATTCATGATGATTTTATACACCATACAAGTAACCAAACAATTATGATGTCCATATCCAAAGCATATTTTTAGAGGCATTTATCACTACCAACACTAGATGCTTATTTTGACAAACATAGGCTAGTTTCATGGAATCAAGATAATAATATGGAAAAAGTGTTGAATTCATGTCTTCTCCCTAAGTAAACCATGACATACAAAGGCAATAATCCCACTCCAATCAATAAGTTTAGGATGTGAGTGCATATTAGCTTGGTGTTACTCAATAGGATCTACAAAATGCCCAACATCCATTTCCTTAATTTGGACTAGGTACCATTGTTGCATATGATGTTGATCAATGATGCAACATTTGACTTAGGTGAAATTATAAGCTAAAAGATGAGAGAATAGATCATTCATAAGGATAAGAAGCCCACTCCAATGGGAAACTTTTATATGATGTCATATCTTTTGGATGCTATAATGGGAATAGTGTATAAAGTCCTCAGTGAGCTATGGAGCCCGACCACTGACTGTATCAAAATAATATTTGTGATCATTTTCAATTTATATATATCTATGATTATACAAATAATATGGTGAGGATTACTGAGGATGTTTATCCTCAAGTCTATCAAGTAATCTATGGGTCTCTAATGCCTAGAGTTAGAGCAACCATCATGAAGACACCATCTAGAAGAGTTGATTATTTTTTGTATCCTGACTACATTATTATAATGATTTTCAAGCATAAGGTTCATCCTTTGAGTCTTCCAAAACATGTACCTAATAAATTAGATGAGAAAGAAATTACTTTTAGCTCTGGTGGAGCATTGAGGAGGACTTGATCAAAAATAAGATCACAGTCTATGGGCACCATATGGTCATTTTCGTGATGGTATACACAATGAAAAGACACTTTAAACATGTGGAAAATAAAATAAAGAGTTATCATTTTCCCATAGTACCACATAGGGATTTGGATCCTCATGACTACATCTAAAAACACATTCAAGGCCTTAGTATCGCCTACAAACACGTCTATTATGATTATGACTTTTTAATCATGAACACATAGAAGGATGACGAGGTCTTGGAAAGGGCAAGGGTTATCGATTTGAAGGAGGATCACTTAGGGGTGATTCAATAAGAAATTTCAATCACTGTGAAGAAATTACATAATAAAATGCCACTCTTTGTAGGATGGACATCCTCAAACTTTTGGAAGGATTAACCCATAGAGCAATCCAAAGAACAAGGAGATCCATCACAAGAGCTTCCTTTCAAGTTGAAGGCTATTGAGAAGGAACTAGGGGTGAGTGAACCTGATCTTAGGGGATATCTAAGAGACCCCATCAATCTATATTCCTCTGATGAGGAACAGAAAGGACAAAATCCCCCAACTACTAGTGCAATTAAAATGCATGTGGCTACCCACTAGGAATAAGAGTCTACATCTTCAGGGGTAGCTACACAAGAAGCAACTACCTCAGTTTAGAAAGGTTCCTCCTCATATCTTAAGACTACTATTTTTTACAAAGAGAAGCCTAGGACTCCCCCAATAGGTAGTCCTATAATAGAGCAATCTCAAAGTTTACCTATAATACCCCAATAAGTAGTAGTGCAGGAAGAAGTAGAAGATTTTGATGAAGAAGTAGAGTTGGATAAAGCCAAGACTTTGAGCCTCAAAGATAACAAGGGGAAAAAACCATCTATGGAAGACATAACAAGTAAAAAGGCTTTGTCTGTAAGGACCACCTCGTTGCTCTTTTCTTTTATTCCTATTTTTGCATCTGTGCCAATTTCATCGGTGTTGAAAACTCTCATGTGGAAGTTGTTACTTTCAATCCTAATGATCCATTAACCACCTCCTCTTTCTTGTATTTTCCTCTACTCACCTCAAGAATTCAGAAGGATGCTACCACTATTGATCTATCTTCTACTACCTTTGATTCATCTTCCACCACCATGCCATCCACTTCCATTTTGGCCACTTCTAATATTCCTTCTGACACTACCATAGTTAGATCATTGAAAAGGAAAAGGGAATCTAGGAATATTGTGACAACTATGGATACTCCCCAGCTCCATGTCTCATCCACCCAAATCAGTCTCCCCATGCCATCCACCACTCTATCCTAGGAAACCATTGTCACTAGTTCAAGAAAGGGCAAAAAAACAAACACATGAGTTATCACAGTCCATCCATTCCCATAATATGGAGGTTTGAATTGGTCTAAGATTATTTGGCCTTCCTTTCCTGACATACTTATCAAGGTAACAAAGAAGCAACAACTAGCTGAGGAAGTTGAAGAAGAAGTTATGGTCAAAACCATATAGGAGATAGACCTCAAACAATTGACAATTATATTGTGGGCCAATGATTTAAGGGCCAAGACCTCTTAAATGCCCAACTTCAAAATAATAGAGCTCCCATCTATTATAAATTTATTTGACAAGCCATCTGGGAGTATTCGGAGGGTAAGGAAGACGAAGCTAGAAGATGATGCTAGTAGGGAATTAATTTTTAAAGAGAGACAAGAGGTCTTTTCTTTGAATAAAAGACAAAAAAGATAATTAGGGAAATCCCCCTATAATGAAGACTTTAAATCTCTGGCCGAAGCACATAAGGATGCCATGGTGGCAATTCGTAGAGATACATAGCTGGCTAGTTAAGAACTAGAGGCAAATTTCAAGCCAATAAAAGAACAATAGAAGACAATGCATATCCCAAATGGCATTGAAGTTGAGTTCCAATAGGTAGCATCAAAGTGCTACAATTATTTGGAGGCATTAGAGTTCATGCGGGTTGAATTATCCCTTGATGTTGCTAATACTCATAAATTATTTAATTCTTTGAAATATGATGATAATAAATTGAAGCTGTTAATTATTTACGCAACTAATAAGGCTTATATCCATATATATCTCATGACACCATTAGAATCATCCAATGCACTCAACCTCGTGGTCATCAGGATAAAAGAGGCCAGGGAATGGGTGACAACAACTGGGGCTTTGGTCCCCAAATATGAAGAGTAGGATGCCCTCATTATCTAAATTTTTAATGATTTGAAATTGTCCAAAGTAAAGGATCCTACATGGCAATAATATGAACTTTGATCAGCTTATTTAAGAGGCTTCAGGAAATTTGAAGCAAATTTTGCAAGGACTACTGTTGGAGGACATAGAAGCTGAGTTGAGCTTTGCTAGGAAGAAGGTGACTGAAGTTGAGATCTTCAATATCAACTTTTATATGACTAAAGTAGAGCATGCAAAACTACTAGGATATATTAGTAGGGTGTATAGACCCCCCAGTTTTAACTTGGACATAATTTGGTAGTAACATGATGTATCACATAGGTGGCTTTGCGGATGGCTATGAGTGGCAGACTGGCTACGAGTGGCGGATTGGAGGTGAATGGCGGACGGTTGTAGGGCGACCAGTATGGCGCCCCCAGCAAGGAGTGGCCGTTGCCTAGGGAGTCAGCGTAGGAGGCTGACAGGACGTTTGTGACAGAGAGCTCTAAGCTCATGAAAATCAATGGTTGTTTACCTAGAAGCCAAGAGCACCCAGTTCTGGTTTTATCCGCAGACTCTATGAAGGAAGAGGTTGAATATTTGTCTGCTCATACCCTTATTTGCAAAGTTTTGGGGATCTGTATCTCAATAGTAGCATTAGAAGCCTGGATCAGGCAGACTTGGCAGATTGATGGAGATTTTGACATTCTGCTTACTGGGAATAGTTATTTCATGGTTAATTTCTCCTCTGTTGCAGATCAGAATAAGATTTTTGAAGGGGGACCATACTTCTATGAATGAATTGGACTTTTCCTGAAGGCCTGACACACAGGTTTTAATTTGGTGGATGATATTCCAGCTTGTGTTCCGATCTAGGTATGATTACCGAGATTGCCCCTGGAGTTCTGGCGTGAGGACATTCTACGCCAATTAGCGGCTATGCTTCGAACTTTGATGGCAATAGCGCACCAAACACTGGACAAAAAGGTAATTTCATATGCTCACATTTGTGTTGAAATTAATTTAAACAATCCACTCCCGGACTCTCTTGAGATCTGTCTGGGAAGCTCCTCATGGATTCAACCACTGGATTACGAAGCCATTCCATTTTGCTGTTGCATTTGTCATATCTATGGCCATTTGCATAGGCAGTGTCCGCAGGTGAATAAAGACTCTGTCCATCAAGGAGAAGGGTCTGGATCTCGGGTGGCCAACAATGTCAGTGGAGCCAGACAACTGAATCACAGTTTGAAGCAACAGGTTCAAGCAGAGGACATGATTAAAGGGAAAAACCCTCTCTTCCCACCAGGCACACAGCAAGGCGCAAGTGGCTCTAAGGGTCCTGACAAGGATGGATTTTCCACAGTTAGACGCCGTGTGAGGAATCATGGGCTGAAGAGGACAAATTTTGACAGACAGATTGAAGTAAACTTTAACAGATTTGAGGCCCTAGATAACATGAATATAGAGGATGGCATTCCAGATATGCCACAGACAGAAGATGAAGTTACAATGGAACAACTCGCCCTAGGCAATGATTCTCTTGCTTTGGTAACTCGGGTGAGCCAAGAGCTTGACCGTGACATGCAGGAAGCTTCCACCACAGACATGCTTGATACAGGGGACAAAGGGGCTCGCTGGGTTGATTTGGCTAAGGAAATGGAAACTCTCAAAAATGACAAGGGACCATCCTCAAGCCTTGGTCTCATGCATAAACCCTTCAAGAAAGCCTCTGGTTCCAATCCATCTCAACCTGGACGAAGAAAGGACCAGGAGTGGCTTAAACTTACAGGGGATCTTCTAGTTGAGGCGGGGCATGTTATATCCCTGGATGAAAATTTTTCATTAGTTACTCAATGATTGTTCTCTCTTGGAATGTGAGGGGTTTGAATAGTTCTCCTTGACAAAAAGCTATGTATAAATTGGTAAGAGCTAACTCTCTAGATATCTTTTGTATTCATGAGACTAAATTTTTTGTAGACTCGTGGTTTTCTTGTATGCAAAATTTTTGGTATTGCAGTCATAGTCAATGTGTTGGGGCATCGGGTTATTCCTATGAGCTAGCCATCTATTAGAATCTGGAGAACATAACACCTCTTTGTTGGTTGGCCAGCAGTTTAGATCTTACAATGACTGCTGTTTCTAAGGAATCAGGTGAAACTATCCTGGTTAACAATATCTACGCCCCTGTGGATCTTGCTGGACAACGAAAAGTATGGGACCATGTTCGGTATATTAAGCGCTGCCATCCGTATCTACCATGGATTTTGACTGGGGACTTCAATGCTATCCTCAACATGGAAGAAAAGAGGGGAGGATTGGCCCATTTGGGGCTTTCTTCAAAGATCTTCTGACACAATATTGACCTTCTGCACCTCTCAGACGTCAAACCTCTTAATGGCATTTTCACCTGGAGTAATAGGCAAAGTGGTGAGGCTAGTATCTCAGAGCGCCTGGATAGATTTTTGGTGTCTTGTTATTGGCGATCTAGTGCCACTTCCATTGCTTCAGAAATACTTGATTGGGGAGGTTCGGATCATTGGCTGATTAAGCTTTTTACTAATCACATTCCTGGACCAAGGAAGCCCCCTTTTAAGTTTCAGCTCATGTGGCTCAGAGAGCCATCCCTCCATGATTTAATGGCAAATTGGTGGAGATACGCTGGTCCCAGCTATGGCACCGCTATGTTTTCTTTTGTCAAAAAACTCTAATTTGTCAAGGGGAGGTTGAAGTTTTGGAATTTGGACAGCTTCGACAACCTCCATATTAAGAGGAAGAATGCTCAAGACCAGTTAAATGGGATTACCAGGCAGATTAGAGACCACAGCCTCTCTAAGGAGCTCCAGTTGGCTGAAACCCAGGCGGTGAAAGAACTTACAAAGTGGGACCTCAGAGAAGAGATCTTCTGAAAGCAGAAGGCACGCATTGATTGGCTCTAGGAAGGAGACATGAACACCACCTTCTTCCACAAGTCTATCCAAGCAAGGCGTAATAGAAGCTACATTTCCCATTTGGTGTGCCCGAATGGGGCACGGCTGAATTCTCCTCAGGACATTTCTAGAGCAACGACCCGCTACTTTTCTAGTCTTCTCTCAGACGGACAACAACCACCTGAGATAGTTGAAAATACAGTGCTATCCTACATCCCTTCGGTAGTGGATTCGAGGCTGAATGAGTATCTTATGTGGCCTATAGAAAGGATTGAAGTGGAGGCTGTGGTCTTCAGCATGAAGAGAGGTAAAACACCTGGGCCAGATGAATTTTCAGTGGAATTTTATCAAGATTTTTGGGATGTCATCAAGCAGGATCTCTTTAAGGTGATACAGGAATCATATTCCAACAAAGAGATGCTGAAGGCTTTAAACGCTACCTTCCTGGTCTTAATCTCAAAGAAAGAGCAGGCGGACCAATTGGATCACTTTAGGCCTATTACGCTCTGCAATGTAGTTTAAAAATTATCACTAAGCTCTTAGCGGGTAGGCTCAAAAGCTGCCTCCCTTTGATTGTTTTAGAGGAACAGGGGGGTTTTGTTGTGGGCAAGCGAATTCTTGATGAGGTTGTCATTGCATCTGAAGCCATTCATTCTATGAACATGTCCTAAGAACGGGCCATGTTCATCAAACTAGACTTATCAAAGGCCTACGACAGGGTCAGCTAGAGGTTCTTGGAAAAAATCATGTTGGCCTTTAGTTTTAGCCCGGCTTGGATCCAATGGGTGTTTAGCTGCGTCACCACACCTTCCTACTCGGTCCTCATCAATGGGCAACCCACTGAGCTTTTTGGAGCAGTGAGAGGCCTTCGCCAGGGGGATCCGCTCTCCCCTTATTTATTTATCATTCTGGCTGAAGGATTGGGGTGGCTTATAAAATTCCACGTCTCTCAGAATATTGTGCAAGGATGGCAGTGGGGGAATGGCCTAATCACATCCCATCTTTAGTTCGTTGATGATACCATCCCGATTGGGAAAGCACGTATTCTGGAGGTGCAAGCTTTTCGTGACACCCTTGACATATACCTGGATGCTTCTAGGCAGAGAATCAATGACCATAAATCCTCTATCTTTTTCTTTAATACGCCTGGTCCTATACAGAGGAGAATAGCGACCATCATGAGGTTTCAAATTCAGGTTCTCCCAGTTATTTATTTGGGCATTCCCATTATGGTTGGTAGGCAGCCATGGCTATTTTGGTAGAGTATGTTAGATAGACTGAGGCAAAAAGTGAGTCACTGGACTCATAGATGGCTCTCCACGGCTGGGAGAGTCACACTGCTGCAATCGGTGATTTAAGCTCTTCCTGTTTATTGATGCTTGGTCCAGGCTGCTCCAGTTTATTTTCTCAAGGAATTCGATGCCCTTTCTCACCAGTTCCTTTGGAGTGGTAACCTGAGAAGCACCAAATGGAGTTTGATCAAGTGGGATATTGTTTGTCAGCCAAAGAAAGATGGGGGACTTGGTTTGCGCTCTACCATCCTGGCGAGCCAGGCTTTGGCTGCCAAATTATACTAGAGATGGTGTATTAATCAATCTCAATTATGGGCTCGCATCCTGGCTGGTAAGTATTTCCCCGGGTTGGATCCCTCTGTCATCCCTCAGTTGCCTCTTGAGGGGGGTGGCTCCATGATTTGGCGTACCCTGAAAGGAGGAGCTCAGTTAATTAAAAATAGCTTGTTCTGGATTTGCAAGACTGGAGAACAGGCTCTCTTCTGGGAGGATTCATGGGATGGATTTCCCCTTCTCCTATCTTCACACCCGCATTTACAGCCGTTATATGATGTCTTTCAAGCAGCTGGCTGGACTAATGTGGCCCATTATAAGGAGGAGTACAACATGGGTTTGGCCACAGGATTTAGATGGAAACATTCTTCGAATTGGCCTCCAGGTGGATCCTGGGAGAATAGATTGGAGCTTGATCAGTTATTAACTTTTAGACATTGTAACTCTCTTATTGGTCTAGATGAGCTTGCTTGGGGAGGGTGTTCTACTGGTAGCTATTCGATCTCGACAGGCTATCAGTTTCTGCTTACGCAAGTGTTTGGGGAAGCGAATTTCCCTTGGGGGAAGCAGACATGGAATTCAGTTACTTGGCCCAAATGTTGTTTCTTCTTGTGGACGCTTGTCTATAATAGGTGCCTCACATGGGACAACTTGTGAAAATAGGGCTTCCAAGGACCCTCCAAGTGTGTGCTCTGCTGTGGGGAGGTAGAAATAGGGTCGCACCTCTTCTTTCTCTACTCTTTTACCAAGCATCTTTGGCATAGTTGGTGGGATGCATGGAGGAGACCTTGCTGCCATGCCACCTCTTTAGCTGACTTTTGGAACTACTTAAGCACCCCCAATTCCAAAGCACCTATTCTTCAGGCTGCCTGGCTTGCTGGACTGGCATTCATACTTTAGAATGTATGGTTAGAGCGCAACAAACCCATATTCTGTGCCAAGCAGAGGTCTGTCAATGCCATTTGGGTGAAGGTCCGTGACTCCCTACAGGAGTCGTTGGCTGTGAAGGGATTCCGGACAGATGGGTTGGGGGATGTGGAGTCGGGCATTCTCTCCAGCATTGCTGGCACTCTGTCTAGCGCTCCATCCATTGCCCCATCTCTTCGCTCTTACCACAAAGACAAACAGGTGCATAAACCGATCTGTAGAAGAGGTCGTTGGATGCCCCCTTCACCTGGGAAGTTGAAAATTAACACTGACAGATCTTCGAGAGGAAACCTAGGTGAAGCTGGTATTGGTGGCATTGGTCGAGATAGTTCAGGAAATATTCAATTCATCTTCTCTGTTTATAAGGGATGGCATTCCAACAATTACATGGAAGCGCTCGCCATCCTCCAGGCGATACAACAATGCTATCAACTGGGCTGGCAGAGTATTATTTGCGAGTTGGATTCCCAGGTGGTCATTGATTTGTTAAGTAATCATAATTTTTATAGAGCTGATTGGCGACTAGCGGTGGTTGTTCAACAGATTCTCCAGTTGAGTACTGTGATGGATTCAGTGTGTTTCATGCATATCCCCCATGAATGGAATGGGGTTGCTGACTGTTTATCCAAATGGGCCTCTAAGTAAGGGCCTCAATGGGAAATTCTTGATTATAGCTTGCTGCCTTTGAACTTCTCCCAGAAGCTGAGTCTTTTGGTTGAGCAGGACTAGGCGGTGTAATGTACTTTTTTCTGGCTTTCTTGGTTTGAAATAAATTTTTACCCCGATTAGTTAAAAAAAAACAAAAACATGATGTATCACATAAATGATAGCTTGAGATAAAGGTGAAGAAGAAGAAGACTCAAGTTACCACTTCCAAATCTAAGTCAATAGCCATAGTTATAATGCCAACTAAAGTCCATACAATCATCCAGATGTTAACGCAACTATGAAGGGCCAAGTTTTTTCATGTACATTTTTGTAGCGGTGTATATTTCTATATTTATAGTTTTCTTATAGTTCAAATCATATTATAAAGTTACCCATTCATTTTTGTAAACATGAACATATTGCATTATTTTTGTAAAGGCTAACTTAAATTATTAACAATTGTAAGATAACTCTATAAGGTTTTGACCATAGTTAAAACTGAAGTTATAACTATGACATGTAATCTATCTTGCATGTATGTGGAGGATGAGGTGACCCCTTACCCAAGTCTATTTAAACACATGTAACCCATAATTTTGAAGGGTCAAAGAATTTTGAACATATAAGAGCAAGAGAAATTTTGGTTGTCAACTCATGTGTTTGTGTATTTTCTTTCCAATGTTTGTATAATTACGATTATTTCTTTGGTTATATGATTCAATAACTCTTAGTGTGCAAAATTTGCAAATGAGTTCTTTCTTGTCTTGATTGATATACTAGTCTTAGATGTGCAACAACTATTAATATGTATGACAATGCCATTCTAAATATATACTACAAGATTACTTCAAAGGCCTTGTAGTACCTTCATGGGTTACTTGAAGGAATTACAAGGACCTTGATAGAATCTCCTAAGAGATACTTTAAAGGGTGTTGTCATACATTAAAGGGAACATTGAATGTATCTCGTAATAGATACCTTCAACATGAACAAGTGGAATTTTACTTTATGTTAAAGGCACTACTTGGTGATATTTTTAAGGCCCTTGTAATACCTTTAAGGTATCTCCTAGGAGATACCTTGAAGGGGAAAGGTATCTCCTAGGAGATATATTTCAAATAGGCACAAGAGTGGATTTCTCCTTTAAGGAACAAGTGGAATTTTCCTTTACATAGAAGGCACTACTAGGTGATATTTTGAAGGCCCTTGTAATAACTTCAAGGTATCTCCTGGAGATACCTTTCAAACATGCACAAGAGTGAATTTCCTATTTAAGGTATATCATAGGAGATACTTTTCAAACAAGCATATGAATGGATTTCCCCTTCTAGGTATCTCCTAGGAGATACCTTTCAAACAGGCACAAGAGTGGATTTATCCTTCAAGGAACAAGTTAAAATTTCCTTTACATGGAAGACACTACTGGGTGATATTTTTAAGGCCCTTTCAATACCTTTAAGGCTTTCCTAGGAGATACTTTTCAAACATGCACAAGAGTGTATTTCCCCTTCAAGGTATCTCCTAGGAGATACCTTTCAAATAAGCACAAGAGTGGATTTATCCTTCAAGGAATAAGTGGAATTTTCCTTTACATGGAAAACACTACTGGGTGATATTTTGAAGGCCCTTGTAATACCTTCAAGGTTTCTCTTAGGAGATACCTTTCAAACATGCACAAGATTGAATTACCCCTTCAAGGTACCTCCTAGGAGATACCTTTCAAACTGCATAAGAGTGGATTTATCCTTCAAGGAATAAGTGGAATTTTCCTTTACATGGAAGGCACTACTGGGTGATATTTTGAAGGCTTTTGTAATACCTTTAATGTATCTCCTAGGAGATACCTTTCAAACATGCACAAGAGTGGATTTCCCCTTTAAGGTATAAGACTTAAAAGGCATCACTTGAGAGCTCACTACAAATTGAGAGTCACCATGTGGTGAGATACATATGAGTCATCACACAAAGATCCATTTTGAGAATCTGTGAGGCAATCAAAAGGTGCCACATGTCTAGATTTTGAGCTAATTAGGTGTCTTAGTCATATTCAAGCCACACGAGTACTTAGCTAGATTTGAGGTAGTAGTAACGTGTCAAAATGTGGTAATCTTTAGCTTTAAATTTAAAATTGATGAAAAATTAAATTCAAACTAAAAATAAATTAAATTTTAGTGTAATTACTTGCTAAAATCAATATTTTGAAGTTTGATAAGTTCATCATTAATATGGCACAAACCAGGATTGCCAATAGCATTGCATAAATCAAGTTTGCCAAAAATGATTTCTATGCATTCATATAGCATTAAGATAATATATGAGCTCATAAATCAAAATTCAAAAGCCATGGATGAACCAAAAATGTATAGAACTACCAATTTATAATAGGTCTTGTTTCTCTATTCATATGGGACAAACACAATCTTCTGAGACACTAGTTTCAATACCATTGCATTGACTATGGATGACAAACACTACAATGACTTATTCTACCATATGGACAAGTTTCCTCCCCAGACATCTACCTTCCAAGGGCTAACTTTAGCTCAGTGATTGCCTCTATCAACAAAGCCCCCAAGTGGTTCTTCAAATAAGACATGAATACAAATATATACAAACAACACCATATATATAAGGTTATTTATTTATATATATAAGATGATAAATATATATAAGGTTTTTATAATAAATTAGGTTATTTATATATAAAAGGTACTTTATACTTGTGTGTGTGTGTGTATATATATATGTATATACATATACATATAGTATATGTATATATATATGTATATATATACATATATATATATATACATATATATATATATATATACATATATATATATACATATATATATATATATATATACACATATATGTATATATATACATACACACACACACACACAAGTATAAAGTACCTACACATACACACACACACACAAAGTCTGAATTAACTACAGTTTTGATTCAAAGTCTAAAGGGTTAGCTCCAAAGACTAGTGACTTACCTCCAAAGACTAGAAGCTATGCTCTGAAGATTGATAGTTATGCTCCTAAGATGAAAAATCATGAATGATAAGAATCCACCTCCATCATTGAGAATCAAGACAATGTCATTAGACCACCAATGCTACAATCCATAATTTGATGTGGCAATGTTTTCAAAAGATCTCCTCTAATATATTTGATATGAAAGTATTTTCAAAAGATCTCCTCTGATAGATTTGATGTGATGATGTCTCCAAATGGTCTTTTCAAACAAGATTGATGTGACTATGTTTTAAATAGAAGGTCTTGCAAAAAGATCTGGTATGATGCATAATTAATTGTGATTATTACTCCTAGTCTACCAATTATAACCTTTATGACACATCATTAGTACTTGATCAGATAAATCACCTTCCCATTATATCTCTTATGCTCTAAAGAGATAACCATAATTGTCGCTGTCATTCTTGTCATAATCACATTATATAACATGTTTTGCTATTCATTATTGCATTGTCACTACCATCAATTACTGTGTTGTATCTCTAACCTCTTATTTCCCCTATTCCTTATGTGAATTCGAGCTCTATGTTTTTACAGTATAGTTAGATTTGAAATTGAATAGTGCTTGCTCCCAATATGGGTGGGAGAAAGAAAAAGAGTGAACCAAAATCCTCTGATGCATTGTTGCAAGATGAAGCAACCAAAGACATCTTTGAAACAACAGGTTGGTTGAATTTCTTAAAAATGTTTTACGGATTTCATGAAAAAATTATTCAAGAATTCTATGAGAATTTAGATGAAGATCATGTTATTATCAAAGGGAAGAACATTTCAGTAAATCCCTCTATAATCAATGCTCTAGTTGGGATTCCTGAGGATAGAGTAGTTGGCATTAAAAAGATTAGTTTTTCTAACCTAATTTATATGTTTGTTGAAGGAAATGAGACACACCCTAGACTGGCCAAATCCCCCCAAGGAGTGGCCAAGGAATTCTGAGATAAAGTTTTCCTCAACCTTGGCAAAATGTTGTTTTATAGATAACGAAATATATCACTTGTGATGGTCAATTTATAGTAGTGTGTGGAGATGCAATGAGACTCCTTCTTCACTTGAAGAAAGGAGTTGTTTAAGAAGAATATAAGATCAATCTTACCTCTTTCCTTCATAATTCTCTAATTAATGTTTCTCAGAAGATAAGATGAGGTTTTCCATTCAACTTAATGAACATAGTTAGATGTTCTCTATTCATCTTTGAAAGGTAAGGACTTGATGATTTCTAATTTGAGACAAATGTGGGAAGAATATGTTATTAGAATTAATGAATAAGAAATATTTTTTTAAGGAATACAAGTTGAACAGACTAGGGTCCATGATGTAAGGTTTTTGCAGACCCAAGAATTGAGTAATTTGTAGAATTCTCTTGCTATTAAAGACACTCATATTATTGATTTGTAAAATACTAATGTTGATAAGTGTAATCGGATTAATAATCTGAGAGAAATTATTTTTGATAAAAATACAATGCTTTCCCAACATACTTATAGAATAATAGAGCTCATTGCTCAAAATTTTGAGTTACAAGCCTCTATTTAGGCCATGTAAAGAGAAACATGAGAAATTGTAGTTCAGACAGAGAGTCCAACAAGAGTTGTTCCCTCTTTCCCTATTCTATTACATGAAACAATCTTTGTTTGGTATATCACCCATAAGAAAATTTAAAAATTGAAGGATGAAAATACCAAACTTAAGGAGGAATCTCAAAAGCAATTGGAAAAATCCTAAATGCAATTTTAGAAAGTACAGTCTTCTATTTAGCACATTTGTGTTATTTCTAAGAAAATATTAGCATGCATGCAACCTTAATTAGTTTATGTTCTTTTCTTACATGAATAGTTTTATAAATGATAGATTCAATTAATTTCCCTTGGCTTTTCACATATCATTGAAGATGAGCATGTATTTATGGATATTTTTCTCAAGAGCACTGAAGAAAGGCAAGATGCCATTTGTGAGTTCTATAGTTTCAATTTCTTGTTAGGATATCAATCTAGTTTTTTCATAAATTTATTTGTTGGAGAGACATAATTGCATGCCTTGCTCTACACTTTAAAGAACCAAATGACATGGCAATAGACCAATAATAATTTTTTGGAATTACAAAGCACCACTAGGTTATGCATGAGACCATAATTTCTAGAGGCAAAGAAACTTATTTCTTCTTTTCAACCACTTATATATATATATATATATATATATATATATATGAATAATAAATATCATGAGCTATTGAGATCTAATATTACTAATTTTAGAGCTTTCCTTAATCACCATTATGCCAATGGTTTCAATGCAAATCTTGCCAAGTGGGAAACATTACCTATTGAGTTGAAGTGCTAGGAAGTATTTAACCCCACCAATATTAGATGGAGTTTAAGAAGAGACAAACTAGTTTTCTAGATAACCACTCAGCTCTTAGAGGAAAGAGGTTCATATGTCTAGATTGGGATGAGGTTTAGGCCTCTTATCATTTTGGGTCCTCTATCTCCATGGTGGTGTTGGAATTCTCAAGTAGAAGTTGAATTTGAAGCCTGGGTGTATACAAGTATTAGAGATATTGGATTCTTACCAAAGGGCCACCATGATTGGGGCCATCATTTTGAAGTTTATGATCTGAATCAAAGGTTTGAATCAAAAAAATTGGATTAAGGATTAGTCATGCCACTTATTTATAAGAGGAACTCAAAAAAGTAAAGTTTGGGAGAGAAATGATGAACATTTTATATAGCTCATCATATATATATAAACTACCCATAAAGTGTTGCCTTTGGTTATATATTATATTGCATTTAATAGTTAAAGTCTGATCTAAGTAGGATATGAATGTAATTTGTTTTTTATTTGTATGTAATTTATGGATGATTCTTTACCTTGTTGTTGTATATAACATGGATGAATAACTTAATTTTGAGTACAACAACACGTCCAAAGGATGGGGTAATTTTGAGTACAAAAACACATCCCAATGATGGGGTAATTTTAAGAAGGTAGCACATAGTTTTGACAACTCTTTCGATTATAATTTTGAGGATTTGACAAGCGAGCTTCAAAGATTGAATGCTCTAAAGACACTCCAAAGATGATCCAGAATTGCTCTGAAGATGCTCTAGATATGCTCTAAATACATACATAAGATGCTCTAAAGAAGTCTAGGAATGTTGAAGACCTATACAAGATGCTTTGAATATATGTGGATGTGCTTCAGAGACCAGCTGGATTCTATTGCTTGAAATAGTAGTTCTGTGGATATCTATAAATAGACTTTTTATATTTAGCTATTTTATATTAGACATTACCATTCATGGTAATGGCTTAAAATAGTCTGGATATATTTGTATCATTATTTTATAAACTAGATAAGTATCTTTAATTTAAATTAGTTCTTTCCTATCTATGATTAGTTGAGTCGGTTCTAACACCTTCTTATAAACATGGGATTCAACTCTTAGATTGTTTATATTTTGAATAAACATATTTGGGCATTAAGATCATAAATATTTTGTATCCTATGAATAGATACTAAGATGAGTTTAAATACACATTTCCTTCTCATTCCAAGGAGTTGTTAAGTTCCTAGTTTGAAGTTATGGATGTTGAAGTTCTAGATGTTTAAGTTTTGGATGTTGATAGTGTGAATGATTAACAAATAATTTAGATTTACTTTCTTGCAAACTAGAATTAGAGTTCCATTTACCATTTTTAGTATTTGGAAAGTACAAAAAAGTAAAACCCCCTAAGCAGTGAATTATAAAACTCTAATTCCAAATTATCTCATTATAAATAATCATCAGACACTACCTTGGTTGAAAATGACACCAATCTATTTATTGGTTAAATGAGAGGTATAATGATAATCTATCACTAGGTGTATCAGTTAGGCTCTTAGCAAACTACTCTAAACTACTGATTGCCAAAGAAAAGGGTTAGAAAAAGGAGAAAGGGATGACTAAAAATAAAAAAGGGTGATACACCAATCTTTGACACTCCTCATTGCTCTAAGATACACACACATATGATAGCCAAAAACTCATACACTCACACAAACTCCATAACTATGTCATTGCATAAGTGTTTCTTAAGAAGGCTCAACGAAATAAGACAAAGGACTAAGGGATGGTCATATCCACAACTTATCTTCACCTCATGATTGATATAACACATCGTAAGACCTGTAAACTTAAAACTATCTTGCATAGAGGCAAGAGAGAGAGGACAAACACTAAGAAAGAGAGATCCTTCACAAAGTATTCATGCAAAAACTCAACTAAACACAAGATGAAAACATATAAAAAGGTAAATGAACTCTTAGATTACTACCAAGAGGTGTTTTCATTACAAAATGGGTAGGGATAAGCCATACCATAAGAGCATGTAGTCTTTTACAATGAGAAAAATAAGAGATGTATAGAAGAAAATGGAGGAAAAAAGAAGGGAAAATGGATTATGACTTGAGTGATATTATCCTACATAGAGAATGTCTTAATTATTTTATAAGGCTTATTAAATGGTTTGAGTTGCCTCCTCTTTCCAATTAACCTCTCTCACTTTTCAAATTCGTCACATCTCCCACTTGCTCTTCTAGAAGCCTCTAGACACTTTGTGAAGGTTTGTCAAATCAACATAGCATTGTAGCTACGATATTAACCAATTTTGATCATACTTTTATCTAATTTCAAATCAACATATTTACAAAGAGGGTGAATTTAGCTTTTGAACACAACAAATGGTATAAAAAATGAAGCTATGGATAAAAAAATATGGCTAAAAAACCAACACACAATCACACACAATTGTAGAAACACGTTCAAAACATGGAAAAATGGAAAATCATAGAATAATATAGGAACACAACCCATAATATCTTATATTTATAGAAATATCTTGAAAAGATGCTAAAAAAGATATTTTTAATTTTTTTAAAGATCAAAATAACCTCTATGACCTTCCCTTTGAGTGTTTTGTAGTGAATAGTTGTTTGAGTGATAAACCTTCCCAGAAGGGTCACTTCGCACCATCATAACTTTATAATAGAAGTTCACATAGCTGAAAAACAAAATTCATTACCTTCTCATACCATCAAAGTAAAATCATACAAATTTTCATGGAATTTAGACTCCATTTGGTCTTGCATAAATGGGATTCAAAAGTGCTTATTGTGCAGATTTTGCAACTGGGAGATGTAGAAAATGACTAAATAAAAATCAACATAAAGCTAATTTTCATAGCTATGCATTCCACACATTATATTTAATATGTACACACTATCTTTCCCATTTCACTATAATGACATTTATCTATCATCATAATAAATTTGAACAATATTTAACCTCCTTTACTGCTTAAAAAATGAGCTTGGAATGTGCGCACTGGCCAGATCTGAAGACTAGAAACACAAAAAATTGACTAAATAAAAATTAACTCAAAAGCCAATTTTCATACCTATACATTCAACACATGAGAGTGAATTTTTGATACTTGTTTGAACCTCACATTCTTCTCACATTTGTCTACCATCATGTGAAATTTGAAGGTGATTGTACTTGAATTGATCCTACATAATGGTGTTTGAAAAATGCTATAAAGGCTGATTTGGCATATGAAAACAGATAAGAATCTATGCACTAGGAAATTTTCATGATTGTGATATTTTAAATCCACTATTATCAATGCAAGTCTTACCAAGTGGGAGTCATTACCTTTTGAGTTGAAGCATAGGGAAGTCCTCAACCCCACCAATGTTAGATGGAGTCTAAGAAGAACCAAAGTAGTTTGCCAACTAATCACTTAGCTTTTAGAGGAAAGAGGTTCAAATGTATGGATTGGGACAAGGTTTAGGCATCCTACCATTATGTGTCCTCTATATTTATGTCAGTATTGGATTTCTCAAGAAAATTTTTAATTTCAAGCTTGGTTGCATAAAGTTGTCAGAGATCTTATATTCTTGCCAAGGGACCATTGTGATTGGGGCCATTATTTTAAAGTTTATGATCTGAGTTTGAGGTTTGACTCATGAAATTTGGATTAAGGATCAATCATCCCACTTATTTACAAGAGGAATTGCAAAATAAAAAGTGTGGGGGATGAGTGATGAGCATTTCCTATAGCTCATCATAGTTATATAAACTATCCATAAAATGTTTCTTTTGGTTATAAATTGTATTGCATTTAAGAGTTAAAGTCTAATTTAAGTAGGATATGAATTTAATTTGTTCTTTATTTGTATGTAATTTATTTCTGATTCTTTACCTTGTTATTGTGTCTAACTTAGATGAATATCATAATTTTGAGTATAATAACACATCCCAAAGATGGGGTAATTTTGAGTACATCAACACATTTCAATAATCGGGTAATTTTTAGAAGGTAACACATAATTTTGACAAATATTTCAACTATAATTTTGAGGATTCAACAAGTGAGCTTTAAATTTGAACACTCTAAAGACACTCTAAAGATGCTCTAGAATTACTCTAAAGATGCTCTAGGTGTGCTTTGAAGACATACACAAGATTCTTTGAAGAAGTCTAGGAATGCTCCTAAGACTTGTACAAGGTGATTCGAAGAGCTGTACAAGATGCTATGAAGATACCTAGATGTGCTCCTAAGACTAAAAAAATTATGCGTAATACATACTGATAATAGAAATTAGGATAATTTTACTACAAAACTTTTATTTGAAAAAAAAAATAAAAAATTTGGATGTAAATGATAGCTGGTAACCAAAAAAAAGAGAAACCATACAAATCTTCAGCCCTCTGCTACTTCTCACCCCTCAAAAACTTCTCTCTAAATAGTAGCTTCTCCTATTTTCAAGGTTCACATATTTTATAAATAAAATTTTAATATATAATGACGCATGAGACACCTCTACCCAAGAATAACAAGGAATGAGGGAAAATTTTGCCACCACAAATAATAATGCTAGGTGTTATTCTATCATTGATTCATTAAAGTTTATGATGTAACATGAGGGAAAAGTTTGCCATGCAAAAAAATGACTTTTTAACTCAATATAAAATGGAAATAATTGACCTCAAAAAATAATAACCTAGGATAGGCCAAAAAATGAATTTTCAACTCAGTCTACAAAGGAAACAATTCACAGTATCCCGAACAGAGCCAACAAATGAATAATGCAAGGAGATAGAGACAGGGTGGAACCATTGAAACCCTCTCACATAATGACACTTATTTACTATGATTATTTGCTTAAAATTAATTAAAAATGTCTACTTTCTCCTCACATTTACCATTTGGGTCCCTATTGAATACAAGTAAGCGCTAAATAATCCTAATCTCTACCATTTCATTATCTCGATCATTTCATAACAAAAATCTAGGTCTATTCGAATCTCAATGATTTCATAACTTAAAGTGGTAAACAATGAATAAAAGGGTCATGTCAAGCCAAACATATCACACATTTTAGATAAAACAAAGTAATACATTAAATAGATTAAATAACTGATAAGAAGGACCTGTAGAAATGACAATGAAAAATGGGGTCTATGTTTCCATCACTAATGCCATAGTTAACCTTATAGTCAATAAAATAATGTTTTTCGACCTTCTAAAATGAGAGAAAAAAATTGAGAGAAAATAATGGAAAAAGAAAAAGATAAACTTAACCCTAATTTCAACTCTTATATAAAAATTTGTAACTTATAAAATTATATATATATATATATATATATATATATATATATATATATATATATATATATATATATTTAAACATATTAAACATTTAAACAATGTACATTATTTAATAAAAATATTTAAAGATTTAAATATAAATAAATAATAAATTCAGATAGTTTTTGAATATAAAAATATTTACAAATTTTTATTGTTTATTATAATTAAAAAAGTTTATTTATATTTGTTCATTAAATTACACGATTAAATTTTTTAATAGGGATTTGACTCCTTAATTTTTAGCCCTCATAGGTTATCTTTGAGATAATTTAATTCACCAATTTAAATACTTGTGAGAGTGAGTCATCTTTTTTGAATTTACAAAGAAATATTTGGAGACGAATTCAACCCCAAAATGGTGATTAAAATAAGTGATGCAAAATCGTATGTAGTAACTCAAAGACTTGGACTTGGGAAAAGATTTTGTGGGGTTATCTAAATTATGGTTATGTGAGGGCATAAATAGTCTACACCATACCAATCTATAAACATTGACTTTTCATTCATGACAACAAGTTATGTGATATCTCAATGCAGAGCAAGGGTTAAACATTTCATCCAACAACACAAGTACTTAAACTTTGAAGTCCAATATTGGGGTAAAAAATATGTGGCCAAATCACATCCATGTAAAATCAATTAAATTTAAACATGAAACTATAATCCAAACAACTTTACTCCTATTAAAAAAATATTTTAATACAAGTATCACAAAAACTTCATTTATCAAGATTATATAAATTATATTATTGACGAAACACAATATTTAATTATATCTGTTGAGAAGCTTTTCAAGGGCATTTTGACCATTAACTAGTACATCCTAAGATGTATGCATCTAAATTCACTTGCTCCATTTAACGTCACTAATATTATTATTAGATGACACTAATTTTGCTTATCTAATTTATCCCCTTTCACCTTGCTAATTTATCACCCCTTTCTAATTATTTATCTAATGTCCCCCTTCATTATTTGTCATATACTAACCTTATTCATCCCAAAAAATACATTAATTATCCTAAATCCTCACTATCTTATCCTAATATGTACTTATCTATTATTTGAGAATTTTAAATTCTCATGGCCTATCTACCCACCTACACTAGCCTATTCCTAGGCTCTCCTACACCCCTAGTCCTTAATCACCCACCTAATCCCTATTTAATTCCATACCTAATCCTAATTAGTCCCTACAAGGATTTTGAAATTATCCAATTATAGAATCGTCTCTATTCTCATCCCTCCTCTCTAGAAACCTCTAAATCTAGAGGCTTCCAAAAATAATCCCCAACCCTTGATATCCCCAAGCCAACTTTGATTTTCAACCATTGATCCTTCCCTCCTCTTTCTATTTGAACAAATCCATTCCTCCATTGGAACTCACTATAAATCATCTAGCAACTCTATGTCCAACTATTAAAATGATCATGAGTCTCCACACCAATATAATCCATCATCAACAGTCCATGATAATGCCAAGATAATGTCAAAATTTTGAGTCTAAAGTGAACAATTCAATCCTCTTATTTTCATATTCTGTTTAATCATGATTTAAATCATTTATCTTTAGGATTATAATGTTAATTTGAATTATGAATTCATTTATTGTATTTAGTTCTAATGGCTCTAGATCTTACTTAGGTAGTTTGATGTTTGAGTAGATTTAGATTACTACAAATTGGTACATCCCAAGATGATCAACACAATTTTGAACTACCTCAGAATACTTATTGTATATAGTGTTTATATATAGACTTTCCATTTATAGATTGTATCTATATGTAGATTTGTATGATCTAGGGAATTTCTATCCAATAAAATAACAACATACTCATTTGGGAAGATTTTCAAGGGTATTTTGATGATTAACTAGTACATCCCAAGATGATCAATTCCATTTTTAGGTATCAACTCATTTGGAAAGCATTTCTAAAACATTCTGATGACTGATTGGTCCATTCTATGATGACCAAGATCATTTCTAGCTATCACAAGAACACTTTCTATTTATATAGTATGTCATAAATTGATTGCCATATATTATTATATACTAGACTTGAATCTTTTTATAAATGTGTTTAGATATAGATTTGTATTTGAGATAAAATATTGTAAATCAAGGTAAAAGAACCAAGGTGGGGCTTTTTCACAATCCTCATTACAAATGATTAAAGCATTGGAGGAAAAAAATTCTCTCAATGATAAGAACACCTAAAAGGCATCCAAATTATGTGTTTGATTCTCAATATGTCTTGCATAACCCTATTGCATTAGAGGTATCATTTCATCCCTTGCCAACACACTTTGTGGCACTAAAATTTTCTACTTATGAGAAATAACTAGGTGACCCTAAGCATGATTCAAAAATGAAACTCCTTGAATTAGACAAGCTATTAAAGTTTTGGGCCACTACATCAATTTCATCCAATACATAAAAAATTAAGATCAAGTCATCTTACAATGTTAATCTGAATGAACCAAATTATGATACCAATCAAATAGTGAACATGATGGTGCCATAACGAGCTATATTACAAAATTCATCATGTTAAAAAATTACTAGATTCATAAAGCATCCGATGCTTCTTATTACAAAGTTGGCTGAGTGTCAACTAATATATCTTCCTACACTTGTAAGCAATCCCTAAGCATATGTAGTCATCCCCAACTTATATGAGTTCCAAAATATTACACTTGATGGGTCTCCTACCATGGGTTTTGGATCACATCGAGGGGATCATCAAAATTAGAAAATATTTACTAATTCGCTACAAGACATACAATGAAAATTATATATGTTCAAATATGGAAATAAAAGTAAAATTATCATCATGGAGTTTCATCCACATAAGCTTTTGCATAATAAGTGGAGTTTCATGCACATTTTTTGAAGATGTAACATAAACAAATTTTGTAATAGGGATTTGATTCCTTAATTTTTAGTCCTCCTAGAATACCTTTGAGATAATTTAATTCGCCAATTCAAATATTTATGAGGGTGAGTCACCTTTCTTGAACTAATATTTGGAGATGAATTCAACTCCAAAATGGTAATTAAAATAAGTGACACAAAATGTACCTAGTAACTCAAAGACCTCTTGGGAAAGGATTTTGTATGCTTATTTAAATTATGGTTATATGAGGGCATAAGTAGTCTACCTCAAGGCACCTACCATATATAGTATTTCTATATATAGACTTTCCATTTATATATTATATCTAAATGTAGATTTGTATAATTTAAGGAATTTTATTCTAATAAAATAACAATAGACTCGTGTCAACAAATTACACTTGATGAGTCTTCTACCATGAGTATTGGATCACATCTAGGGGATCATTAGAATTAGAAAATATTCAATAATCTACTACAAGACCATACAATGAAAATTATAGAAGTTTAAATATGGAAATAAAAGTAAAATTATCATTATGGAACTTTGGAACTAATGGTAATGATTTAGAAATAATAGACTCTTGCATAATAAGTGGAGTTTCATCCATATTTTTTGAAGGTGTAACATTATTAATTATTAATATCTTTAGGAAAAACAAGTGGTGGTAGTATAATAGTAGGTATACACATTAGAATAGATGGTATCTTTCAAACATATATGTTCAATTTAAAATTTTACCATATTTCTAAACCCAAAATTTTTCTTGGTCACTTTTAATTTTTTTAGCACCATTGTAACAAAAATAATTTATCTATTGCAATCACCAAGACAAAACCTGATCACCCACAACTGAGCTCCTTATCTAGTGAATAGAGATGCCCCCTGATCAAAATCAAAGGAGTTACAATTTTGACATATAGATTATGCTAAGAGGCTATCTCTTTACATGAAGAATGCAATCCATCATAGACTAAAACATTGCATGGTGATTCAGATTCTGATAGGTTTGCACCCACAATTACTTTAGATGAACTTATTTTGACATTACCATGAATTTGGAGTAAGTAGTAGGTTTAATTGTCAATTTACACTCTTTCACTTCACATAACCACTCTTACTAATACACATATACAAATTATATTATTTATTAAATAAATATTGATATATAATTTATATCGTAAATTATATATATATTAAACTAATTAATTATTTATTAATATTATATATACATGATCTATTTTGTAAAATATATTTTAATATTAATAAATATTATCATATCATATAATATATATGTTAATATAGGTTATAAATCAATATTATATATTTTGGTATAATATATTTTAATACATCTATATATTATTAATAGTACAAAAACAATATTATATTTTTAATAAAATTAAATGAATTTTCATGTCTTTAATGTATTGTATAATGCCACATAACATGAAAATGGGTTGAGTTTCTTCTTCATTTAACATTACAGGGTTAAAAATATGATTACAAGTACATATTTAAAACTCTGCGATGCTTGACCATGTGCAAAACAAATGAGGCAGATTACTTTAAAGATCAAATCTATTAAGTATTAATAATGTTTTTTAGGTAGCGAGCATTAAATTAAAAGTTGCAATCATGTATCATGAAAGTTAAATCACATATCACGAAGCATTAAATTTGATGTTGTAGATGACACTTGGCATGAGATAGTCGGTAGTCAAGCAGATGGACAATCAATTAATTTCAAGTAATGTGAATGATTAATTTTGTAGCCTTTCAAACTTGGTTATGAAAAGTCTATGAACTATTTAAATACATATAAATTATACAAAAGAATCTCTGTTATATTTCACAAAATGATAATTCTCAAATACGTGACCAAGTCACATCCATGTAAAATCAGTTAAATTTAAACATGAACTTATAAGTCAAGCAACTTTACTTTTGAAAAAAGTAATTCAATACAAGAATCACAAAAACTTCATTTATCAAGATTATACAAATTATATATCTATATATTGTTAATAGTACAAAAATAATATTAAAATTTTAACAAAATTAAATGAATTTTTATGCTTTTAATGTATTATATAATGCCACGTAATATGAAAATAGGCTGAGTTTCTACTTCATTTAATATTATGGGGTCAAAAATGTGCTCACAAGTATAGATTTAAAACTCTACGGTGCTTCACCATGTGTATAGCAGATGAAGTAGATTACTTTGAATAACAAATCTATCAAACATTACTATTTGGTAAGAATTAAATTAAAAGTTACAATCACATATCACAAAGTTGAAATCATGTATCATGAAGCATTAAATTTGATGTTGCAAATGACACTTATCATGAAATAGTTGGTAGTAAAGTAGATGGACAATCAAATTTCAAGTAATGTGAATGACTTATTTTGTATCCATTCGAACTTGGTTATAACATTTTTATGAACTGTTAAATTACATACAAACTATACAAAGGAATATCTATTTTACTTTACAAAATGACAATCAAATTTTAGTTAACCACAAGGTCTTTGGAGCTATAATTTCAATTAGTGCTACACAATTTTTTTGTTGAATAGATTCAAGTTAAGCTAAAATTTATTTAGCACCAATGAATATCTGTCCCAGTGAGTATTTCTCCACTCAAATCCTTTGATGTATTTCTTTAGTATATTAAAATTAGAATGATTGCTTATTAACTTTAATTTTGAAGTCTGACTATGAGATGTGTTTCTTGGTGTTTTTAACTACAAGTGCCGCAAAGTGAGCTAGAGATGTGTTCATCAATTTCTATGGACAAGATTGGTTGGTGTTTTTGACTCATGTATACTACAGCCTTGTTGATGGTTTTTTGTAATACATAGTTACTAAGATGCATGTATTTGTGCACCTACAATCAACTGTAGTTTTTGTAATATAAATTTAGAAACTCTTTATTTCATATAATATAAATTCATTGTTTCCAACTATAATTTTATATCCAATCATATTTATTTACTTATTTTCAAACAACTTTTTTAAAAGTAAAATACTCCTAATTTTTTGAGCAATGTATATTATAATTTTTTCTAAAGAATGTAGGACTGCAAATTAGAAAATATAATACTATAATTTCTTAAAAGCATCCCCTCAAAAATAATCAACAATCCCCTATCACGTGACCCCTACCTTATTGTAGGTGAATTTAATTAAATGGTAACATGTCAAATTGATAGATGAGAATCTTATAGAGAGATGTAATTCCTATTATGATAATTTCAAATATTAGCAGTTAGTTTGAGAGATTAAAAAAAGAAAAAAATGCTTATTATTCATGTTAATCCAAAAAGTAATGTGCCACTTCTAATGTAATTTAAACATTTCTCAATCCACTACTGCCACCATTCATTGATGAGAAAGAATTTTTGGGACTAATGGTGGATGGTTATGATGTCCCAGCTTCTAACAACAATGAGGTTCTTTCATATTTTTTGAGAAAAATTTAATGCAAGTTTAATATCCAGAATGAAATTCTTTATTAATTTTATTATTAAGAGCCTTAGGGTCAATAAAAAGGATTTTGATAGGATAGGTTGGGTGTATAACATATGCCTAATCAATTTGTGAGAATCTCTATCAAATAACCACTTTATCTTGAGACAATCCCCTCTATAGTGAAGGATGTTGTAGAGATTGACAATATACATGCACGTAAGGCACTTACTGACACTCTCATGTAACATATGAGTTAATTTTCCCATACTGATGCTTATGAGAGTGGACATGGAGATGGTCAAACTAACACTACTACTCAACCACATTAATGTAGATCTTGTGGTGCTCTATACACTAAAACTTAAATTAGATGAGGAGAAAGATTTGATGTAAATCAATTATGGTGGTTTTTCTAATTGGATAGATGTTATGGTTTTGACCCCTTTTATAAGAAACACAACTAACTATCATTTCACATTTTCATGGCCCAAAATGTGGATGCCATGAAAATGGCATTTCGGGGCCATCTTTGATGGCTTTATTACTAAGATTACATTTTGGGGCCATTTTTGGAGGGCTAATCAATCATACAACATTTCTAGGATGTCAGTGAAAGCCACATTAATACAACACCCAATATCATATGCTAAGCTTTTACAATTTTCAATATTTGGGAATGGAAGATATATTTGGCTTAATCAGTATCGTAAACCTTGTGTTGACCATAATTTTAAATGAGAGCACTTCCTAGTATAATTTCCTTTGCTACTCATTTTTTATTTTTTGAAACATAAATTTGGTTTGGAAATCTCGCCTACACCTTTGCAAGTATTTTTTAAATTTGGAATGTAATTTTTTTGTTGGACCTATTAAATTATAAATAGTTTCTAAAATATATAATTATTTTACATAATAATAAATTACAATAATATATATGTAATTTTTTAGGTTGTAATAAGAGACAATACCAACTTTTTCCTAGCTAGATTATGAACCATCTTGTAAATCATATATTGTTACAGCTATTTGGTTGATGTTTATATATACAGAGGTATTTTTGATTGTCATAAGTTTTCATTTATGTAGATGCATGCAATTTTATATATACTATCGACTAATGATGATTTTTTGTTTGTTTCATTATTGACCTCATTTGAGACTCCTCCATCTATACGAGTAGGAGTAGACATAGGCGTTACTAATGTGATTTCATTTGTGTAACAACTTATTGAGGTGTGAGTCAAACTTGTAAATTATGTTTAAGCATAAATATGGATTTTTTTTAATAAATTTCTTGACATAAGAACCCCCATGTTCACATTTTATATTCCTTTAAGAATTATATATGTACATACATACATACATACATTTGACCTTGTAATTATCTTGTACATATTACTATTTGAATTTCATTATTTTATTGAAACTCTACACATAGATATAATCATAGCCTCAAATTATTTGATCATAAGGCATATGTCATCAAAAGAGGTCGATCACATCCTTCAATATTTTTATCTCACTATATCACTAATCATATAGAATATGGTTGGCCTTTAGTTGATTATGGATATTTTTTATGGGTCACATATGTCCTCCATATCTTCTTGTGGTAGTATTGAGCAGCTATAGTAAGATTTTCAATGCCCAACAAATGGCTTCCTATCATAATTTTAAATAACTAGTGATGTACTTCCTATACTTATAGGTATGTTCATTTCTTTTATTCACATTTATGGAGAGGCATAAAAATTAGATGGATGCACCATGGAGTGACACTATGATTATTAATAATTTTTATATTATGTGATGTTTTAGTTTATTGTATTATAATAATAATGCATATGGATGAGGTTTACTGAAAAAATTAATTGGTCGATGCTACACAATCATATGACATTTGTTGCTATTTTAAAATTGATTTAGAGGTAGATTGTATACCAAAATTGGCATGGTTCATTTTGGTAAGTGGTAGAGGGATTCTTGTTATTCCTATGGTTGAAGGATAGAACCTTATCTAAATTTAGAGATATTTAAACTTGTAGAAAATAGTTGAAATATTTATAATGAAATTGTGACAGTGTTTAAATCTTTTTATTAGTATGGATTTACTTGTTCTATTTATCACCACTTGAATATGAACAAGGACATTAATCTTTCACATCCATTAATCATTTCAAACATTGAGAATACATCGAGTGGGAATATATATTCATCCCCCTTGATGTCAACTTCAATGAATACTTTGAACCATGATGGGGCTTCTTCACAATCCTCATTATAAATGATTAAAGCATTGGAGGAAAAAGATTATCTCATTGATAAGGACACCTAAAAGTCATCCAAATATGGCTTGCTTGATTCACAATATGTCTTACATAAACCTCTTGCATTAGAGGTATCATTTTAACCCTTGCCACGACACTTTGTGGCACTGGAATTTCCTACTTATGATAAACATGAAGGGTGACTTAGAGCATGACCGATAAATGAAACTCCTTGCATTAAACAAGATAAAGTATGGGGCCACTACATTGACTTCATCTAATACAAAATTTAATATCAATCCATCTTACAAAGTTAATTTGAATGAACCAAAATGTAATACCAATCAAATAATGAACATGACAACACTACATCGAGCTGTATTACAAAATGCACCATGCAAAAAAATTACTAGATTTTTATAATATGTCCACCATATCTTCTTGTGGTAGTATTGAATAACTATAATAATATTTTCAATGCCCAACTAAATTATGGCTTCTTATCATAATTTTAAATAACTAGTAATGTTATACTTCATATACTTATAGGTGTGTTAATTTCTTGTATTCGTATTTATGGAGAGGCATGAAAGTTGGATGGATGTACCATGGAGTGACACTACGATAATTATATTATGTGATGTATAATTAGTTCATGATTATATTATAATATGCATATAGATGAAGTTTACTAAAAAAATTAATTATTCAACGCTACATAGCCATCTAAAAATTATTGCTATTTTGAGTCTTAGTCAAATGAAACAACTCATATTTACAAGTCATAGTTAGAGATCTACATTTTTAGGAATTATTGGATGAAACCTAGATAACTACCACTATTTGAATAGTTTGTGGTTGTTTAATTTAATATCATGGGCACATGAAGCAGTCAAAATTATATTAAGTATGAAATGTGTTTCTGAACATTTGATTGTAGTTCAAGTGGAATATATAAACAACTCTCAATATGCATGCCAAGTTATTAAAATTTATTTAGAGGTGGACCTATATACAAAAATTGGCATGGTTCATTTTGATAAATGGCAGAGGGATTTTTGTTTTTCTTATGGTTGGAGGATAGAACCTTATTTGGATTCAAAGAGATTTAGACTAGTAAAGAAATAGTCAAAATATTTGCAATAAAATGATGACAATGTTTTAATCTTTTTATCAGTATGGATTTACTTCTATTTATCACCACTTGAATATGAATAAGGAATTTAATAAAATAACATTGCATTCAAAAATGTTTCATTTTATGAGGAGGTAAAAACTAACCACTCTGAAAAAACATTTAAACATAAATTATTTTGTAAAATTATTTAAAGATTTAAACATGATACATAAAAATATATAATAAATTGAATTTTTAAATATAAAAATAATTACAAATTTTTATCTTTTATTATAATTATTCTTATTAAATAAGTTTATTTATATTTGTAAATTTACATGATGAAATTATCTAATAGGGATTTGACTCCTTAATTTTTAGTCCCCATGGAATACCTTTGAGATAAAATTCACCAATTCAAATACCTGTGATAGTGAGTCGCCTTTCTTGAATTTACACTTGTGGCTCGATCAGTTAATTTAAATAATTTAAAAACATAATAAACATTTGACATGGTCATATATTAAATATTATAAAGACCAATATAGAGGACACTCCTCTTTCACGTCTATTAATCACATCAAACATTGAGCGTACATTGAGTCGGAATACATATTTATCCCCTTTGATTTCAACTTCAATGAATACTTTGAACCAAGGTGGGGATTTTTCACAATTCTCATTACAAATGATTAAAGCATGATTAAAGCATTGGAGGAAAAAAAATCTCTCATTTAGAAGAATACCTAAAAGGCATCCAAATATGGCTTGCTTGATTCATAATATGTCTTGCATAACACTCTTGCAATAGAGGTATCATTTCAACACTTAGCACCACACTTTATGGCACATAAATTTCCTACTTATGAGAAACATGAAGGGTGACCCTGAGCATGATTGAGAAATGAAACTCCTTACATTAAACAAGCTATTAAAGTATGGGCCACTACATTGGCCTCATCCAATACAAAATTTAAGATCAAGCCATATTACAAAGTTAATCTGAATGAACCAAAATTGTCAGGATCTAGGAAGCACAATTGATTAATTTTCTATAAGCAATTTAAATACAGAATTGAACCAAAATGATTAAGTAACTAGAAACTTGAAACAACAAAGAATATGAGAAACAATACTATCTGTATTAACACTCTTCTTGAATACAATAAAGAAATCTTCCTCTCCTCCTCACACCTCTTGGGTGTACAGTATTTCACTCAAGAGTTCTCTCTCTCTTTCTCAACCACAACTAACTCAACAACCTGAGTTGTTATCCCCTCCTTGATAGCTTCAGCTGATCTCCTTAACCTTGCACCTTGCAGATCTCCTTTGACCTTGCTTTCTTGCTTTACTTGCCTTCTTTCCAATACATGCCTCATGGGTCTCTTAAATAGGATCCAAAGCATACAATAATTAGACTTTCTAATTACAATAATTAGACTTCTAATTACAATAATTAGAAACACAGACCCAAGACTTAAATTAGTCTTCAATATGCAAACATTCTCAGACCTCTTAAAATTAGATGAGTCTAATTTTGGAAACGCGTGCTGAAAATGCATGTAAATGCATGCACACACACAAGTGACCGACATCAATTGTTGTCGGTCTATCTATGACCGATGTCAACTGATCTCTGGTCCCTACCTGACCGAAGTCAGCAATACTGCTAATGCCGGTTAGTGATTAAACTCAGCAACTCCCTGATTAGCATCCTAGTGAAGCTTTTAGCTCCATAACTTAACAATCTCCCACTTGGAGATAAATAGCTGCACCTATACAACAACCTTCACTAATCATCTTAGGTACCTCCATCTTCAAGCTCAATTTTGAAGACCAACCACCACACATCTTGTGATGCTACACCTATCATCCAAGTAACCTGCCACATCTGAACCTACATACCATGTAGAGAAGTGCTTGACCCTACATAAATACCTGCTACTGGTCCCTCTCAAATACTTGAGAATCCACTGAAATGCTCTCTAGTACTCCTTTCTTGAATTGGATCCAAACTTTCTGACAACTCCCACTGCTTGGGAAAACTTAGGTGTGGTACATACCATGTACTTAACCTCATCATGTGAATTGGGACACTGTTCTGTGAACTGTCCATCCATAGGTGTGCTAACCTGTTCTGCATCCTGCATCTTGAACCTCGCCATTGCCTTATTCACACAATTATCCTGAGACAACATCAACCTGTGATCTTCCCTATCTCTAGACATACTCATGCCAAAGAATCTTGCTGCTCCCAAATTCTTCATGACACCCATCTGAACTAACTTTACCTTTAGCTCAGAAACTTCTTGCATGTGTGACCCTGCAACAAACACACACACTACAGTAACAGGATAATGTAGCTAATATTATCCAACCTAGTAAAAGAAAACACAATGGTCACATTGACCTTGACTAAAGTCATGCTTAGTCATATCCCTGTCAAGCCTCCATTGCCCTGTAGCCTGATCAAGACCATATACCTTGGCCTTTCATCTCACGTGTCCATCCACTCTCTTCTCTAACCTAGGAATCCATTCATCTGTCAGTGCTTTTATCTCAGATGGAAACTCTACCAAATCTCCCGCTTGGTTCTCTTCCAAAGAATTCATGCCATGCTCCCACTATTTCATGGATTCTACCTGCATTACCTCTTCACATCTTCCTAGTTCTTGACCATTAGTAAGCAACTAGTAATATAAAGAAGGTGAACAAAAAATATGAGGTCCACTTACCCTTTCAGTCCTCCATATGGGCGTTTGAGACTCCTTGACAGCTTGCTGTCTTCCCAACATCTGTTCTAGTGACCGATCTTAGCCATCTCTCAGTCTGCACCCGACTGGCATCAGTTCCATGCGACTGACCCACCTATCGACGTCGATTCCCCCTGACTGACATCAGTCTCCGCCTGCCTGACACTGTTGACTCTACTGGTCTACACATGACTGATGTTGGTACCTGCCTGATCAACGTTGGTTCCATGTGACCAACATTGGTAACTGTGTTTTCTTGTAAGTGATGACTTCTTTACCCGCAAGCTCATCTTGGATCAAACCCTATCCAAACTACCTTGCTTAGAATTATTTAACCCTTGTGACTAATCTCTGTCCATCATCTCCTCCATAAACACCAAGGCTTCCCTGTTCTTATCAAAAATATTAATTTTCCTTTTCCTGCAATGAACTCAATCTATGCCCTCCAAATTTGAACTCATACCTTTTGACTCAAGAACGTCCATTCCCTTCTTATTCATGTGACCAAGCCTACTAAGCCACATCTTTGAATCTACAGCTAAAGTAGATAAACCAGAAGTAAAATCAGTAATACAAGTAGATAGATAAAGAGTACCTACTTTCTTACCTTTTGCTAAAACAAGTGCACCCTTAGTAACCTTCCAAGAATCCACTGTGAGGGTTACTGTGCATCCCTCCTCACCCAACTTTCCTATAGAAACCAAACTCTACTTCAGGACTGGGACATGCATAACCTCCTTCAACACCCATGTGTTGCTCATCTGCAATTCTAGCTGCACTTTCCCTTTGCCAACCATTCGACAAGGCATACCATCCCCCAAATAAATCTCTCCAAAGTCTCCCTGAACATACTCATAGAACAAATCTCTATTTTTGTTTGCATGAAAAGAAGCACTAGAATCTAAAACCCATGATTCTAGCTGACTATCCAAAGAAAGTATGAGAGCATCCTATGCCACAATACCTGCATCTTTTGCTTCTTCATTACCTTCATGTTGATTTTCTTTATCCTTCAACCAACAATCTTTCTTTGTGTGTCCTCTCTTTCCATAAAACCAGCAGGTGATACCTCCATTTCTGGATTTGGATCTCTTTCCCATCTTTGACCTTGATTTCCCTTGCTCGACCTTCTCTCTTTGCCTTCCCCTACTTTCAGCACTTAGAGCATTCTTTGATGATTCACCTGTGCTTTTTTTGCAAATTTCTTCATTCAAGATTACACTAATCACATCATCAACTTTTAATATTTTAGAAGTAGACGCAGTATTACTTACTGCCATTACCAAACTATCCTAACTTTCAGGTAAAGAGCATAAGATTAAGAGAGCCTTTATTTCATCATCAAAAACAATATTGACTAAATTTAACTGGTTTACTAAACCATGGAAATCACTAAGATGACTATATACCGATCCACCTTCCTGCATTTGCAAAGTAAATAACTGCTTCATAAGAAATACCTTATTCGAAGCTGAGGGCTTTTCATATGAATTTTCCAAAGATCCTATCAACTCTTTCGTTGTCTTACACTGTGATAAGTTGAAAATCACAGACAATGCAAGGCTCAACCTTATGGATCCCAGAGCCTTCTAATCAAGGACATTCCATTCTTCATCCTTCATATCTGTGGGCTTGGATGCAACCCCACCCAACAGTAAGTACAAATCTTTCTGATACAGATAATCTTCTATCTGCATCCTCCAATGTTGATAATTCTTGCCGTTAAACTTCTCCATTTGTAGCTTACTTTCTTCTGCCATTGTTGTGCTCCCACTCAATCAAAAAACCCTTGAGAATGACTTGTAATCAAACAATAACCTACTCCCTGCAACCTTGCTCTGATACCACTTGTCAGGATCTAGGAAGCACAATTGATTACTTTTCTATAAGCAATTTAAACATGGAATTGAACCAAAATGATTAAGTAACTAGAAACTTGAAACAACAAAGAATATGAGAAACAATACTATCTATATTAACACTCTTCTTGAATACAATAAAGAAATCTTCCTCTCCTCCTCACGTCTCTTGGGTGTACAGTATTTCACTCAAGAGTTCTCTCTCTCTTTCTCAGCTACAACTAACTCAACAACCTGAGTTGTTATCCCCTCTTTGATAGCTTCAGCTGATCTCCTTGACCTTGCACCTTGCACCTTGTAGATCTCCTTTGACCTTGCTTTCTTGCTTCAATGCTTTACTTGCCTTCTTTCCAATACATGCCTCATGGGTCTCTTAAATAGGATCCAAAGCATATAATAATTAGACTTCTAATTACAATAATTAGAAATACAGACCCAAGACTTAAATTAGTCTTCAACATGCAAACACTCTCAAACCTCTTAAAATTAGACGAGTTTAATTTTGAAAACACGTTCTAGAAATGCATGAAAATGCACAGGTGACCGACATCAGTTGCTGTCAGTCTGTATATGACCGACGTCGATCGATCCTTGGTCCCTGCCTGACCGACGTCGGCAATACTGCCGATGTTGGTTAGTGATTGAACTCAGCAACTCCCTGATTAGCATCTTGGTGAAGCTTTTAGCTCCACAACTTAACAAAAATGTGATACCAATGAAATAATGAACATGGTAGTGCCACATCAAGCTATATTATAGAATGCACCACATAAAGAAATTATTAGATTCATAAAGCCTCTGGTGTTTTTAATTAAGAAGTTGGTTGAGTGTCAACTCATATCTCTCCCTACATTGAGGTATTATTAGAGGTTGATATGAGTAAACCTCTTCCACATGGATATTAATATGATGAGAATGCATATTGTGATTTCCACTAGGGCCATATGCATTCTACTAACAAATGATTTTCCTTATGATATAAGCTTCAAGACTTATACAAGTCCCAACAAATTACACTTGATGGGTCTCCTACCATGGGTTTTGGATCACATCTAGGGGATCATAAGATTTACGAGATTACTGAATCATAATGAACATGGTAGTGCCACATCGAACTATATTATAGAATACACCACACAAAAAATTTACTAGATTCACAAAGCCTCTGGTGCTTCTTATTAATAAGCTAGCTGAGTGTCAACTCATATCTCTCCCTACACTACAATATTATTAGAGGTTGATATGAGTAAACCTCTTCCATAGGGATATTAATATGATGAAAATGCATATTGCGATTTCCACTAAGGCCATATGCATTCTACTAACAAATGCTTTTCCTTATGATATAAGCTTAAGGACTTATACGAATCCCAACAAATTATACTTTATGGGTCTCCTACCATGGGTTTTGGATCACATCTAGGGGATCATAAAAATTAGAAAATGTTCAATAATCCACTGCAAGACCATATTACAATTGAAATTATAGAAGTTTAAAGATGGAAATAGAAGCAAAATTATCATCATGGAACTTTGGAATCGATGATAATGATTTAGAAATAGGCTCTTGCATAATATTAAGTGGAGTTTCATCCACATTTTTTGAATATGTAACATTAATAGTATCTTTAGGAGAAACAAGACTATGGTGGTATACTTGAGAATGCATCATCACTAGGAATAGTAGGCATACATGGAATAAATGGTGTCTTTGGAACATATATGTCCACTTCAATTTTTTATCTAATTTCTAAACCCAAAATTCCTCTTGGTCACTTTTAATTTTCTTATTTCCATTGTAACAAAAGCAATTTCTCCATTGTAATCACCAAGACAAAACATGATCAACCACAATTGAGCTCCTTATCCAATGCATATAGATGCACCCTAATCAAAACTAAGGCAGTTGCAGTTTTAATGTAGAGATTACATGCTAAGAGGCTATCTCTTTACATGAAAAATACAAGCCATCATAGACTAAATCATTGCATGGTGATTCAGATCCTGATCGATTTACACCCACAATTATTTTTAAAGATAAAATTTAATATTTTGACATTGTCAAGGGTTTGGAATTACTAGGTTTAACTATCAATTATAATTTTACACTCTTTCACTTTACATAACCCCTCTCACCAATACATATATACATACATTATATGCCATGATATGTGTGTGTGTGTGTGTGTGAATGTATATATATTAAACTGAGTAATATTTTATGTAAATTATATATTTTATATTAAATATACTATATTGAAATATATAATATATAATTATAATTTGATTTATAAACTATGTTAACATATATATTATTATATAATATATAATATTTTAATATTATATGACATTATATAATATATATTTTTAGTATATATTTCAAATAAATATTATATATTTTAATATAATATATATAAATATCATTTTAATATTATTAAAATAGATTATATAATATATAATATTGTAATATTACATTACATTATATAATATATATTTTTAGTATACATTTTAAATAAATATTATATATTTTAATATAATATATATAAATATCATTTTAATATATTAAATATATCACTTGCCTTCAATTCAACTTGACTATACCTGAGGTGCATTTGAATTCAGAAATAGGTGGGAGTCCCCAATAAATTTGGAATTCAAATTTAATTTGTAAAATGAGGTCCATCTAATTTTCACACATTTTTAAGAGGAATAAAAAGTGCTGAACATGTCTAACCATATATATTCTTATTCTTACATATTCTTAGTTTTTTCTAAACATACACTATAGAGAATTGATAGATTGGAACATAGTAGGTTTTACAGTGTTCAAAGCTTTGACCATATTTGTTACTATCATTTTTGCATATCCTTGTTTTCAAGTATTTAATCTTAATAGTGTTTAATATATTTTTTTACTCTATCTAAAACGTATGATTTATTTATGTTGACTTGGCCCTTTTATTTATTATTTAACACTTTATATTATGAAATCACTAAGATTCAGATACTCTACCTAGATTATTATAATATTTTTAGCCCTTCTAGAGCCCACCCAATTGTGATATCAGCTAGCCTTCTGTTGAAAGAGCACACATATGACTATTATTCAGGAAAATAGGGTTTTCAAATTGTAACACTAAAATTTTATAAAATAATACAATAAATATAGTTTGAAATACTCTACCTATATATACTTCAATCATTTTTTGATAAAAAATAATACAATTTTTAAGAATGTGTGTCGAGCTCAAGAAGGCCCTGGGTTGGCCTCGGTAGTAGTGAGCCCTATTGTAAAGCCTGGTACAAAGGGAAAAGAGGTCAAAGGAGTCAAGTGGGTGTATAAGACAAAAATGAGTAGACTCCACCAGTTGTTCAATATGGGTAGACTCCTTGTTTGGTTTAAATTCTATGTAAAATAGTTACACAATAATTACTTTGCACCTTTTTTGATCATCTTCATCATTTGGTGAAAACTAACCAATTATGTAGATTTAGCCAATAAACTATGTATTTCAAATGTCCTTCCTTCTAAATGAATGAACATGAATAGTTACTCAAAATTCATCTCAATTATGCATAAAGTGGTGAGCCATTACAATCCAAAAAAATGTTAGCCCCATCCATGATAATAGAAAACATAAGATAATATAATAGGTAGTATCCCATAACTTTATACTATGACATTTATTAGAACAATTGAATATACCCCCACTTGTAATTAGGATTTAAAATTCTGGAGCTAGTTAAATGAAATAGTTTAATTGAGTAGCCAACTTACTGTTGATGAATTTGTGTGTACTCCCAGAGTAAATAAATATAGTTGACTTCTATTTCTTGAGTAAGTTGACCACCTTAATATTTGCAGTACTAATACCTAAAAGTGCATAATAGGAAATGGTAGGTTAAGAATATTCAAATTCATCCTCAAGTCCTTTTAGACTGTCAATGTGTATCTATGTGAAGGATGTAATGTGAACAAAAGAATAACATTTCTTAGATTTTAGTGTATGCCTTGAAAAAAATTGGGGCTTCACTTAGTTTTGCTGGAGAGATTATGTGGTTACAACCTACCACCTTTTAGTCTATAAGTGGACTCTACTATAGGGACAACAGGAATATGGTAGTGACACAATCTACTTGAATTTTTTATGATGTAAATTGATTTGTATTTGCCAATATAAGCCCAAACTCTTAAACAAACAAATGGATATATACACAACGAGCATTAATCTAAGGTGATTCATGTTTAAAAAGTTCAAAAGGAGGGAGTAAGGTAGGGTAGAATATAAAGTTCCCTTAAAACAACAAAGACCAATAGATCTCCTTTTATTTCTATTTGCAACCTAGATAATACCCATTTATAATTAGATTGCTTAGATCTGATTCATATCTGGACTAACATTGGAATGATCTAAGGTTGTGAGATTCTTGTATCTAGACCAGACCTCTAGTTGTGAGGCGATCTCCTTTGAATATGTGAATTTAGGATAAATTACTAAACCTATTAGATGTTGGGCTGAAAATATTAAGGAAGAAACTATAATTATTATTCAAACATAACAAGATCCTATAAACTTTGAAAACATGCAAGACCTTATTGCTTCAATGTCTTGATTATCAACATATTTTTTGAGTCCCTTAAGTAGTTGTAGGTGAAGATTTCATGGAATTTAATATTCAACTTAGTTTGGATCCTTGAGGTCTCCTCCAAAGTCCACAAGTTAATGCATTGCTTTTAGACTATTATCTTCTTCACATGTTCACCATTCCTTCATTATGAAAACAAACCTTTCTTATATAGACCAATGTGTATGATGTGATGTCCTTTGTATGGACTATGACTGAGTCTAAAGATGTTTTGGGGGTTTTGACAATACACAAAGAACCCATGAGTTGATCTTTGTATGATGATCTCTTAACAATCTCATTACCCTGCTTGAAAGTCTATACCCTTGAAGTCTCCATTAAGCATGGGTCACCCACTTGAATATAGCAGTGCTCTTGAAGCTAGTTGTAGATGTACATTTGTGTTTCTTTATCCATATTTGAACCTCACATGTATCCTTATTAAACTCTATATTGAGGTTATTCATCTCAATAGTTCATGCATTTGATGGTCCAAATAACCTCCATAATCCTATAGAAGGTCTTAAGACTGCAAGACCCCTGACTATAACATATTTTAACTTGTAACCAAACCTGTAGGTGGCTCAAGGACACTTGATTGATTGATTAAAGGCTACTTTATTAGGCTTGTTAATGTACTTATTGTGCTCCCTGTGTCACTAGGGAATAAGGGGAAAGTAAGAAACTCAATTTTAAGTCCTGGAAGACTTGGGGCTTGAGTTGTTTATACAACTACTATTGGAAATAGAAAAAATAATAGAGATGTGATCACCACTTTGAAAGTCTACTAGAAGACCTTACTATAGGGACAATAGATGTTTATGCAATGACACTTATTCTTGCTAATCTTATAAAATTGTTTCAACCTTTTCCAATTGTTGCCCAAAATGTAAATGAACAATGGATATTTACAACATGAACTAAGCCAAAGTGATTCATGGGTGGATCCAAAAGTGAGTAGGGTAGGGAAAAAAAGAGATTGTGCTCAAGATGATCAAAGATACCAATTCTGCTAATTTTTGTGGCAAAAACACATGAAACTAGCATCTACCAAGTCTAGCATAATGCTCAAAGCTAAATGAATACAATTAAAACTTTAGAGGAAGGAAATACATATGTCTAACAACATAGTTTGCATGAAAATTACTTACTCATATTAAAGTGCATGGCACATTTGATTATAAATGAGAATAAAATAAAATAAAACAAGTATATTATCAAATTAGTCAGCCTAGTGTTAAACTCAAGCTAAAAGATGCATATAATGTGCATTAATAATAAATTAGCTTGAAGAAAAGCAACTATTAGCCATATAAAAGTGTGAAAATCATAAATCATAGAACACACACAAGAGAACGCTACAAACAAAATCTTGAATTCTTTGGCTCCTTGTATTAATTCTAGTAACAACTATTTTTTGGTTATAAATGAAGAGGAAACCCCTATTCATAGGCTCATAAAATTCCTAAGACAAGTTTATGTGGGCCCACAAAAGTCATCCAAATATAACCAAGTGTCTAAAATGTTACATTACAAATTAATATTCTTCATTTGAATTTATAAGATGAAACATAATATTCTATAAGGGCCCAGACGTAGTTGCTGGTTGGCTTGTTGCTATTGTTGTTCTTGTCCTTGCTTCTTATCTAATTATTTTTTGGTCGATACCTTTATATAATCCAAGTAGTCTTGTTCTATCTAAGTGAAGTCTAAAATCATAAGTCAAAACAAGTTTGGTATCTCCTTGATGAGCCTGCCATGCTCTGTGAGTGCCTCCTCAATTGCATCTACCTTTTGTAACCTCTTATTAGTAAATGCCACAATGCCCATTACCTCAATAGTTATTTATCTTTACATTGGTTGTATCCTACTAGAATTGATCCATGAATACCTTCATTTATGCTCTGAACTCTTGTTCATTATTGAAGGAGCCATTAGGTTTAGTCACCTCAATGACCATGGCATCTTTCAACAACAAGATGATTTTGAATTCAATTTTCCCTAATGATGTATTTGCATCCTTGATTTGATCAAACCATGTCTTCAAAATCCTCCTCCTATTCATGAGGATGGTCTATGTAGGAATAATGTCTTCAAGTGGTAGAACCTTGATAATAGGGAATTTATGGCTTTTGATAACTCTAGCCAAGTTTTTAAGCTTGATGTCATAGAGTGTAAGCTTTTGGTCAAGTTTTGTGGCCACTCTAGCTTACTGGATTCCATCTTCTTTCCTCTTATTCATTACTTTATATAAATTGAAAACATTAATGATAGTGTTTATTAATGAAATTAGAGTGCTATCTAGCATTGTTGGCAATGCCTACTCCTTTAGTCTTTTCAGTTCCTATTGCATCCCATTCATCAAGGTAATTATAGACTTTATCTATGCTTGAATTGAGGATATTGGGTCCTCTACATATTATTTCATGTCTTCGGGGATAGCTTTCTTTTTCCTCATCAAAGTGAAGAGAGGATCTTCACTCTCATAGATAATAATTGTGTTTGATTGTGGCTGCTCAACCTATCTTCTAACCACCCTCTTCATAGTGCCTATAACTACATCAAACCTCATCCTAATTTGAGGTGCCAAGGACCCCACTTGAGATCTTTCCTACCTTTCTGCATGTATAATATCCCTCACCCAATTTGGGTTAGTAGTAGAGGATGCAAATATGGGATGTGGTTGTAATGGAAGTGCCTGGGAAGAAGAGGAGGCCAAAGCTATTGCACGGATGTACAAATTGGTTGGGTCTAATTGCCCAAGTGAGTCAAATAGGGACTTAACAGGGTCCATGTCAAGAATGAATGAAGGCAAATTTGAAGGCCCAATAATTTTAGTAGTCATGATGAGGTTAAGTGGTTTGTGGAAGGGGAACATCTTCGAGATGGGCCTCAATGGCCTAGTGGATGCAGGGAAGTCAAGGACAAGTGATGCACTAGTTATGGCTACCTGAAAAGGGGTATAACCTACAACTTGGTCAACATTAGTGCTTTGGGAGCTTGGTGGAAGTGGAATGTTGGTAGTGGCATGGGAGATGAATTAGGGGATGGTGCCCAAAGGAAGTAATGGTAAGGGATGTAAACATGGGAGTTGGAACAATCGTAGAAGTAGGAGTAGTTGTAATTGTACTAATAACTAAGAAAAAAGGCAATGATGTAGTACTTATAGTGGGAGATGGAAGAGACACTACTCCTTTCATGGTAGTTTTGGGAGACTTATTCCTTGTGTAAAATTTCTCTATATTCCTCCCAACCAATGTTTATAGTTCCTCCATTGAGAACTTAATTCCTTGTTGAGAGTCCTCGAGGTCAATGATATTTGGATTTGATTGATCCAAACTTTTTGTGGTAGCTTCCTTAGTAGATGTAGAGATAAGTGTAGGACCTTGAGAGGGTCTAGGTTAATTACTAGATTCCCCTTACTCGGAGCTCAAAGGTAGGATTTGCCTACTTTGATTAGCTTGTAGTGGAGGTTTGCATGGCTTGTTCTTAATGAGAGGAACATTGTCTTCTTCCTCCTCTTGTCCTTCCTCATAGTTGGTGTTGAACATGCTCCCATGAGTTGGTGAGAGTTGGGGATTCAAAATATCCTATTTATTCTTTTCCCTATCAAGCCTCATTTCTAGCTCGATATTCTTCCTTGCAATATTTCTAAGTACTACCTCATCATTCATTCCATCCCTATAAATCCATTCATGCACCTCTTCTTTGTGCTTATATTCCATAGACACATCCTTTTTGAATTTGAAGAGGTGCCTTGTAATGACATTGTTGGAGTCCCATGCCCTAAAATCATCCTTAGGTAATACATATGAGTTTATATGCCTTACATCTAGTACACTGTTTTACCACTTTGTGATTTTAGTTCTGCCCAACTTGTAAGGAGTCTTGTGGGGGATTGTCTTCTTTTTATTCTTGAAGGTGCCATCAAATCCATGTAGAAGTTAATAGGCCATCTCCTCTTTGGCCAGCTTCATTGGGACATACCTTGGCAATCTAAGGGGATCCACCATTATCCCTTCCATCTGGATGATTGTGTAATCTAGATATAGCTAAAAGATTCCCATTTCTTTTAATGCATATCTAACCTTCGGAGGAACCCTAGACATTTCACACTTGATGATTTATTTATAGATAGGAAGATATAAATCTTCTATAATTATCTTTATGTGGTGTCTAAAGTGGTGAATGTGCATCACTGAGTATGTCTAGGGCACAACTTCATCTCACATAAGAGACCATGAGTTCTAACCTAATTAGGTAGTTGTGAAAATGACATCGAACATGTAGCTCATCATGTATAATGGATCACCATTCTTGCAAGAGTTATTCATTACAGTGACTAGATTATTGCTAATAATATCCCCATGTGAAGGGATTTGTTGATCCTTCAAAATTATTTGCAACAATGGGATATCTCTTATATCTACATACCCAATGTGTGCATTGCCAAATATTTTGCTTAGTAGGGTGAGGCCAACCCTAACTCCCTTTCTGAACTGGTGAATGGGTAAATTCCCTTGGTCATCCATGAATAACACTCCAATTGGGTTTGTTACCCATGAATCTAAGACTGTCTTTGGTTTGTGTGCCTTGTACCAATTATTTATGATGATCTAGTTGTAGTCCAACTATGGTAGGGACATGTCATATTATATTTCAAAGCTGAGCCCTATAATGAACACAATGGGAAGTCCTTGGTTCATTAACTTGAGTAATCCATCTTCACATCTTGAATTCTTGAAGATGCCATATACAAGGTCAATGCATGACATGACATCTGGTTTAGCTGTGGCCTTATGGGGTATGGTCTCAATTTCATCAAGATCCTTAGCTCCTTTGACATTGTAATAGATGATACTAGAATGCATATCCCCTTAGTCTATGGCCTCAGGGATGAAGTTTTTGTCCTTGAACATAATAATTTGTCATATTGAAATAGAAAATTATCATTTTCAAATGCAATGCTCTTACCTAGAGTGGAGGGTCTTGCCTGTGCCATTTTTGTGATATCCTGAGTAGTAACTAAGGTCTTCTTGTACTTCTCTACAATTTTCAAGCTCAAATAATGGTAGTCAGGTGCAATCTATGAAGAGCTCAAACTTGGTTGAATTTGGGATGCAGGTATTAGAGAGAGCAAATGCTTAGAGCTTTGAATGTAAATTTAGGTTATAATTACTGAGTTGGGTAGCCTTTTGAAGATTAATTTAATTAATGTAAGGTTTGATGGAAATTTTGGTATGTGCTATATTAATGGTGAGTTCATCAACTTTGTATATCTTTAAGCTACTGCTTTTGAAATTCAATTGTATTATAATTCAAATTTAGCATTGATTTGCCATCAATTTTAGCTTTAAAGTTAAATTTTGTTGCCTTTTGACATGTGACACCTTCTGATTGCTCTCAGGGGCTCTCAAAATGCAGCTTAATGTGATGACTTTTTTGTACTATGCCATGTGGCATCTTTCTATTTATGACAAGCTCTTGGGAGGGCCCCTCTAATTTTTGTTGGTTGTGGGAGTGCCATGCATCATTCTCATAGGATATCATAGTTGGCATCAAGGTTATTACCAAATAAAAAGGTGCTATGATTATATCAAGTCCCTTGCAAGGACCTTTGCAATCAACATGGAAGGTATTTCAAGTCCCTTTGAGGTATCTCCTAGGAGATACCTTTAAATAAAATTCCAATCATGTGCATGTTCAATGTATCTCCTAGGAGATACCTCAAAATAAAGTTCCAATTGTGTGCATCAAGGTTCTTTCCAAATAAAAATGTGACATGGTTATATCAAATCCCTTGTAAGGACCTTTTCAATCAACATGAAAGGTATTATAAGGCCTTTCGAGGTATCTCCCAGGAGATACCTTGAAAGAAAATTCCAATCAATTGCATGTTTAAGGTATTTTCTAAGAGATACCTCAAAAGAAAATTCCAATCGTATATGTAATCAATGTATCTCTTAAGAGATACCTCAAAATAAAAATTCTAATTGTGTGTATGTTCAAGGTATCTCTTAAGAAGTACCTAAAAATAAAATTCTAATTGTGTGCATGTTCAAGGTACCTATGAAAAGACCCTTTGAAATTACTATAAGGCCCTTCTTAGGAGATACTTTGAAATAAAATTCTAATCATGTACATGTTTAGGTTATCTACTAGGAGAACCCTTGAAGGTACTACAAGGCCCTTCAATGTATCTCATAGAAGATACCTTGAAGGGCATTGTAGTACCTTTAAGGCTACCTTGAAGGTATCTCTTAAGAGATACCTGATAAACATGCATAAAGGTATCCTTTAAGGTATTACAAGGGCCTCCAAGGTATCTCTATATTTTAGGAGAACCTTTGAAGGTACTAAAAGATCCTTCAATGTATATTATAGAAGATACCTTGAAGGGAATTGTAGTACCTTCAAGGCTACCTTGAAGGTATCTCTTAAAGCTGAGCTGACATCAGGGTTCTTGCCAAATAAAAAGGTGCCGTAGTTATATCAAATCCCTTGTAAGGACCTTTTCAATCAACATAGAAGGTATTCCAAGGCCCTTCAAGGTATCTCCTAGAGATCCTTGAAATAAAATTCCAATCATATGCATGTTCAAGGTATCTCCTAGGAGATACCTTGAAATAAAATTCCAATCATGTGCATCAAGGTTAGTACCAAATAAAAAGGTGCCACAGTTATATGAAATCCCTTACAAGGACCTTTGTAATAAACATGGAAGGTATTCCAAGGCCCTTCAAGGTATCTCCTATGGGATACCTTGAAAGAAAATGACAATTGTGTGCATGTTCAGGGCATCTCTTAGGAGATACCTCGAAAGAAAATTCCAATCGTGTGCATGTTCAATGTATCTCTTAAGAGACACCTCAAAATAAAAATTCTAATCAGGTGTATGTTTAAGGTATCTCTTAAGAAATACCTAAAAATAAAATTCTAATTATGTGCATGTTCAAGGTATCTATGAGGAGACCCTTTAAAGTTTTTACAAGGCCCTTTAAGGTAATCCCCTAGGAGATATTTTGAAAGAAAATTCCAATCGTGTACATGTTCAAGGTATATACTAGGAGAACCTGAAGGTACTACAATACCCTTTAATGTATCTCCTAGAAGATACCTTGAAGGGCATTGTAGTACCTTCAAGGCTACCTTAAAGGTATCTCTTAAGAGATACCTTTCAAACATGCATAAAGGTATGTTGAAGGTATTAGAAGGCCCTCTAAGGCATCTCTATCTACTAGGAGAACCCTTGAGGGAAATACAAGAGCCTTTAAGGTGTATTCTAGGAGATACCTTGAAGGGCATTTTAGTAACTTCAATGCTACTTTAAAGGTATCTTTTAAAGTTGAGCTGCCATCAGGGTTATTGCCAAATAAAATGGTGCTACAATTATATCAAATCCCTTGCAAGGACCTTTGCAATCAACATGGAAGGTATTTCAAGGCTCTTCAAGGTATCTCTTAGGGGATACCTTGAAAGAAAATTCCAATCATGTGCATTAATAAAGTTAGTTCATAAATGTATAATATCATGCTTTGTTATTCTAATTGTAAAGGCTAAGGAGCAATCCTATTAGAAATTTTCTCAAACAAATAGAAGAAAGGTTCAACAAACAAGTCCAAAATTTAAAAGTGAGTCCCTATTTCTTGAAGAAGAAAAGGGGTATGCTGGGTACAATAGTATCTACTAGGAGAACCCTTGAAGATATTATAAGACCCTACAAGATATCTCCTAAAATATACCTTGAAGGGCATTATAGTACCTTCAAGGCTAGCTTGAAGGTATCTCCTAAGAGATACCTTTCAAATATGCATAAATGTATCTTTGAAGGTATTATAAGGGCCTCCAAGGTATTTCTATCTACAAGGAGAACCCTTTAAAGTACTACAAGACCCTTCAAGGTATCTCCTAGAAGATACCTTGAAGGGAATTATAGTACCTTCAGGGCTACCTTGAAGGGATGTCCTAAGAGATACCTTTCAAACATGCATAAAGATATCCTTGAAGGTACTACAAGGCCCTCCAAGGTATCTCTATCTACCTTGAAGGTACTACAAGGCCCTCCAAGGTATCTCTATCTACCTTGAAGGTATCTCTTAATAGATATCTTTTAAACATGTATAAAGGTATCCTAGAAGTTATTACAAGGCCCTCCAAGATATCTCTATCTATTAAGAGGACCCTTGAAGGTACTACAAGACCCTTTAAGGTATCTCATAGAATATACCTTGAAGAGCATTGGAGTACCTTTTTGGCTACCTTGAAGGTATCTCCTAAGAGATACCTTTCAAACATGCATAATGATACCATTGAAGGTATTACAAATCCTTCTAAGGTATCTTGTAAGAGATATCTTGAAAGACAATTCTAATCATGTGCATTTTCAAGGTATCTACTAGGATACCCATTGAAGGTACTACAAGTTATTTCAAGGTATATATTAGAATATACCTTGAAGGACCTTGTATTACCTTCAAGTGTACCCTAACACATGTTTGAGAGTATCTCCTATGAGATACCTTATACCTTTCAAACATGCATTAGGGTACACTCAAAGGTACTACAAATCCCTTCAAGATATCTCCTTAGAGATACCTTGAAATAAAATTCCAATCATGTGTATGTTTAAGGAATGTTAGTAGATTTTCTTGAAAATTCTCTAGAACATGAAAATTGCAAGGATAGCTTGTGCAGTAGTAAGCGAAAAAGAATCATAATAGCATAAGTGAATTTATAGAATCTTCAATTTTATACACAATAAAAAATATAAAGATAAACTAACATGGCATTAAGAATTCTAAAACATAAACAACATAATACAAGATAGAACAAGCTAAAACAAAACAAAGTAAACATTGTGCACTAGGCATGAGTAAAAGAATCTTAGGAAAACCATAACAAAACTAGTCTATTAATCTCTATCACACATCAGAACAATATTACATTACATTAGAACACTATATATAGCTTTTTACATGGATATGTCTCTTCACATTATAACTTTATGACATATAAAAAGAAAAGAGTCATGGCATTCTTATATTTATCACTTGGCTAACATGGCCAAAGACATCCAAAAGATCATATATACAAAAAAATGATACCCTGTACACATGTATCTATCAATTATAGAATTATGATTTTATGAGGCCCTGTTCCACATCCAAAACTTTCCCAGACTTAAATTGTTGTTTCATCCCAAGACAAAATTTGAACTCTAATCTTGACTAAAGATGGAAAAGATTAACCTTTCTTAAAAGTGGTAATAATCTCTCCAGGTATCATTTACTAGTTTAAACCCCTGACACACTACTTAGACAACCTTTCAAGTTTTAAACTAAGTAACATACTTGCCTTTTTCCCTTTGTAGTTTTCCATAGACTAGCTTAACCAGGTGGCCATCCAAGTTAGGGGTATTCAACCAACCTAGCCCTACTCTAAATTCTTATGACTATGTTATAAAACAATTTTTTTTATTAAACTACAAAACTTGAACTACACATTTACCTACTATGAATGTGGTGTCAAAGTTTATCCAAATGGATGTGTTGGTTGTAGCTACGTAGACTGCACCTTTATATCCAACTTTCTCTTCTACAAAATTGCTTGGAGCTCCTACAATGGAATGGAATTAGGTTCATCTATGATATATGCAATGGCTGGTTCAACCTACGAGAGTTCATGCTCGAGCATTTTCCAATTATTAAGTACTTCCCACACCATGGTAAAGTAGATGTGTAGTGAAATATAAATGACCATCAAATTGTGCACATCTTCTTCTTCTACAATGATAAGGAAGTCTTTGACATTTGATAGCTTAAGCTAGATATTTGAAAATATCATCCAACCTATCTATAGTCCTTTAGGCTAGAATAGCCATAAATGTGTTGTGCATTGTGTCATTTTTCCAAACCTAGAGCTTCTTCATCAAGATATCCTTGACATATTAAAATTGTTGAAGTAAAATGTTTAGTGTTTGTCTAGTATCCATTCGATCATTCATTACAACTTTACCTTTATCATCCATTGCCAACTCTAGTTTAGCAGAAGCCAAGGATTTGTTAAGGTGCTACCTCTAATCAAGTATTCATTGTGTAATCTGCTTAGCCTAATGCATAGTAGTATTTAGGACCTATACATATTCCTCTAGTAGTTCAAAAATGCCTTCTATTTTAATGTGGATAGCCTACCCTTGGGTGCACAGTTTATGTGTGCTTACCCAATCCTTTGTTGGTTAAATTAATAATGCAGTGAGTTGTTTATCTTCAGACATTACTTGATCACCAAGGACTTACACAACTGGAGTAGGACAAGTGGAAGTAATGAGTTGCCTAGCCTTAGTAATTTGATTTTATGCTTTCGATTTCTCCTCACATAGCCAAAAAATAATATGTTCCATGTCTGAAGCCTTTTGTGCAATGGAATTTTGGAATGCATTTGCTCCTTCAATTTTCTTGGACAATAGCAGTTGTGAAACATCAAAAGATATCTCCATGGAAGTGGAAGAAAGCATGATGGATGTCATTCAGACTATGGTAGGAGATGGCATAAATTAAGCCAATAGAAGTAAGAAAGTGTTATGACAAGATGATATGGTAGGGACATCCCACAACTATTAGGTAGAGGGGAGATACTTTGATAGTGAAGTCTCCTTTAGTACATCTGATTGGGTCACATCCTTACAGGATGCTGCATGGTTTACTTTTGCCTTTTCCTTATCTTCCTTTTCTTTCATAGTCGATGCCTCTATATATTATTCTTTTGAATTTTCCTTAGTTTGAGCCTTGGATAGAACCTCAACTTGAATTTAGGCTACCTCTTCCACCTTAGCTCTGGCTATAATTTTGGCCTTGGAATCTACCTTAGCCTTAGCTTTAGCATCAGCCTCCACTTTAGCTTTAGCAAAAGCCTCAGCATTTTCCTTGACAACGTACGCCTCTACCTTATGTTTGGCTTCCTCTTCCTGTTGGCACTATTTTTTGGCATATTTCTCTCACATTGCTCATTCTATTTGCTTTTGTCTTTGCATAGCTTGCACATTTTCCTACTTGCATACTACCTCTTCATGATCCCTTCTCTTCCTTTTTGCATTTGCTTCCTTGACTTTCTTTCTTTTAACCTTCTTTTTCCTGACCTTAGCTTCTTCTAACTTTTTTTTTTTTTTTTCTCCTCAACGTGCTATTTGTTTTATTCTTATTTTGTATGTTGGGCTTCCTGTGAAACTACTTATTCTATGGCATCTTTCATCTTTTTGTTCTTCTCTGATTTTCTCTTTTTCCTCTCTTCATTCTTCATAGCCTCCTCCTCATGATCTAGGGTATGTTACACAACATTAATTTATTCTAATGGATATAACATAATGGTATCTAGATTTCCCTCCATTACATATACATCATCTATTTCCATATTAGATTATGAGTGCTCTAAAGATTCAAATTTGATAACTGTGATACCTCTGTACACAAAAAAATTTTTTGACTCGGTTAGAGGAATAAGTGTATCCTTGTGTCTCATCATGCCCCTAGACCACCTAATGGGTACTAATTGTTATGGTTATCTCTTTGAAATATACCAAATGTTTGATTATGTAGTGGTTTAAGGACTTGACCTGATGAAGACTACTGTTGTTTTGCAAATCTAGTGGCCATACTCGGGCTCCCTTCCTCTGGTAGATCTACCAATTATGCAGATATGATGAACCAGATTCCTGGATCTTTTTCAAAAAAATTGTACCATAATTTTGACATTGAGTTTCTTCTTGACCTATAGTATCCATAATAATAGTAGGGAGGGGGTTACATAATATCGAACCAAACTAGTCACTGCTTACCTTATTCTGCACTTAGCAAGTGTGCACTAATGCTTTCCAAAAAAAGAACTCCTCCTCCTCCTTATCATAGACATTTTAGATTGATGTATTCAATCATATCATTGAATAACTTCCTATTCATCAACCCACAAAATTGTGAGATCATACTCCTAAGCTATCCTTAGCACATATGGGTTCTCTAACAAAGACTTGATTTGCCTTGATCTCTTTTTGGCTGGTGGTGGTGAGGCTCTCTACGCAAGTCCCTTAATGTTTGCCTTTTTCTTGTTGTGGGGGAGCTACAGACTGCTATGGTGAGGCTTGTGGTTTCATAACTGGCTTGATGGTTATTCTTTATCTTGCCCATATTATTTTATACTTAGAGGGATGGTTCAAATATGCTATATTGACATTATGACTAGGTTCTCTACCTTCATACTTTGGATTGTGCTTCAACCATTATGAGTAAAAAGGGCATTGGAGTCATAGTTGGCATGATGAAATCATGCACCTTGATTTGAATACCATTATACAACTAGTTACTGATGCATACTACACCGAATATTGCATGACATCTTATGGAATTTGAGGGTGTGACCTGATCAAAGCTAGAGCCTCAAACCAACATGTATTAAACCACCCCAATTGCTCATAATATTTCCCTATCTTAGTCCAAGTGATGCCTATGAGGGTAGTAGTAGGCCAAAATTTCATAGTAACATTAACTTGGCCTAATAAGGACTTTTATTAGGTGAAGCATAACATCAAACCAAAAATTAATATTGGAAAATTTATGAGCTACCTAAAAGTACCTTGTTTATATTAGTGGTAAGCTTAGATGTGATAAATTCAATCTAATTGAAGTTATCATTATAGTTGTATCGTGTGATACACAATGTCAATTACTCCTTTTATTGCTTGTTTGGCCTGCTTCGTTGCCTACCAAAACCTCTTTGTAATGCACTCTACCAGAATGCACATTGTAACATCCTTAATGGAATCAATTGGGGTTCCTCTACCTACCCTTAGTGGGAAACTTGTCTTGAACAAATGGATGCATTGGTAGTGTAGTGGATGTGTACATCACAATAATAATTTTCCAAAATTAGAGAGGCTTGTGGCTCTCTTCATGGTCTACGCATTGATCCAAATAGTGATATCTCTAGACAAATGAATAGTCCCTAGTTATATCTATTTAACAAGGTATGCATGATGTCATCTAGTTACTTGAATGTAGGTAAATTGATTAGCCTCTTTGCATCAAAACCTCAAAGCAGATGTTGAAGTATAAGAGCTCCTAATTATGTACCTAGTTATGTTGAACGGGGTGAAGAGAGTAACTTTGACCATTTCCACAAAGTCAAAGGTATCTGGGTCATTGAATTTGGTTTGTTAAAGACCTAGCCTAATCCCCATTTCTGCCATCTACGCATCTGTGAGTGGGATCAACAAATTGCTCCTATCCATGACTAAACTTGTAATCTACATTGTTTGATTAATTTATTTTACCAAAATTTGGGTCTTAATTTTTCCACACAAGAGTATATCTTGAGCAAATGGTAGAATACTATTATTCACCAAAGTTTTTAATGTTTTGGCATTGTTCATCCCCTTCATTTTATGGCTTTTAACATCTAATTTGCTCTTGCCAACCTCTTTAAATGCACTGACTGCCTACACATGAGTGATCTTCCTCATCTTAAATATTTTGGCTTTGATAGTGACCTATTTTGTCTCCTAAATATTTAAATTACCCCATATCATGTGTTTGATGTGACCCTATGTCACTTCATGTAGCCACTTTATTTAATGAATCCACCTATCATGTCCCAACTCGATCTACCTCAAACAAGATGTAATCTTTCATAATTCCATGTCATTAATAGTCTTGCATGATCGTTAGTAGTTTTTTTTCCATACCTATCTTATCACTACCACTTTCTCAAACTTAATTTGAGATTGATGTACTTTTTAAACTCGATTTCTCCTTAATCTCCTTCTTCGACAAAGTACAAATAATGATATTTTACGTTTCGAACTAACTTATTAAATGCATTTAATAATTTTTACTATGTAGATTTTGGGACTTGGTTTTATTCAAAACTATTTTATTTAGAGTTTTGTTTAGACATTAAGTTCAAAGTTCTATTCATTAGGGAAAGTGTTTGGGACTTGTTTATTAGACATTTTACTTGGAACTTCTTTTTTAGAAACTTTATGATTTTGGTTTTTGCTTGGAACTTCTTTTCAAAATCTTTGAGCTTCAAGGATTTTGATCGACACTTTTTCATCAAACATTTTATTTGAACATTATTATGAAGGATTTGTTTTTTTTCAAAATTTTGATATCAAAATTTTCAATTCAGAAGATTTGTTCAGACATTTGATTCAAATGTTGTTCTAAAGGATTTGGTCTTTAGACATTTTCTATTCTCAGGTGTTGTGATGTGAGATTAAAGCCAGTAAGACTTAAGCCTATAACCATTTATACATCATAACAATATGGTTCCCTAAAAATCTTTTAACATAATGGTACCCTATTATGAGTCTTCTTAAACAATTTAGGGTCCTTTCCATCTAGTACACATCTTCACTAGAAATGATTTGAACTTACTATCATATAATAACACTGCCTCTTTCAGATTAAAATATTTAGATCATAATTTGTGATCATGAAATGCCTTGTGAATTAGTGTTTGAACAAGTCTTAAAATAATCAATTCACCATTGATTAATATAATGTGCATTTCCACTTTAGAAGGTGTTTTGATTATTATTTTTGAATATCCCTACACATGCACTCATATAGCCATAACTCAATAGTCCCTTGCATGCTAAGGTTATATCAAATCCCTTGAAATAACCTTTACAATCAACATTGAGGGTATTATAATGCCCTTCAAGGTATCCCCTAGGAGATACCTTGAAAGAAAATTATAATCATGTGCATGTTCAAGATATCTATTAGGAGAACCCTTAAAGGTACTACAAGACCCTTCAAGGTATCTCTTAGAAGATACCTTGAAGGGCATTACATTACCTTCAAGGGTACATTGAAAGTATCTCCTAAGAGATACATTTCAAACATGCATAAGGTTACTCTTAAAGGTATTACAAGGCCCTTCAAGGTATCTCTAAGGAGATACTTTAAAATAAAATTCCAATCTTGAACATGTTCAAGGTAGTTACTAGGAGACCCCTCAAAGGTATTACAAGGCCCTTCAAGGTATCTCCTAGGAGATACCTTGAAATAAAATTCCAATCATATGCACGTTCAATGTATCTCTTAAGAGAAAACTTGAAGTGCATTATACTACCTTTAAGGGTACCTAGAAGGTATCTCCTATGTGATACATTTCAAACATGCAGAAGGGTACCCTTAAAGGTATTACAATGCACTTCAAGGTATCTCTCAAATTCTAAATTATCTCAACAAGATATTATTCCATAAATAATCACTGAGATCTATTAACTAGAACTGATATGACACATTCTTCATTAACATAACTTTAGTAACTCATAACAGGAATTTTAAAACTACTATTGCATATATCAAATAGTTAAGATACCATATCAATGACAAGAAATGGAAGAGATGATAATACAACATAAACTTGTAGAACAACCTAAAGGATTTTTTATCTGTATTTGATGTCAAAATTTACCATGTATGATTAGAGAGGGTGATACACTTTTTATAGGCTTGGGATGGGGCTAGCCTTATCTCTCAAGCAAATTTGAAGTAACACTCAACATCTTGTTAGAGAAAAAAGTTACAATAGGAAAGACTTCCAAACAAGGCTTGTAGTTATCAAAGGGGCTACCTATGAGGTGGAAACTATAAATGGTGGCACTTTTGCACTGTAGACTATTATAGCTATTGCAGTTCTAAATGAATCATTACCACTATAGTTGAAGTCATTGTCATAGTGTGGCATGTCATTAAGGGGACCATTGCAACTGGAATATAAGCCGTAATTAGATAAATAATTACAACTATAATTATTGGTGGGGTGACCATAGATGTCATGGCCTACTTTCTCACCTAAATTTGGACACATCTCTCCTAGTAGCTACACATTGTGGTAAGGTTAGAGGAGTTCTAGGTTTCCTTTTGTATATAATATGCTCCATGGTGGGGGTGGAAGTTTGTGTGGAGGGAAGTGGAGTAGAAAATAATGAAATAAGTGTGATAATGGGTGGAGATGAGGGGAGAGTGAATGGAATTAAACTCATAGCTGAGGTGAGGAGGGAATAAAGAAGAACTTCCTGTGCTATGGTGAGTGGAGGAAAGGGAAACATGGAGAAGGCTCCATCGATCCCCAAAATGGTAGATACTACATGAATTGGAGGTGAATGTGGAAGAGGAGAATTGACTAAGGAGAGGAAGGAAGATGAAATTTTTGAACTATGGTGAGTGGAGGAAAAAATAACATAGGGAAAACTCCACCACTACCCATGCCATTTATGGAACCTTGTGCTATAGAGGGTGGAGAAAGCATCATTGCCACTACAATAGTTACTACAATGTCAATGGAGGGTGGAAAGACATGAGTATATACCTAAGGGGGTGACTACTCTTGTGTTCCCATTTATGAAAGGCCCTCCTTGGGAGGCTTCAAAACCTAGTGTTCATTTTCAATATTCTTGGCCTACTCTTTGGTTTCAACATTATACTGTATGTGCCTAGACACCACCATTGACATGTCAACCTTTTTCATCTTCGTGTGGACCTTTATGTTGTTTAGGGTATTCATAAACACCTCATCATGCCAAGTGTGGATGTGCCTGTAGTCAATATTTACCCTTCCTCTGAGTCTCTTTAGGTATTTCCTCACATTCTCCCTAGGGTCCCATTCTTTATAGGGTGCCCACTTGAAATCATAATGGGTTCAAGTTTTTCCCATCGACTGGAAGTATTACCATTTGGTGTATTGAATCTTTTCAATACTAAAGGGATTCAGGTGCACAACTCCATGCCCCTTATTTCTTATTTGAACATCCACTAAGTTAGCCAATTGGATAATAATTTCTTATTTTATAACTTTGTGTGGGACCAACCTAGGTAGATACATAGGGTAGGCTCTAGTGCCCTCTATCATAATTATGGTGTAGTCCAGATAGAGCCAATAATCACCCATCTTTCCTATACTATTCTCAATTTGATCTGAGAGCCTGGGCATATCTTTGCCATAGATGGCCTGGTACACCATCAGGTAGAAGGTCTCAATAATCTTGGTCATGTTCCTCATAAAACTATATATGTGGAGGATGTTGAACCTTTCACATATCTTGATAATAGGTTACTCTTTGAAAGGCTCCCAAGGCTCATTAAAAGATGCATGGATGGTTCTGGTTATAGTGTCCACCACATAGGACATCATATCAAAGTTATGATCTGGAAAGTTATTTAGATTGGTTATTATGCTGATGATATTAGAACTAATGATTTACCCTATGAAAATTATCCTTTTGGAGGTGAGAATAAGGTTGAGTAGGGGAATCCACACCTCATTCACATAAGTCATTCTAGGGAAATCATATATTTTGTTTAATAAGGCCATGGCAATTTTGACTCTAGGTTAGAAAGTGGCTATTAGGATAGCAAAAATAAGGCCTCTGATTGCAAAAGTACTAGGGTCATGGGCCCATTCTTGTATATTGGTGGTTATGATGTTGGAATGTATCCAAGTATTTATTAGAGTTTAGTTTTATGCCATCTTTGGGGTAGGTAACATGTGGTACCTTTCAAATGCTCTACCATTAAGATGGGCCACTGGTGTGTTGTTTTGTTGAAAGTGCAAGATTTTGCCAAAATTTTTATGATTTGTAAATAAATAAAATAATAAGACAATATAGGGTATTACCTTAGATTTAGCTATGGCATTATGTAAGCCCATTGTCTTGATTACGAATAGGTCATCCTAGTACCTTCATGAGGATGTAGAGAGTTAGTCCTCCAGACTGCAAGGTTTGGCCTTGTTGACTTCTTCCCAAATAGAAGAGAAGTGATTGAAATCATGTTTGAGGGTAGCTTCATCAGACACTGTGTTAGTATATTTTGCTATTCCTATAAATGAATATGTAGATGGAGGAGGTGAACTTTGAGATGAGGAGGCCATGATTATGCGGTTGTGAAACTTCTATTTCATGAGGGTTTAAACTCAAGCTTGAAATTTGTTAGTTCAATGGAAATATTTATGTAATTGAATCTACAAATTGCATATATTGCCTTTGGATTCATTGGATTCACATGTAAGGCTATTCAATTCATATGAATTAATGGTGTTAACGGCTTTGGTAGCTTGATTTTAATTTTTATATTATAATTTCACTTGACTCATGGGATGGTGACACTTTTATCACATCAGACTCACAAGATGGTGACACTTTGATCACATCAAAATAATGGAATAGTCACAATTTGATTATGTTAAACTCATAGGATGGTGACACTTTGATCACATCATACTAACTAGATGGTCACACTTTGATCATGTTGAACTCACAAGATGGTGCCACTTTGTAGGATCACATTGAGCTACTTGCCCAGGAGATTTCATACAATTCCTTTCATGAGTGAGTCTCTAGATGATTAGGATGATGAAATTTAGCATGATCTTGCTTGCCTTCTTACCTAAGGATTTCATACATTAAGTTTAATCTATCAATCTCTAGGTAAATGGGATGGAGACACTTGGCATAATCATAGAGAGTCGCTCGCTTGATGAACTTGAAATATTTTTCAAGTGTTATAATGTCATGGGTTCACAGGTGCATGCCACATGCCCTTGAATATTGAAAAATGAGGTCTTAAGCTTAATGTCATGGGTACCCTTGAAGGTATTACAAGACCCTTTATGGTATCACCTAGTACCTCATTCAAACCTTCAAGGGTAACCATACACATGTTTGAAAGGTATCTCCTAAGAGATACCTTCAAATTTTTGGATCCAAAATAGAGGTTAAAATCACATAGAGGATCCCAAAATATAATAAGATAATCATTTTCCATAATTTTTCTCAAAACCCCCATTGCTCAATATCATTTTGTATGCTAATAAACTACATGGTTGAATATTGACTTAATTAGCTATTTTTATCTATGCGACTATTCTGATCTGATGCATGTTTGAAAAGTATCTCCTAGGAGATACCTTCAAATTAGGATGAAGCAAGAATTGAAGTATGTAGTATATGATATTAAAATCTACTATTTTTTTAGATTGACATAAACTGTGTCATTAAAAAAATGTTATACATTTCCTTTTAAACATTTTTAGGTTTTAACATATCTCCATGCTTATGTTATGGTATAAATATAGCTTTATCTCCTACATATAGGTATAAATTGGATTGATTTTATAAATAACCTAATTAACAACTCTTATCATGTATTTTGAAAATGTCCAGGATGAAAATACATACGTCAATGTCTTTGCAATGTGGAGACTATGTTTCTCTCATAAATAATGGTAAGGTCATTGGTGAAGGAAGAATACACAAAGTGGTAGGTCTAGATGCTGAATCTCTAGAAGCAATAAATATCACTTCCACATGCCATAATGAGGAAATACCTATTGAATGTTTAAGTGTTAATGTGACTAAAGATTTTGATCTGACTCTACCACTTCCACTTCCTATAACTTTTGTGGATAATTTGGGGGATGTAGTTAATAGTTTTACTATATGGAGCACAAGAATGATGCAACACATCATAGATAAGTTTTGTATAGACAATGACATGGAAAAAAGATAAAATAATTTGAGTTTAGTATAGACACTAGAAAACTACACACTAACTATTTTTGATGACTAAATGCCTCAGAACCCCCTAAAGACCCCCAAACCTTCTTAACCCTTAACCAAACCAAATCACTATTCCCCTAGTCACATAATATTATTCAAAATTACTATTTGAAAATACTATTAAAAAGAACTATTCACTATCACTATTCATTATGGGATCCACTATCACTATTAATCATGGCATTGCATATGACATGGTGAGTAACATGGCATATGACATGGAAAGTGACATGAAAAGTGACATGGAAGGTGATATGGCTTAAAAGTGATGTGGCTTCTACCCCACCTCAGACCCTTTTCCAATGTGCTTCATGACCTCATTTAAACATAACAAGGGTCCCCCCTTGAAATATGGTGAATTTTGCCTTAAAGAGCCATCATTAAACATATATTTTTCCTTCACACATAAAATTAGTCTTCAAAATGATATACCTACCTCTTTAAAGATAAAGGGCACCCATTTTTGACTTCTTAACCTAAATGGTAGACTCACTAACCCAAATAGGAATCCCCCACCAACCTCATCTTTAACAAATTTAGGCACCACATGAAAAATGGTGCCACATTTAGTGATGCATCTCTTTATGTGCTTGGATGAAGACAAGAAAGGGTGGTGAAAAGTCTTTGGTCTCATTTAAACCTATGTGCATGATTCCCATTCAAAATTTGGTTTCATGTGCAAGGTGAAAAAAACACTAACCCAAATGAGAGACTTATGATCAAGGTGATAATCCCAAAAACCTCATCCTTGACTTATTTATGAGCCCCACTTGGAGAAATTTGAATTGTTTCACTATTCCTCTATTTTTGCATGTTTCTTCACATCAAATACTATAAATACCCCCCCTCTCCTTCACCAAAGGTTAAGTTGGAAGTTAGTCTTTGGTTTTTAACATATTTTTGTAGGTTTTTGGAGGTCATCATCATCTTGGAGGATAAAATATCAAAGCAACAAAGCTCTGCCAAAATTTCCTCAAGCTTCATCAACATCTTCATCAACCATCTTCATCAAGCAACAAGGTAACATTTGTTTATTTTCTTGTATTTCATTTATTTCATTTCTTGACCTTATTATTTACTTAACCTCACACATTTATCCCATTTTTATCTCTTATTTTAATCCCTTTTAACTCCCTACCCTCTTATCCATTTACTTCTTTTTCCATTCACCCTTTACCTCCTTCTTACCACCTTGATCATTTACCCCTTTTACCTCTTTGCCATCTTGACCTCTTGACCTCATAATCCTTTTTACAATTTATCTTCCATTTAGTGACTATCATTTACCCATTTAAAAATTTAATAAATCAATCAAAACCTTATCATTTCATTTTTAATCTTATCATAAACCAAACCAAAACCACCATTTTGCCTTAACCAATTTTTAGCGTTAGTATAACCGAACTAGTTGCTTTATTTTGGTTAACTTAGTAAAGGATTTAATTCTCTTGTATTGAATTTAATTTGTTTGATGGTTTTAATTTAAGTTTTCTATAATTTAATGGAAGAATACATTTATTTTATCATCTCAACTAATTGTTTAAAATAGGTGGATTGACAGCCTCCTACAAAGCTTTCACTTCTAGGATCTAGCTCGTGCTAGGCAATCCACCCATCTAATTGTCTAATAAACAAGTTTATTTTAATATGTTATTATTTATAGGTCATCCTATCAAGACAAAGATGATCTCTCCATAATCACTTGGATCCAATACGTTCACTTTAATAGGTATTCTTCCACACCTTTCATAACTAGTTTCTTCTTTTCACACTTAAGAAAAAGTAAAAATCAGATATAAACATTCAGTTCTACATACATAACCATTACAATAATAATATGATTGATTGGATTAATTTGTTTGATATATCAATGATCCTACTATATTTCAAAGCCCAAGAATTTTTTTTCTTGGGAAAAAGGTACATTTATTGCACAAATGTACAACTCTTGTAAATTATGAAAAAATTGCTTTTGGTTATGTTGAATTTGTGCAACCAGGGGAGAATTTTGGTTGCATTCCTATCCCAATGTTAGAAAATTAATTGATAATTTACATAAGGCAAGTTATACAACATTTTGAGAGTTGAATTACAAAGGTAACTGAAACATCTATCATTAGATGACCTTCCAACAAAATAGTGGACACTAAGACTTGTAGGGTAATCAATTTACCATACATGACACCAAATGAGAGAGAAATTAGAAATGTTTGAGATGTAGTGGATAATGAAGTCACTCCTTGATTGACATTCCTAGCGTAAAGGCATCTAAAAAAATTAACTCATGCCTACAAATACTTGGGTCGAAAAAGAAATTAGCCAAATACTTCAGTCAACCAAGTGGAGTTTGATGAAAGCATAGATAGTGAGATTTCAACAATGTATATGGATAAATGTTGCACCAAAAAATATTTTTTATCAAGTTTATCATTTGATATTCTAAAATATTAAAAGATAAAGTTGTCCGATTCTACCACAAAAAATAAGAAACATGTCTTCGATACCCTTTCTGCCAATTTGTTTAAGAAAAATAGAAAAAACTACCATTGATTTTCAGGGTACAAAGATCTATTTGGAAGTTTGGCTTAAAATATATGGATTGAAGAGAAGTAACTTTTTTAACATTCAAAATTGTCATAAAAATGGGGGAAAAATGCATTCCATGTAAGGAGATTTCGGCAAAAGCCACAAAAGAAGATAATGATAGTTAAATATTTGTTGGACCAATTGGTGGATAATTTTGTAGATGTTTCTCCATGACTAACAAGCTAGGTAGATATAGACAACTCACAAAAAAATATTTGACATCTTCTAACATCTTTCACTCAAAAATTTATGAGGCACTACGTCAATGCACAACTAGTAGATATGGAATATGAGCCAATATCCCAGCCAAAATTCAATAACATGTGGAGAACTAATTTTCCTGATGTGACCATTGCCACATATGATGACTTCATTAGGTGTATTATTTGGGTTCCTCTCTAGAGATTAGGAAGATCGTATTGATCAAGAATTCATGATGCACTCAAATCAAATACTTTATTCAAGACAAATATATTACACCCATAAATGAATTTCAGAGCAATACCCTGAAGAATGCCTCAATGTTATACATGACAAGATGGAATGTCAAAAAACATTTGTGTTGATGACAATGACAAAAAAATTAAAGAAGTTACTGATAGAATATTAGAGTTGTCAATGGCAGGGATTATAAAACATGTTCATAGTGCAAGTAGATATGGGCATATTTTTTTACCATACATTCTTGGAGGGTCTAACTTTACTATCACATAATTGAACAAGTACTTCAAGGATATGTAAATGACAATTTCAGATGCTTATGGATATTTATTATATAAACATGGATCTTCAAAATATATATTATATGATGCAATTTTGTCTAACAACTGCTACCCTAAATGTAAGAAATATAGAGAAGCAATGCAATCAATTGGTGCCTTCAAGAAACTTCTTTCCAAGATATACCTTCAACTAGACAACTATTGTGGGGATAATAAGAACATGTACTTCCATCCACAATTATATTTAAAAAATGTCAAACCTTATATGGAACTAATGTTACATTTACAAATTTATGAAATCATGTTTTTTTGTATAGGTATGTGTTACAATATTTATCTCTCCTTGTCTACAAAGGTGTTTTCCTCGATGTTGAGGTCATATTTCTTCTTATAGGACATACCCATGAGGACATTGATGACACATTTAGAAACTTATTTGAATGCATAAAGAGGAAAGATGTATGGATTATGACAGAGATGATGGACACTTATAGGATGTGTGAAAGTATAAAAAACTTCATGCCATATTTTATTGAAGAGGTAGTGGATTTCAAGACTATGTTAATAGTTACCAGCTGAAGGGAGGAAATGAAATAGTAGGCTTGACAAAAGGTCAATACTTTCTTCTACGCATAGAGTAAAGTCAACCCATTATTCATTGAAAAAAACAAGAGATAAAAATTGGTCCCCCCTAATTACATTATGGGGAACAAAATAAAATGGTGAGCCAAATGTTCGAGAAGGTAATATGATAATAATATATTTCAAAGACTTGAAAAATAGAGAAATATCTTAAGATTCCATTGTTGTAAAAGACTCAGATAGAACTATAAAAAAGAGTGAAAAATAAATTAAATATAACTTGAATAAGTATGTACAACAATTTAATGAATTTGGTTTGACCATAAATAGTAAGTGGCAATATCTAGCATATTACTTCCAAAACGTCTATGATAAAATGAAAGAAGACATGTTCCCTTATGAGGTTGGATGTACAAGTTATTTGTGGCATAGAACTCACCATGACATACCCTTGTATAGAGATACGCACAAAATGGTTTATGATAGGACCCTTGATTTTGGAGTGGCATCTACAGATACATATGTTGGTCTAAGAAGTAAAAGAAAAAAAATTACATTTGATCTAACTCAAGATGTGTAAATTGAAGATATGTTATTTGTAAAACGTGATGATTCTATAAGAGTGGACTACATAATATGGGTTTCTAGAGGTAAAAACAATATTGAGATACTATAAACAAATGGGGATATAAAATGAAGGGTCAATGTAGTTTGGTTCATCCCAGTTCATGTAGGTAAAGTAGATGTAGAAGAAGCATAAATTTATTTAGGCTGCTTGGAAAAGAAATGGAAACCAAACCCAAATGACACATCTTTACTATCCATACTCATAAATAGTATCATCTACACTTGGAAACCAAATAAAAATTGGAGAGGTCATATACTTGTTCTCACTAATTTTTTGAAAGTCATTGTAATAGACTATTTGAATGCATCATCCCACTAGGCACTATCAAAACTAGTTATAAAAGGATTCATAAATTTGAAATGGTGTTTCAAAAATATTGGTATGATAAATATGAATGTTTTTTTTCAAAATTTAGTCTATTTTTTGAGAATGTATAATGTTTTATTGTTTTATTTATTTATATTTATTTATAGTGGCACTTCACATTTTGGGTCTTGGAAAATACACTTCGACAGTTGAGTTTTATATTTTCTAATACAAAAATTTAGTATTTTGGTAAATGTGCATCTATTTAATGACATTTTACTATTGGAACATCCATTTCACATTTTTATGATTCAAAATGGTCTTCGAAATTTGTGTATTCTAAATAGCTAGATCACATTTTGTGAATCATGAAAACCTCTTCGGCTTTTCAATTTTTCAGATTAAGCTTCACATTTTGCATCCTTCAAAATTGTCTTCATAATTTGCACATAAGAATTTACACCTTAGCTTTTATACATTACAAAATGCACTTCAATATTCCTGTGTTTATGAAATGGTCTTCAGTGTTTATGCCTCATAATGTCCCACTTACGCATCAAGATTTGATCTTTAGCATTTATGTATCAATAAATGGTATTCAAATGTTTGGTTTTTCAAATTACACTTCGTATAAGCACTTGAGATTGTGCCACGTATCACAATATTGATGACTCAACTATGTAGAAGGATGACCGGTTCAAACAAAAGTGTCAAAATAATGTGAGCACCTGAGATTACAACACGCATCACAATCTTGGTAAATCAACTATGTGGGATATTATATTAATAATATAATAATAGAACACCCATGATCGACACATGGCATATACACAAATATGAGATAAAATTTAATGATCATGAGGATGTCACCTGATTTAGATTAAATAGATAGTTCATGATCCAATCAACTATTGACACATGGCATCCCAATCATCTCAAGTGTTTTAAATCACATATCGCCTGAGTGCCTGATTAATGTATGAATTATTTTTCTTTAAGAAATAAACTACTAAGTTTTATTATCTATAAATACATGGTTTGTGAACTAGTTTGAATGGCCACATAAATTTTGACTATTTTGCACATTTAGATAGATGAGATTTATTTGTAATAAGTTTGACTAATTTTTAATTGTTTTGGATTATTTTAAATAATTTGGACTTATTGAAAATATATCATATAGATGTGATTTATTTATAATAATACCAAGTACTTCTTGATGAACTCTAATTTATTTCTGATAATTTTCAACTATTAATTATTTTTGATCATTTTAAATAATTTGGACTTATTACAAATACATTAGATAGATGTGATTTATTTGTAATAAATCCAAATTAATCTTGATATAGTCTAATTTAATCTTGATATAGTATAATTTATTTCTAATAGTTTTCAAAAATTTGGACTGTTGATAAGTCCATATTATCTAAAATAGTCCTTCATATGTGAGATTTGAAAGAACTAAACTTTAAAAATAAAAAAAATTAAAAGAGAGAAAGGAAGGAGTACACCTGTATGGATATGAAACATATTACCTTGTAGCCATTAATATGTGGTGGAGAGTTGTGCCCCCTTGTTGAAGTACTTGGAGAATTTGAACTATGAGCAAATTAAGAGTGATTAAGTCTCAGTTTTTAATAACCAATTAAACCCTTGAGTTAGAACTATTCATATTAAAAATCTCATTCATGAGTATAAGTACTTAATGTACTAATATAAAGTAAGTGGAACCATGATAGGTTCATTAGAAGTGATGCCAAAGATATTAAGTGATGGAACCATGCATTGGGTTCAATAGAATTAATGCTAAGGATATTGAGTTTCACTATAATGAAAGTGACATTACTTGTAATAGATCAAATCATTATTTTATATATGGATTTATATTCTACTTCAATGATTGAAAGAGAATGAAAAATATTAATGCCCCAGTCATGACCAAAATGCCAATAAATTTAAATTAAAATGAATTTTTACCTTTGAAACCATAACTTTTAACTTTGAAAATGTGCATAATTAAGCATCATGCCTTTAAAGTTTTACCTTTAAACTTTGAAAATGTGCATGAATAAACATCATGCCTTTATAACTTTGAAAAAAATGTTCATGAACAAGTATCATGCCCCTTGAATTTATGCCAATGATATCGAATGCCCTGCACTATATGCTCAAATGTAACTATATTTGCAACATGTAACTTTGATATTATAATTATTTTTCATATGCCATGCATATGTATTCAAGTGAGTATAATTCTGTACTTCATGTCTTTGAACAGTGAGTACATATACATGTTGTATGATTTGCATTAATGTACCAATATATGTTTGATTTTAAATTACTTTAAATCTTTAAAAACTTTACTCTGTTATTATATACATCCAAATTTGTTTGCTTCTTCGTCAATACTAATTTCATCAATTATTCATCCTAACATTGATCCATTTTAGTTCTCTAGTCACTAGTCTATCATTACTAATAACTCTCTTGCCATACATCAACCATATAAATCCCATGTCTCAATTAATTTTTATAAATCATAACTTACTTGTGACTAATCTCACTTATCCATTATTTTGTGAATTTTAAATTCAATTCTACCTGCCCCCACCTACCCTCACTTTCTCTTACAAATCACATTTATAATCATTATTTAATCTCCTTATAATCATCATTCATCCTCCTTAATGTATTCTAGAGCTCTATGCATCCTCTAGAATCTTCCACCATCCTCTACACAATAGAACAAGATTATAAGAAGGGATAGTTTCTATGTTAATATTCAAACACAAACAAAATTACAAAAACTAACACTTCAAGCTTGCTCTCTAGGGTGAGATAGAATCACTAAACAAGGAAATTAATACAAGAAGATGAATAATACATTCACTTTATTTGAATACCCCATATAACAATTATTTGACAAATGTTTGTGCTCGATTTGTGGATATAAGAGTCTTTGTTAATGTGTGTGTTCATTCCAATGGAATCTCCCTTGTCCACCAATGGATTTGATCAAATAGGTTGAAGAATGGTGAAGCTTCTTATTAATATTTGGTATTAAGTTTTTGCACATAAAATCTTAATAGAAAATGGTCATGGCCTATGTACTTATAGCTTGACTGAAATGATATGAACCATCCATTTCAAGCTCAAGATGTGTTTTCCAAAATCAATTCAACTTTGGAGACCAAATGCAATAAATGTTTCAATTAATATTTGGAAGAATAGAGCAATTAATAGGCATGGATTACACAAATCACATATTTGTTGCATTGATTAAGTATGGCTTGCATTTTTGACTTTGTGATCGCTTATATCATGATGATGTTACCTTTATAGATATTTATTAAATTTTAATTTTCCAAAATTAGATATCAACTAATTTGATATGGATTTTTCACTTAAGCATTTAATTGGATTTAATTAATTGAGTGAATATGATTAGGCCTTTTAATTTTTTTAGAATTTGATTAATTGTCATGCACTATTGCTAGAAAATATCAATTTATTAGGTTACAATTTAATTAGAGATGAATTAGAATAATGTAGTGATTGTGTACAAGATAATGCCTTGATTAGGAACATATTGACATGAATAAAAAATTACACATGACACATGTAGATGAATTAGAGTATTTCAGTGATTTTGGTGTAATTTATGCATTATTATAGTCAGTCATTTAGACTTGCAATTTCAAAATGGCAACGGTGAGAATTAGATTCTAAATTTTACCCCTATTTGAGAAGGAATTGAAAGATATTAGGCAGAATAACATATTTTCAAAGAATGAAAAAGTCGTTACGAAGAATTTGAAAAAATTGGCCAAAAAAATAATCAATAACCCATGATGCCCCCTCAAAAGGGTAGATGGGGATGAAAGATCGACATGGGCTCTCAAAAAGAGATGAAAGAAATAGAAATAAATTGGCCCCAAAAATGGTAGTCCTAGTTGATAAATAATAAGGTGCCCCAGTAGGGTAGATTTGATCATTGATTAGTCTAAAAAGGTTTACCCTAGTAGGGCAGATGTTTATTTTAGAGAAATAATGATTAAGCATGTGATGAATTGGTTGGGGTATAGTATACAAAGAGAGTATCTTTTTTCAACATTGTTGATTAGACTTCCCATATCTAGATTTTTGATATAGCCCCAAAATGGTGTGCATCATGATATAAATAACCATGATGACTAACTTGTAATGTGCATAAGGACCGACCCCTGATCTACTAGACAAATGATAACATCACACCAATGATAAAAACCATGATGGAAATTATAGCATATGAAAACAAATAGAATCAAGTATAATGGCATAATAGAAAACACCATGATGATTCCCCTACCAAAATTGTAGACTGAGTCTAGTTGACAATAGAAAAGGAGAATAAATAATTTTTAACAAAACACATAAACATAAACTGACAAAATAACATAAAGTGTACAATTATTTAAGGAAATGCACCAAGACCAACAAAAATTCCCCACACATTGTTTAGGAGACCCATGATGCCTTCAAGAAGGGAGGGCAAAAAAAATATTTTTGATGGGTAGTATTAGCTAATCAACCACCCTTGATCAAGGTATGTTCAAAACTAGGTGCCTAAATCATCTAACCTTATAAATGGTCTTGTTGAGAGTCTTGTCTTCATGTTATGGTTTGGTGTTGTATTTCATCTTAAGGTCTGAACAAGGTCTTTTTAGGATGTTTATGTCCATGACATGTGTCTTGTCCAATCAGTCTTGTGCCATTATCACCCATGAGGTCTTTTATAATGTAGTTTAGTAGAGTTTAAGGTAACTTTGGAAAAATTAAGGTTAGTCTATGAAAATCAAGTTATAAGTGATGCATGGTGAAGTTAACGAGGTGGTGATCATCAAAGAAAGCATGGTGTTCACTAGTGGATAGTGGACCAAGATATAAGCTAGTGAGATAAGCATTTTTGTCTTCACAAGCATTTTGAGGTAATTTTGGAGATATTAAGGTTTCATTTGTCTTGTTATATTACTTGTTGCAATGTTGTAGTGTAACCCCTTGAGGATACATCAAGTGTGAAGGTAAAATATCATGAATAAAGGTCAAAGAGGTCTTTTGGGGGTCATTTTATACTTGTTGAAGAACACCTTATATCTCTTTTCCCTGTACACTTGGTCAAGGTGTCAAAATAATTCTTTTCAAATGTATATTCACTTTGAAAAATTGCTTTGCTCATTGATGTAACCTCTAAACATAGTATAATGAAGAAATGATAGGGAAGAGAATATGAAGAGATTCTTGGTACATTACACCATCATCATACAAGCTAAGAGGAACTCCATTAGCATTTGATTCATAACTTTAGCAGGGTCTAGAGGTGAATATGCAGCCTCAAGCTTGATCAGGGGGTTTCATTGAAAGGGTTTTTGAAAATGAGTATGGTATTATAATATCTAAAAAGCCTCTTCTAGCCTCACTAAGCTCAAAACCATGTAGATAAAGAAGTTTTAGGTCCAAAAAATGCAAAAAACCATTCAAGTTTTCCATCGGGTTACTTACAAGAAAAGAAGGCTCATTTTCATGAGGTTGGTTCATAAAGAAGATGATGTATTAGACAAAATTCCATTATGGGATTTTGAACACCCCTATGCCCTAAATCCATGTAAATAGTTTTGTGATTAGGGTCCATAGATTTATGAACCATTATTGACAAGTTAAACCCCTTTTAAACCCTACTAAACCTTAGTGTCTTGATTTTCTCTTATTGAATGCATTTTAGAGCTCATTGATGCAAATGAAAAACTATGAGAACTCTTGTAGGGTATAATAATCCATACTACACCATATTCAATCAAATATCTAATTGCTACACCACATCCATTTATAATTATGTAAAAATCAAAATAATACACACATATACTTTTGTATCTATAGAAAAACTAACGCCACAATCTCTTACATTATTTTTTGAATTGATTGCATTATAGTGTCATCCTTAAAAATGACCATTTATATACTAATGAACACCCACTTTCAGGCCATGTCCCTCTATAGCCCATAAAGTGGTTCGAGTAGCTACCAATGGAAATTTAAAAATAATCCAAAAATAATCTAATGTCACTATCATCTCCCATATGGGGAGATTGAAACTATGGGTGTTTGCATATTATATCTCTAGAAGGGCATCCATTAGGCACATATCATAAGTCATGTAGTCCAGATAGACAACATGGCTTAATCATGCTTGATCCACTATGTACCTCAGTACATAAAAAAAATCTAAATTTATTACTCTCTCAATGAGATGACCTCATCTACACTCCATCAATTACATATCTCCTTGAAATTATGTTACAATTTTCATTGATTCTATAATAACTACTATTTTTTTAAATTAATGTGATAAAAGTTATAATATAGAATTATTATTTTACATATATGCTTGTGGCATAAAAACCCCATGTGGTAGATAAATCCGGTAATGAAATTGACCATTCTAGAAAGTTCTAGGCCCCTTTACCATAGGTAATATACCTCCAATATAATACAAAATTAATGTAAATATGCATAGTTTTTTATAAAAGAAAAAATATATACTTAAAAAAAGTTGAAAAAGTCATATTTTCATAACATACAAGTGCTAATGGCTAATACACATGTAACACATTCTCTAGTCACTCAAATCAAGTTGGGATCACCTCTCATTTTAGCAAAATCCTCATAGTTAGAGCTCAAAAATAAAAATAAAATGAGTTCAAATAAAATTTTAATTTGAAATTTAAACCTATTTATACTCAGTTATTTTTTTGAATCTAAGGTAGGAATTCATAACTTTCTATTTATTGTTGCGACCCCACCATTTGGCACCCTTTTTACAACCATTAAATAAAACTTCAGTGGCATGCCTCTTTGGCTTTTGAATGGAATTTGACTATCTTGAATGCCACCTTATGATATATATATATATATATATATATATATATGGTTAATAATGTGTATATATATTTATACATATATATGCATGTATATTCTACTTGGGTCCATGGAGTGGTTAGTATGGGCAATATAATCTTATAATTATTGCTACAGACCTTAAGCTTGTATTAAAAATTATAAAAGTGGAAAAGCTTGTTTAAGTTTTGGCATGTTTAATAAAGGGATTTTGATTATTTTATAGTCTAATACATCAGGCATTTATAAAAGCGTATTAACTAGGTGAGGCATTGACATGTGTATACAAAGGACATTTTAAATTATTGCAAATTTTGGCGAGTGGAGGTAAAGGGGTTATTATTTGCCTAGGATGCAAATTTTCTTCGTGAACATGTTTTGGACCATGATGTAGTCACATGCTTGGTGTGGAAATGGAATTTAATATTGGACTAAGTTATTTGATTTTAGGGTTTTCTGTTTGGATGGCATTTGGATCGACCATCATTTGGGCTATTGAATTCACTGGGAGAGAGAGGGGCAATAGAGTATGGGTAAAATATAGGGTTCTAGGCTTACATAGGCCATTGCCATGCTGGGGATAAGCATAAGGAGATAAGAAAAGGAGATGAAAAAAGTGGTACCACTATGGAAAGATAAACCCTGCATATATTTATATAAGCATGTGCCTTCTCTTTTTTAGTTTAAATTTTTCAACTTGAATCCCTTATTAATATTTCAAGATATGCATAAAAACCCAACAGGGTATATCCTCATGTGGGAAGATTTTATTATTCTCACATGGGTGTATGCAGTGGCTAGGGTAGATGTATGTTTTGTGTATGTTGATTATGTGGAGACTCTTATTATGCTCTTGTTTTCTAGAATGGATATGGTGGTTTCTTGATTTTATTCCACTATAGAGATGGTATAACTATGTCTATAATGGTTTATGGTTTGTATTATTGGATAATCATTTTAAATATATGCATATTTAGTGTTAAGGGTTTAAATATATAAAACTATATGTAATTTTTTTTATAGGTTGATTATATGACAATTTCTCCCAAACTTGGTATCGCCTATGGAAAATAGACATTATTATTGTAGCTATAAATTCCTATTTTAAGTGTGATACTTGTAGATTTGCGTGACTGTTAACACTCAGCTTATGTGGAAAGTCTATGATGATCATGTTTCTTTCATAACTTGCTTATGCTGAATTTTGTGTCATCTTATAAGTATGTACATTCCTTATGATTGATGTTTACTTCGAAATTGGTCTATCATGGAAACAAAATTCCTGTTTTAGGAAATGACAAGTATTTAGTTTCTTTAAGGTTCTTGTTAATTTTGATGATCACGTATATGGATGGAATTATCCTAATAACATAGTAATGGCTATAATTTGTTGACCCATGGCTAGAAATTACACATGAAATAAGTGAGTTAGTATAGTAGGAAGTTGTTGATACAACTAATATAGCTACATGATCTTCTTGAGCATGCTGATGGATTGTATAGTGTGGTTTAGTTGGGCATTTAATTACAACATAACTTGAGTTTTTTAGTATTCAATGATTGCTAATTTTATGGCATCCTAATGGTATGGAAACACATGCTTGGCTAAAAATACACCCTTTCATTTATATCAATGCATACCTCTTGTTAATTATACACACTTGGACTGATTGTCAACATGATCTCTTTTGCATGAATCAAATCTATGAGTTATCCACTATATCTTATCTAGTAACTATAAAGCTAATCATAAGCTATTTTTGTCATTAATTTGATTGAGGCATTCATATTTAATAAACTGAATCAACATGAGACTATACAAGTATGGAATTGTCAAAATCTCCAAGGCTTTAAAGAGTAAGTCAAAATTTGTTACATTTCAATTTAATAATGGGTGGCATGTGAGTTTTTAAATAAATTAGGAAATGGTGCAATTACCTTGAGCCAAAGAGGATGTTAATTACCCTTAGCTGATATCACCAATTAGTTGCCTATAACGCTTAAGCTTTCACTCTTTTTTCATGATTGTACTCTCTTATTGATAGTAATAATTTATGTTGTATGCTTATGGAACCCTTGAATGATTTTGCATGGGTTTTGATTAACTTGTTGGTTGTTGCTCTTATGATTAGCATCTTAGACAATATACATGTTATGTATTTTAACTGTCTTATCTAGCCTTGGATGTTTATACTCAATATGTGAGAAAAGCAGGTTGATTCAAAATAATAAAACATTATGATTAGATAGAGAGAGAGTGCATTGCTCTTTGTTATTATAGTCCATCATAGACATGTTGAATGCATTATTGTTCTTATTATATGGGATCTATATTAAATTTACAATACCCTACTTGGTTGGGGGGTTATATACAAGTATCATTGGTGATTTATCCTTTTGCAAAGGAAAATGTTAGCACAACTATGAATTATGAGGTTGCCCAATTTTCTTAATGTGGAATTAATTTAGTTGATTTGTTTGCTCTCTTTGGACTTGATTTATTAAAATGGGATTTGAATTCCATATTATCTACTAGAAGGGAATTCATATTTCAAACTTAATCTGACACATTTACTACTCCCCTTTCAGTGCAAGGATTAAAATTTAGTTGGCTCTTCTCTTTGTTAAATTTATTACCTGACTATCTTGTCACTTGCTCAAGTATTGTATTCATTAATGCTAACAAGATGGATTCAAGAGAATGAAGTCAAATTGTGGATTCTAATTGTATGTATTAATATTTCAATCTAGATTATTTATAATAGGCTACCCTATTTTGAATACAGTACCTATATGGTAGTATTATTTATTTATTTATGCATTGGGCCGCTAGCTTGTATACATGCTAGAACTAGCAGTCATTAGTGGATTATTCCACTAATATATCAATATTAACCATTCATTATTAAGACTTGGAGTGATGTATTATCGTATGTAATTAATAATCTGACTTTTGATATAGAATTCCATATTGTACTCCTATGAAACAAATCTTGTGTTCACTCTCTTCATTATGTGAACTGGAATAGAACCTCCTTGTTTAAAGGAAGGGTGTCTTGGTTAGTTGGAATTAAATATTATATACATAATCCATGACTATATATGTATATATATGGATGATAATTTGTTAGCCTTAGGTTATTAAAACATGTTGTTCTTTTTCTTGTTGGTCTTGGCAATGAGGTGTCAAAGTTATTCATTTATGTGATAGGGACTTAATTTTGTGTATACTTATTGCTTAATAAATTAAGTGTAGAGTTTCATTTTATGTGTGTGGGTGTGTGTGTTTTAGCTAGGCAAAATCATTCTAATAAATGTTGGAAAAATATATTATAAACACTGTGTTATGGTATTGTGGAAATTTTGTTATTGGGATAAGAGTGTAGCTATTCATGTTTGCATATTGATTTTGGATGAGACTTGTAGTGATGTTATCACCATTTAGTGCCACTCCTTATTATAATGGATGTTAATCAAATAATATTATGTTGGGTAGTTCCCTCATGAAAGCCTTTGGGTAACTAGAAAATTAATAAATCAATCCTTATTGAGTTGTGAATGTATAAATTCAGCCATGATTTAGTGGTTGTTAGCATGAATTGTGGGTTGAGGCTTCAAAGCTCAATACATTACTAATCTATCAAATTACTCTTTGGAATGCATGGATTGATTATGTGTAATAAATATGTGATGTGGTAGTTGGGTATTCCTAATGACAACCATAACTGGCCTATTTCATGATGTTACTAATAGCCTTATGACTGAATTTGTCATGTTATATGTTATTATTCATAATGGTTGAATCTTATATTTGTTCTTGGGTAAGAAGTAAAAAATGAACCATTAGTGAAAGGACCCTATGGGTAGGGATGTATTCTTATAATCCTGACCTGATAGTACTAGTATTGGTAATTCATCATATTAACTAGTATCCATTTTATATCAGGTGATTACCCCACATGGATGAGATCTTGCTAGTATGATTAGATTTGTTAAGGATGTTATTCCCTTTTTAAATATGTAAATTATTGCATGTTAAATGATAAATATTTCATGTTGGTAAGGAGGAATGTGGTTATCTAATTTCCATGATAATCTTTTTCCTTATGATGGAGATTTATATGATGTTGTAGCATACACCAAGTGAAGGACTATGGGTACAATGACCCATAGGATTAGGGATCTTGATGTAATAATATAATGGGGATAGAATCCTAACTGGTCTTTGCTTGTGCGATCCTAAATGTTTTATGTTTTAAAGTCTTATGTTGCAACACATTGATAACAATCAATAATAGTTATTTGATGGTCTTTAAAATATTTTAAGGTTGCTTAAGCAAGGAGCTTGGTTTGGTGATGGTTATATGCTTATTTTATGACCTATCATACCTATTATGGTACCTCATTATTATTAGATTTATATAATTAATAATGGCTAGTAAGATGACTCCCTATTATGTTAAATCTTTACCCTAAGTCATTAACCTTGTTTAAGGGTACACAAGGCATGAAAAAATCTCTTTACCCTCTTGAGTCACTAAGCCAGAACTACATAGGGTGATTGGATACTTAAATAGGGCTAAGGATCCATAGGTGGTCTGATAGGGAGAATGAGTGCCTTCTAAAGGTTTGAAGGTAATTAGTGTGGACCCAGACATTTATACCGCTTGGATGGTGTATCATTCTTTAAGCAACCCTTTTCTCTATGGAATCCTCTAACGATATTCATCCTTGCATAAGTATCCATAAGACACAATCCATTTATGGGTTTTTTACTCATCCTTGTGTAGACCAAGATGTTGTGTCATGCATTTTGAAGTTTTGTAATGGTTTCTTCATGCAATTTTATTGCATACTCTGTAGCAATTCCCAAATTTTTTTAAGGGGTTATTTTATTTGGTATCAGAGCCTATGATATGAGTATTACTGAGAATAATGGTTATTTATCTCTCTTTGGAGGTCAAGATCAATGTTAATTCATTTTACAACTAAATTAAGTTGTACTTACTATTTGGTTCATACCATTTACCACTCCAAGTGAGGTTTAAGAATGGCAATATCCCTGAAAGGTTATCTTGTGATTCTCAAATCAAGTATAGAGTTATATTTGATGGTGCTCTTGTTGAGTAAATCTAAGGCATATGTATCCTAAAAGGAAGGAATAAGTCCTCATTAGGGATGTAACAAATTGAGAAGACATTCAAGACATGATTGGAAAACATGAACATGGATTAAACAATGTCGAGGGTGTTTTCCTAGAGTTTTGCCCCAATATAAAATTAATTAAGTATTGGACTTGGGATGCAAGTAAAGGTATTGATTATGGTTGACCCAAGAAATAAAGAGATCAAGAAGTTCCCACTGCCTACTTATATGGGTGAAAATACTGATGATGTAATTGATGCATGAATGTGTACACACATGAGTATATCAACCTACAAGGTATGATAGCTAATGTGAATGAGTTGGTATTGTTGTATAACACTAGGATGATGGAAGTTTGATTTTATATGATGGATGTTGCTTTCTACCTTAGCATTGGTTGGGTTAACCCTTACCAATTTTGGTCATGTTTTGACAAGCCTCACTTGTCGACCATTAACTTGTATGGGCAGGTTAATGGGAGATAAGTGGTAAAGGCTTCACTCTTAGAATACAGGAAAATAGTGTTTGATATATTTTGATGGGTTATATGGGAAAAAAATCACTAGATGCTTGAAAAATTATGACTTAGGGAAGACCAAGGTTTTGACTCAAATCTAGAGGGCTAGATTGGATATGAGGCCCTAGTCTAATTGGGTAAATCAGTTGAGCTTATGCTCTCTACTCATTGGGAGGATGTCTTGAGCCATTGAAGAGCAATGTATCATGGATGGTGGTGACAAATATTACTAGTATTATAGATAAAACTACACTAATTATTGCTCAATAAACTGAATGTCTAGTTTAGATTTTTGAAAAGATCTCAAATGTTGAAATTAAGGAATTAGCATGCCACTTTTTAAGATGAATGGTTGCAAGTGGAGTAAGAATGTCTCCATGGGTTTGAGTTGCTCATGGTTGATCAAGGTTGTTCCAAGGCAAGTCTACCTTTGGGAGATGTGATTGTAGACGTTGGTAAAGGTAATTTTGAGCTATTACATGAATGCAACTATTTTGTTTGTAGTTATGTACATTAGTTTGATTGACTAAATTATGCCATGTTGGATTTTGAAGCACAAATATATGCTTGTGAGGCACTATTAGATTCTTTATAGTTGGGGAATATCAAGGAGATACCCCTTACTCCTTTTTATAAGTCTTAATAGGTTTTTATATGGATAAATAAAATATTTGATATAGCTATAATTATTGACAACTGGGGCAGGAAATTGTAAGTTCTTGTTGGGCTTATGTGATACCACACATGATTGGTTGAAATAAAGTTTGGGAAGGTTTTGGGGTTGAAAAATCTGATATGGTTGGCTGATTTTAACCATTGTAACCTAAAAATGAATAAGTATTATGCATCATAATACTAAGGTGCTAAAAATATATGAATCTTAGCTGAATTAAGGTTCAATTTTGTTATGAGCAATTGGCCTCATTCAAGTTGAGTGAAGAAGCATGTGGTTTTGTAACTCTAAAAGCATATAAGCTATAAAGTATGTGGATATGTTTTGATCTCATGATGTTTTTATTTTGATCAAGGTATGTTTTAATCCCATAAGGAGGCTATGATGTCCTTGGTTATGTTTTACATCCATGAGGATGATTATTTGATCTTGGGATGAGATTTGGTATCCATGAGGATGTTATGATGATCATGGATATATTTTACATCTATGAGGATGTCCTTTGTGATTGCATATATATTTAATAGATGTGGAAAATTATAATTTCCATGATGATAATATGATATTCACTTGGGGCCTTAGCTAAGTTCATCCTTTCCTGAGATTATGTTACATTGAAGCAAACATTGCTAGTCAACTTTTGACTTGTTGAAAAAATTAAATTGGAAAGATAATATTATAAGCTTATTGTTGGAATCAAGAAACCGTGCTTATGATCATTGATTACTCATATAGGTGAGCCATCATATGATGATGAGGTATTATACTCTTGGGAGGTCTAAGGATGTAACTTAAGCTTAGAGGGCCTAGTGGGGTGAATGTAACATAATTGTTTGGGTAAGTGATAAAGTTTTAGGGATGTCATATTATAACAAGTATCATGAGCCCTCTAATCCATTTAGTGCAAACATTATTGGTAACTTCCTGAGACTCATGGATATAGCTTCATGGGCTATGTTGGAACACACACCCTTCCTTGAGAGAAGGTGTGAGTGAACTTGATATCCCTAAAATTGAGCATGCTGTTATATGATGGATGTTTTATGTCATCTAGGATGACATTTGGATGTTGAGTAGATTGATGAGGACCAAGGACCCTTGTGCTTCACTTACTAGTGTGTTTAATTAGTATGATGTGAAAATACCTTGGCATAAATTATCAACCCTCAGATCAATATGTGTGTCATATTATTGTGGTTTCTTCAGTGAATATAAAATTGTTGTAGGTTGTGTAAACATTCTACATTTTGTTGCTTATATTAAATCATGTAAACTTGTAACTTCTCTATTTTGTGTGAATGTAGTTAACTTGTGAACCTCCATATTTCCCTTGATATAATTATTGTTATATATATATGATTTGATGATGTGACATGATCACAAACCACTTTATGATGTAATTTTCCTTCCAAAATCAACCACTATTAACTAAAAATCTACCAAGGTATAGTGAGTGTATTATTTAGTGTGATCTTGCATCACTACTCTAACATTGAACTTTGATACAAGTATGAGGTTTAGGGTGAAGAAAACCCGCTTATCCCCTTTGCATGAAGTAGCCACCCAATTCATTTGGGTTATGCACCATGAGGGCCATAAGATAGTCATGGTATCTTCATGCATAATGGTCACCTCTTGGATTGAGTATTCCTTTAACTTCTCTTTGAGGTTTTTGTAAAAAAATCTTTTTAAATTTATTAATGTATCCTTGTGAAGCACTATTTGATTTGGGAAATTCAACTTTTATTTAAAAACAAGATTGAATTTGATAAAATACAAGCACGTATTGGATTGTAAAATCAAGCATGCTAGTAATAAGGTAATGGTTGAATTACCTGAAAAGAATGTTCTGATTTAAGGCATATGTTGACTGGTAAGTGCAACCATGTTGTATATGAGGTACTATTTTTATGTACCTAAAATTAATATTTTTGGATGAATATCTTTGATTTGTTTAAGCATATATGAAATACATGCTGATTTTATGCTTGAGAGAAAAAATTTAAAGTCTTGATTAGGTAGATTTTAAAATTTATGTATTTTGTTATGCTATCAAGAGGTAAGTGCAATAAGATGGTGGGATTGTAATCCATATAACCATCATGTGAGCTCATAAATTTATGGAGAGCATGTTGAGAACCTTGGGGTTGTATGTGAATGCCTGGTGTGGCTTTTTTGAAGTTTGGTGTGGTTGGTGCGAGAGACTACACTAACCTAAAAATAGTGAATGGTGAAATAAAAATAACCATAAAATGATAGATCTAAATTCTTGTTGACATTCTGTGATGGATGTTACCAAGAAGATGTACAACCACAACACATGTTGTGGAAACCATAGTGGTATGGTTGTTGTTATTAATTTTCATTCTGAAATGAATGATATAAGTGTGTACAAAGCATACTTTAAAGTTGTAGAAATACCACATACCTGTATGAATGTTGTATTGTTTATCATTCTGTATAAATGATATAAAGTCATGAGCATATATATATATATATATATATATATATATATATATATATATATATATATATATATATATATATATATATATATACAACTTAAAATATTGTAAAAGACATCATCTTTTATCCAAAAAATTATGAAAATATGTTTGGATTGCTTTTTGGGCAACTATTGTTATGAAGTTATTGATTCATGTGTTAATAATTCCTTATAATGAGAGGAAGGTTATACTAAAAATTGTTTTACTATTAAAAATATGATCATGAGTTCATGACTAAGATGAAAACTTCTAAATACTTTTACTTATATGAGCTAACAACTATAAATTTATGGTTTGAAAATTACTAAAAACTCTTTTGTTGATGAAAATTGAAGTATATTTAGTAATTGCAGCCTAGAATGCATACTTTTGCATGAATTAATTGATTTTATAGCGGCATAGTTGGCTAAAAATTAGGTGATGTTTAGTAGTACTACGTTAAAAATAATAGCTCATTAATAAACTTGTTAAGGTAAGGGAAATATTAAGTTGGAAAGAATTTTTGTAAAAAGTGTTAATATTTCCCTAATTAAGGCAATAACCTTGTGAGGCACAAAATCAAAATTTATATATATGTCTAAGTTCAAATATTATAGAAATTTATACTTGGAAAAGGGTGCGTGTAACACCTTGTTTTGCCCACCTTGGCCTTGCAAAAAGGCAACCAAGATGAAAGGGTAATTTTATAGCCTAGTTAGATGAAGGACATGGTTGTCCTAAAGGCATTATGTGAAATATCATCTAGGTAAGACTACACACACACACACACACACACACACACACACACACACACACACACACACACACACACACACACACACACACACACACACACACACACACACACACGATATGAGTTTGGTAAATCTATTTGTTATACCAAGAAGGTAAAGTATAAGGCAATAACCTTGTTTAAATAATGAACAATGAAAGTATGTAGTGGGCATGAATTTTACTTTGATTATAACTTATAGACTTATTAATCTAGTTACTTCAATCCTTGAGCTCATCTGGCTTTCTATAAGGTGTAAACATTTTTTGAAAAGAGTGAAAAAGTCTCTTTTTGGTATAGAATAATTCATGGTTGTTAATTTGTCACTAGGATAGCTCCTCTTTAAGGAGGGGAGGATGTCATGACCCTGCTAGTTGGCACCCTTTTTACAATCAATAAATAAAACTTTAGTGGCATGCCTTTTTGGTTTTTGGATGGAATTCGACTAACTACCTCAAATACCATCTTATGGTCTATATATATATATATATATGGTTAGTATTGTGTATATATATTTATACATATATATGTATGTATATTCTAGTTGGGTCCATGTAGTGGCTAGTGTGGGCAATATAATCTTATAATTATTGCTATGGACCCTAAGATTTTATTATTAATTATAAAAGCATATAAGCTTGTTTAAAATTTGGCATGTTTAATAGAGGGAGTTTGATTATTTTATGGTCTAATGCATTGGGAATTTATAAAAGTGCATTGACTAGGTGAGGCATTGGCATGTATAGACAAAGGATTTTTAAAACTATTGTAAAGTTTGGTGAGTTGTGGTAAAGGGGTTATTGTTTGCCTAGGTCATGGAATTACATGGTGAACATGTTTTAGACCATGATGTAGTCACAAGCTTGACATGTAAATGGAATTTAATATTGAGACAAGTTATTTGATTTTAGGGTTTTATATTTGGATGGCATTTGAATAAACCATCATTTGGGCCATTGAATTTTCTGGGAGAGAGAGGGGTGATGGAGTATAAGACAGTATAGGGTTTTAGGCCTACATAGGCTACTACCATACTAGGGGTAAGCATAAGGAGATAAAAAAAGGAGATGAAGGAAGAAGTGGCACCACTATGAAAAGACAAACCCTACATATATTTCTACATGCATGTGCTTTCTCTTTTTAGATTAAATTTTGAAACTTGAATCCCTTATTAATATTACAAGTTCTGCATTAAAACCCATTGGGGTATATCCTCAAGTGGGAATATTTTTTTATTCCCACATGGGTCTATATTGTGGCTAGGGGTATATGTATGTTTTGTGTATGTTGATTGTGTGGAAATCTCTTGTTATGCTCTTGTTTTCCTAAATGGAGATGGTGGTTGCTTGATTTTATTCCACTATAGTGATGGTATAACTATGTCTATAATGGTTTATGGTTTGTATTATTGGAAAAACGTTTTAAATCTATGCATATTTTTTGCTGAGGGTTTAAATATATAAAAATATATGTAATTTTTTTATATATGCTGATTATATGATCATTTATACCAAACTTGGTATCACCCATGGAAAATAGAGATTATTACTGTAGCTAGAAATTCCTATTTTAAGTGTGAAACTTGCAGTTTTGCATGACTATTAAAACTCATGTGAAAAGTCTATGATGATCATGTTTCTTTCATAACTTACATATGATGAATTTCATATCATCTTATAAGTATGTACATTCCTTATTATTGATGTTTACTTCAAAATTGGTCTATCATGAAAATAAAATTCCTATTTTAGGAAATGACAAGTAACTAGTTTCTTTAAAGTTCTTGTTAATTTTGATGATCACGTATATGGCTAGAATTATCCTGATAACATAGTACTGGATACACTTTGTTGACCCATGGATGGAATTTATACATGAAATAAGTGAGTTAGTATAGTAGGAATTTGTTAATAAAACTATTACAATTACATGATCTTCTTGAGCATGTTGATGGACTGTATAGTGTGGCTCAGTTAGGCATTTAATTACAACATAACTTGAGTTTTATAGTATTGAATGATTACCAATTTTATTGTGTTCTAATAGTACAAAAACACATTATTGGATGAAAATACACCCTTTAATTTATATCAATGCATAATTATTATTAAATATACACACCTAGACTATTTGTCAACATGATCTCTTTTATATGAATCAAATCTATGAGATGCCCACTATATCTTATTTAGTAACTATAAGGCTGATCATAAGCTGTATCTTTTCTCATTAATTTGATCGAGGCATCCATGTTTAATACATTGAAATAACATGAGACTATATAAGTATAGAATTGTTAAAATCTCCAAGGCTTTAAGGAGTAAGTCAAAATTTGTTACATTTCAATTTAACAATGGGTGGCATGTGAGTTTCTAAATAAATTAGGCAATGGTGCAATGACCTCAAGCTAAAGAGGAGGTTAATTACCCTCATCTGGTAGCACTAGTTAGTTGCATATAACGCTCCATATTTTACTCTTTTTTCATGATTGTACTCTCTTATTGACCATAATAATTTTTGATGTATGTTGATGGAGCCCATGAATGATTCTGCATGAGTTTTGATTGACTTGTTGATTGTTTCTCTTATTATTAACATCTTAAATAGTTTACATGTTATGCATTTTAACTATCTTATATAGACTTTTATGTTTATACTCAATATGTGAGAGAAACAAGTTGATTTAAAGTAATAAACCATTACAATTAGAGAGAGAGTGCATTACTCTTTGCTGTTGTAGTCCATCATAGACATGTTGAATGCATTGTTCATGTTATTTTATGGGATCTATATTGAATTTACAATACCTTGCTTGTTTGGGAGTTTATATACAAGTTTCATTGGTGATTTTTCCTTTTTCAAAGGAAAATGTTATTGCAATAATTAATTATGAGGCTGCCCAATTTTCTTAATGTGGATTTAATTTAGTTGATTTGTTTGCTTTCTTTGGACTTGATTTATTAAATTGGGATTTGACTTCCACAATATCTACTAGAAGGGAATTCACGTTTTCAAATTAAGCTGACACATTTACTACTCCTCTTTTAGTATAGGGATTAAAATTCAGTTGGCTCTTCTCTTTGTTAAATTGATTGCCTGACTATCTTGTCACTTGCTCAAGTGTTGTATTCACCAATGCTAACCAAGATGGGTTTAGGAGAATGAAGTCAAATTATGGATTCTAATTATATGTATTAATATTTTAGTCTAGATTATTTCTAATAGGCTGCCCTAGTTTGAATATAGTACTTATATGGTAATATTATTTGTTTCCTTATACATTGGGCAACTGGCTTGTAAAAATGTTAGAGCTGGCAGTCATTAGTGGATTGTTCCACTAATATATCAATCTTAACCATTTGTTATTATGACTTGGAGTGATGTATTATCATATGTAATTAATAATCTTACTTTTACTACATAATTCCATATTATACTCATATGAAACAAATCTTTTGTTCACTCTTTTCATGGTGTGAACTGGAACAAAACCTCCTTGTTTAAAGGAAGGGTATCCTGGTTAGTTGGAATTAAAGATTATATACATAATCCATGGCTGTATATGTATATACATGGATGCTAATTTGTTAGCCTTAGGCTATTAAAACATGTTGTTTTCTTTCTTGTTGGTCTTGGCAACGAGGTGTTAGAGTTATTCATTTATGTGATAGGGACTTAATTTTGTGTACACTTATTACTTAAGCAATTAAGTGTAGAGGTTAATTTTATGTGTGTGTGTGTTGGCTAGGCAAAGTCATTCTAGCAAGTGATACAAAAATATATTGTAAACACACTGTGTTATGGTATTTTGGAAATTTTTTTATTGAGATAAGATTGTAGCTATTCATGTTTGCATATTGATTTTAGATCAGACTTGTGGTGATGTTATCACCATTCAATACCACTCCTTATTATAATGGATGATGATCCAATAATATTCCATTGGGTAGTTCGCACATGGAAGCCTTTGGGAAACTCAAAAATTAATAAATCAATCTTTATTGACTTGTGAATGTATAAAGTCAACCATGATTTAGTGGTTGTTAGCTTGACTTGTGGGTTGAGGCTTCAAATCTCAATGTGTTCCTAATCTATCAAATTACTCTTTGGAAGGCATGGATTGATCATGTGCAATCAATATGTGACATGGCACCTAACTATTCCTAATTACAACCATAGCTAGCCTATTTCATGCTGTTGCTAATAGCCTTATGGCTAAATTTGTCATGCTATATGTTATTGTTCATAATGGTTGAATCTTATATTTGTTCTTGGGTAAACAATTAAAAAAGAAGCATTAGTACAAGGACCCTATGGTTAGGTATCTATTATTATAATCCTAATTTGGTAGAATTATTATTGGTAATTCATCATATTAATTGGTATCTATTTTATAACGGGTGGTGGCCGCACATGGATGAGCTCTTGTTGGTATGATGAGATTTGTTAAGGATGTTATGCCCCTTTTCATTATGTGCATTATTGCATGGTGAATGATAAATAATTCATGTTGGTAAGGAGGAACGTGGTTATCTAATTACATGATAATTTATTTCCTTACGATGGAGCTTTACATGATGTGAAAACATATGCCAAGTGAAGGACTATGGGTACAATGAGCCCCTTAGGATTAGGGATCATGATGTAATGATGTAATGGGGATAGAACCTGAACTAGTCTTCTCTTGTGTGATCCTAAAGGTTTTATGTTTTAAAGGCTTATGTTGAAACACCTTTATAAAAATTCATTAATAGTTACTTGCTGGTCTTTAAAATATTATAAGGCTTGCTTACGAAATGAGTTTGGCTTGGTGATGGTTATGTGCTTCTTTTATGACCTATCATACCTGTTATGGTAACTCCTTGTTATTAGATTTATATAATTAATAATGGATAGTAATATGACTCATTGTTATGATAAATCCTTACCCTGAACCATTAACCTTGTTTAAGGGTACCTGAGGCATGAACAAATCTCTTTAGCCTCTTGAGTCACCAATCCATAACTGCATAGGGTGATTGGATAATTATATAGTGCTAAAGATCCCTAGGTGGTCCAATAGGGAGAATGAGTGCCTTCTAAATGTTTGAAGGTTATTAGTGTGGACCCACACATTAATACCCCTCGAATGGTGTATCATTCTTTAGGCAACCCTTTTTTTTATGGAATCCTATACCAATATTCATCCCTTCATAAGTGTCCACATAACCCAGTCCATTTATGGGTTGTCTACTCATCCTTGTGAAGACTAAGATGTTGTGTCATGCATTTTAAAGTTACGTAGAGGGTTCTTCACATAGTTCTATTGCATACTCTGTAGCGATTGCAATTTTTTTTTAGGTTTTTTCATTTATTCACTCTAACATGATACATGTGGTATATTGAGATCCTTACTTTTATTTTCCTCTCATCAGTTGCATTAGAAATCACAAAAGACATTGATTCACCTAGTAACACTTTCATATTAATTAAATACTATTTTAAAAGATGAATATTTTACATACATAGCAATAAGGATTTTTATTATACTGATTATTACCTTAATCCTAGTAACTAGGGATAAATCAATGCATATGATACAATACAAATGAATGAGCATTGCCTATGGAAACATTTTAATGAGTAAAAAATAAATATTAATAATGGTATTTCTCCACTCACTATGTTTACTTACTCACTTGAGGGAAACTGATAGCTAGAATGAAAAATATCTCAAACCTAAAAATCAATACATTAAGAAATTAAAAATTTTAAAAATAATTTATCAATCTTAATAATTTATAAAGAGCATTAAATACTTGATTGCATTATCACATCTACATTAAAATGAATATGCATGGAACTATAATGTGGTCATTTGCCACATTATGCATTATCACTTATGATTCTCAGATGATCACATTACTTAAGAGAGATGGTATTTCCATAACCCATGAAGTGAAAGATGAATATTTTTGAATAAAAGCATGTAAAATATTTTTAAATAAATTTTTTGAATCACATTTCATGAAATATTATTCTCTCATCCTGATGATGGTTCATGGAGTGTGATCTGAAATGCTGATTTAAAAATCACATTCTTCTATAACAACACATCCCACTATGTGAATCAATATCATGCACATGATTAGATTTACATAGTGCTACATTATATATGTAAGTAAAATTTTATAAACATCGGAGCTTATAATTTATTTTAGATATATCTCCCATTTATATTTATTTAAAATAAACTAGACTTGTTAATTACTTATCTAATATTAAAGAATGCATAAAATAAATAAAACTCATGATAAATAAGGGACTCATTAAGTGTAATTTATATTTATTTAGATTTTATATCATGATTAATTAATAATGTTTTATTTATTTATTAAATAAATAAATAATTAAATAACTAATAAATTAGTTAATTATTTAAATAAATAAATAATTAGTTAATTATTTAATTAATAAATAAATAAATAAATTGATTGATTAATTAATTTTATAATTAGTTAATTAATTAAAGGAGCATTTTAAAAACTTTGGACTTGTATAATTCCCCCAAAAATAATGATTCTTCTTTTCAAAAGAATCTGACTCATTAAAAAAATATAATTTATTAAAAATAAATGAGACTTACGATATATAAGTGATTACTAATATTATAACCATTTAACTAAGTATTTTAATAATAAATGACACTGTAATTTTATAAAATATAATAATTATTTAATTATACTAACTATTATGATTAATAAACTAGTAATTTTTTTTGAAAAAATAGGGGTAAAAACTTTATTAAACCTTACAACAACATATTACATAACAGCCTAGAGCCAATGCCCCAAGATCACCAAAAGCAAGAGAAAACAACAAAAACAAGAAAATCACTCTTCAGTACCTCTCTTATCAGCTACAATAATCCTCTCCATGTCTTGACATAACGCATAAGGCAATTGCTCCCAGCCATCAATCTTTTGGTCATCTACTTCTTCTAATGCCCACTTTGCCAGGCAGTCAACCACCCTATTCCACTCCCTTGGAATATGAACAAAAGACACTAACTCCATACAAGAACTAACCTGAAGAATCTACTGAACTAGCATAGAAAATTGGCAGCTAACATCAGAGATCTTCCTCTCAAGAAGCAGATTGACCAGGACTTGGGAGTCGACCTCACAAATCACCTTCCTCCACCCCAGATCATAAGCTCGCTTCAAGGTGTATAGGATTGCCAATCCTTCCATACAATTAATGGTCTGCACCCCTTTATTAGCTGCAAAAATAAAAACCACTGAACTGGAAGAGTCCCTACCAATCCCACCAATCCCCCATCCTTTAAAATCTCTGTTTCACATGACTACCTCTCCTAACGTAGGCTAAGGATGGAGATATCCCTTGCATGACCATCTTGTCAACAATCTCAGCATCACTCTTCCCCATCGACAGAATAATCTCACCCTTAGCGTTAATAGTTTCCCAGATCATTCCCATGATTCTAGTTTAAACCTGTTGAAGCCCCAAATTTCCCCCCTAAAAATTTTGTGATTCCTTTCCATCCAAACTTGCCATAACAAAAATATAGGACTAGCACCCTAGACATCTTGCAAGAAGGGAGCCGAGGAGGGGGCCCTCCCCAATCTCACCCAAAAATTTGTCAGGGATGATGCATGAATACACTGGCATTTCCACACTTCCCACCAAAAATGCCACAATTGCATTGTGAAGGGGCAACAAAAGAATAAGTGCTGAGAATCTTCCTCCCCACCATTACAGAGAACACACTTAGAAGGGCCAGTAAAGACCCTCTTCCTGATATTCTCCCACATCAAGCATCTGTTCCAGGCTAAAGTCCAAGCAAAGCAATTATACTTTGGCCAAGAGAATTTATTTCAGATTCTTTTCCACCAATTAACTTCCCTCCCCCCTTCAAGCTGTTGAGAGATCAACTCTTGATAACTGGAAGACACAGTGTACGTACCCTTCAGATTGGGGGCCCAAGCCAAAACATCACTATCCAAAAGGGTGCTACAGCTATGACCAAAAAAGATATCTTGGAGTTTCGCACACTTAACCTCTAAGCTGAAATTAGGCCATTCTTCTAGATTTTTCCACCTTGCTTCCACCACCTACCCATGACGAGAAAAAACCTTAAAGTCTCCCACCCTCGTCCAGCCAACTTCACTAAACCTCTGGGATAGAATACCCAAGTGGGGATATTGGGATACTATGCGAGGATGGCCATCCCAAGAGTCTTGCCTTCATCCCATTCTTGCAAATCTAGAATAGTCCCCGCTTAATGAGCGCAACCCCTTTCTTGAGCGTACTCCAAATCACTGAACCTTTCCCTGTCAAGCTATGTCGAGGGGTATCTCTTTGAGGGATCCCAGATAGGTACTTATGAGATAAGATTCTGGTCCAAACCCGGTCCTATTCAACCCACCAATGCTAATATAGTTTTGCTGCCAACGCAGTACCGAAAAGAAATGACTACCTTAATCCAAGACCACCCATCTTTTTTGGGCTACAAACTACCTCCCACTTAATAAGGCTCCACTTAGATGATGATAAATTACCAACCCATAAAAAATGTCTTGATAATGAATCAAGGTCTCTAATAAAGCTCACCGATGCCACCTGGATCATACACCTATATAGAGGAAGTGCCTGCAATACCAATTGAAGCAACTGAACCTGACCAGTAAAAGACAACCAACGATGGGTCTAATGATTCACTTTGGCATGCAACTTGTCCAAAATACCCTACCATGACTCCCTAAAATACCTACCAGTCAAAATAGGAATCCCAAGGTATAGCAAGGGAAGACTTTCAATTTGGAACCTGAGAATATTGGCAACTCTTTGCTGAATGAGAAGTGGAGTGTTGAAGAAAAAAATAGAAGACTTCCCCTTGTTAATTAACTGTCCTGATGCTGCAAGATAAACATCTAGGCCTTTGCACATATTAGAAGCCTCCCTAATAGTCACCATTCCCATCAAAGCCGTATCATCCACAAATTGTAGGTGAGATTGTATAGGAAGACCTCCTTCCCATTGCTAACCCTGAATAAAGCCCCCTTCAACATTCCTTTTAATCAACTGACCCAACCCTTCCACCAAAAGAAGAAATAGGTAAGGAGAGAGAGGGTCACCTTGCCTCAAGCCTCGAGAAGCCCCAAAGAGATTAGAGTGCTCTCCATTAATCAAAAATGAGAATGAAGTTGAATTCACATAACTCATAACCCAATGAATCTATTCCTCAAAGCTAAAATCACCCAAGACCTTCTGCAGGAAGAGCCAACAAACTCTGTCATACACCTTGCTCATGTCCAGCTTGATGAACATAGCCTTTTCTTTGGATGTGGCCATGGAATGGATAGTTTTGATAGCCACCACCACTCCATCCAAAATTTGATAGCCTTTTACAAAGCCACTTTGCTCTTCAGAAATAAGCACCATAAGCCACATTTTTAACCTTTCAGTAATCAACTTAGATATAATTTTATAAATTACATTACAAAGGGAAATGGGTCAAAATTAACTTAATTGATCAACTCCCTCCCCCTTGGGAATGAGAGCCAGGAAGGTAGAGTTCAGGGCTCAAAGCATCTGCTTATTCATCTAGGATTCTTGAACAATAGCCAGTAGATCTTTGATAATATCCCAAAATTCTTGGAAGAATTCAATCGAGAAATCATCTGGACCTGGCACCTTGCCTTTTTGCATCTGGAAAATAGTCCTCTCCAACTCCTCCATGGATATGGCTCTCATAAGATGCTCGTTCATCTCCACAAAAACCAAAGAAGGAATACATGAGAGTACTTGAGCCTCTGCAACTGAGTCCCCCTATGCTTCTTCCCTAAATAAAGAAGCAAAATACTACTCAGCCTCATTACAAATACCTGGGTTGAATGGATAACCTCTCCCCTGTCCATTACCTGAGATGATATAGAATTACCATGTTGTCTAACTTTCACTGAGTTGAAAAAGAATGTAGTGTTCTTATCTCCCTCCTAAAGCCACACATTCTACACTTTTTGCTTCCAAAAGATTTCCTCTCTTAGCTCCCATTCCTCTATTATTCTTAGAGCTCTAGCTTCTTCCCATACCAAATATTTAGACACCCCTTCTTCCCTGATCATCCTGGTAACCTCATTCAGATGCCTTTGAGCCTCATTTTTCTCTTGGTAAATGTTCCTGAAGCAACATCGATTCTAGTGTTTAAGTCGATACTTAACATATTGAAGAAGCTTGGCAAAAATATACATAGCTAAACCAAAAGTAGGTCTACCTTCCTTCCACCATTTAGCAACACAGCCATACAGGTCTGGGTCCCTGAGCCACATGAGCTAGAACTTGAAAGGTGGATTTTGAGGCACCCTGGGTGGGGCAATAATAAAATTTATGAGCTAGTGATCTGAGCCTCTCCAGTCTAGTATCTCAGAGCTGGAAGACCATAATCCCCCCACCCAAAAATAAGATACCATAAAGCGATCAAGACACTCAACAATGCACCTGTCCCCCACTCTTTTATTATTCCACGTGAATCACCATTTCTAGGCTTGATATCCATGAGATTTAGTGCCAAAATATTGTCTCAGAGCAAGATTGAAGAAGGATCTAGTCTTGCATTTCCTCCCCTTTTCTTGATTAAATCTAGAATGGCATTAAAGTCTCCAGCAATAATCCATGGCAAGTAAGGAAATAATCTACGAACCACATGAATATTATTCCATACCTATAATTTACCTTGGAAATCCATAGGAGCATAGACATTAAAAAAAATAACAGATTCCCCAGACTCAATGCATAGAGCAACCATGGATAAGGAGGACTTAAAGGAAATCTAGGACACCGATTGAATCTTTCGCGTGTTCCATAGACATGCCACACCTCTCAAAGATCCCTAAGCTCCAATGTACTAACATTGACCTTGTCTCCACACCTTAGGTGTAATACTCATCATACAATCCATAGAAACCTTTGTCTCCTGGAGAAAGAGAACATCCAGAGACTGGCTTATCACTAATTCCGGAACAACGTTTTGTCTAGGGCCGCTGTTCAAGCCCCTTGCATTCCAAAAAATAATGATCATTTAGGAGTCAAAAAGTGGGAATCAAGGGTCTTAACAGATCCTGACTCCACCAAGGTCTCCCCTATCATCTTAATCTTCTGCAAATCCTTCTTTCGTCCTATTTTAATGTTTTTTTAGCAGCCCCCTTCTTCCCATCCTTCTGAAAAATGCCCAAATAAGAAGAGGATTTACCTCACTTCTTCACATCTAAAACCATAATTCATGTAGGTAGAGCCACTTCCTCTACTCCCTACCCCATATTAGCATTTTATTCTACAATCATCTGCACTCCTGGCTATCCCTCCATGACCATAGGCATGGTAGATTTCTTCTAAGAAGCTGAGGGAGGAATGGCGGAGCCATTCTCCAATCTAGACTCCACCTCAAGTTGAACTACATTATTTAATCTAGGATTAACTGCTTACTGACCCAATTCATCCAAAACCTCAAACCTATTGAAGGTATCCTCCTCCTGTCGCTCCTTTAGAGTTCTTTTCAGTCCTTTGCTCTGATTTTGAGCCTTAACCTAAATGAATCCCTCCACATCCTTGCCTTCATCAGCAACAACCTTCTTCCCTTTGTCAGTACCAAGAATGTTACTAGGAGGTGGCATAGGGTGCTACTCCACAGGTTTGGCCCTCGGGCATCTTCATACCAGGTGGCCATATTCATGACAAAGGTGGCATCAAAATGGAAGGGTCTCATTATCCAGTTGTTGCACCCAGGAATGTGAGCCTACACACATCTCCACTGCATCTAGAAGTGGTTTACTCAGGTCAATTTCCAAACAAATTTGAGCAAAAGTCATAACTTTTTTACCCAAGGTTTGTGTTGAAGATCCTATTGACCACTTGAGCATCGATGCAAGCATATGAAGGACATCCTCACGACAACATTCTATTGGAAATCTGGGCAACCAAACCCACATTGGCACTCGATTTGGAAGCTTCTCAGAAGGGTTAAAACCTACATGCCATGGTTTAATGAATATCCCCACTTGGTTATAAAAATAGGCCCCCCCTCAAAGACCCTATTTTGATTAGCCAGGCAAAAAAATGTAACCATGAAATAATTGTTTGCAAGCATCGTGACCTCCATTTCACCCTCTGGTTCCCATACTCTTCGAGCCTAATTCTCCAAAAATTGAAGGGAGACTCTTAAACCCAAAAACTTGCAATACAGTGAATGCTTAGAGTAGTATTCAACATCTTCAGCAATCATTTTGAAAGGAATTACCTGTTTTGGTCTTTCTTTACATTGTTCGAGACAGCCGTTAATCTTCATGATCTAAGAAACTCCAGGCAAGCTCATGTCTGTAGCACCTGTAGTCTGAGAACATAAGGCATTTTCAAACACCCTCGCTTCTTGTCCTGACAAATTCAAGCCCACCGCTTCACTAAAACTTATACCTGTTTCAGCCCTGGAAGGCGCACTCTTAGCCATGACCACTCCCCTGCAGTGAGATCTAAGCACTCTCTAGCTAACTATCAATGCAAAATGTCAATCAAAAATAAAGGAAAATCTAGTAAATCTGGTAGCCAAATCTGCAACACCCCCCACACTATCAAACCAAACCCCCCTTCTTGTGCAAACACAGTCACAATGAATACAAGCTACGACACAATTACCCTAGCTCGGCAACGGACTACAGACACGTTCTGCCATCATCTCCTGACATTCATATCATTATTAATAAACTAGTAAATTAATAATAAAATAATATTAAATAATAATAATAATTAATAATTAATTAATTATTTATTATAAAAAATAATATTAATAACTAATCATTTAATTCATATTAATAATTACTAATAAAATAATACTAATTAATTAATATTAAAATAATATTAATTAATTATTAGTATAATATTATTAAATAATAATAATTTAATAGAGATTTGGTCTTTCACTATCCAAAAATTTAGATTATATGGTTTTGGAATAAATCTGTATGCATTTCTAACATAATGTTTCAAATCATCAATTGAGATACATCATCATAAGTGAATTTACCCTAATGATGGATCTTATTTGATGATCCAAAAAATTTAGTTAATACATACATATTTATTCCAAATACATATAATCAAAATAATATAATAATTATATATTAATTTATAATAAATAAATAAATGTGTATTTAAATAACATTCATTAAAAAAAATTTAAATTTTTTTTCCTTCCACATGGGGAGGAAATTTCTCCCTCTAATTTTTATCTCCCCATGGTCACGAGCCTTCCAAATCATGGGGAGGAATATTGTTTCTCTCTAAAAATATTTATGTTCACAATATTAATGAACATAACATGTTGAGATAATGCCAATATTCACAATACCGTATACATATACATACATATATATATATATATATATATATATATATATATATATATATCAATAAAACCATTATTATATTTATAATTAATCATAGCAACAATGTGATATGTGAAATCATCTCCTACCATTCCATTCATTAGCTTGTATATGCTGGAGATTTAGCTCTATTAAAGAAAGAGACCTACAATTGTATATGGGCATGTTCCAGGGTTTGAAGATATCTTTGGATTAGGGATAGGTATCATGGTTATTCAAAAAAATACCTTCATCCATTTTGTGTAAGGACCCATATTGACTTAGTAGATTAAGTGTGCAGACTAAGTGCACACAATGAAAGTCAAGCTTCCAATATTTGAATTTGTTATAGATCATGATGATTCCAAACCTAATTAGGTACTATTTCACCTTGAGATTGATAGGGTGAAGAGAAGGCTTAAAAATGTATGCAGGTACCATGTAAGTCATGTAGGTTTAACATACAACATTATACTAAAATGTGAACAAATCCATAGAAATGAAAAGACAACCCTTAGTTTCACAATCTACCATGAGACATCCAATAAAATATATATCCATTAAAGGAGATCCATCACATGGGGTATTATCTACTCAAGAAAGCTAAAATTATAAAATTTAATATTTAAAATTTGATTGAATGAGTTCATATTAAGTTGACCTCTTCATTTTCTATGCCCAGTGTCATCAGATCAGTCAAGAATAACAATGTTTATACAACATTTATTCTAGTAAGTTTGGGTGCATAGGTCATCAAATATCATCAAGAGGGAGTATAGATTAGGTATAAGATAGTTTATTTTAATGAGAGTGGTAACTAATATTTTGGTTGAATAAGTGAGTAAGGAATAAATTATAATTTATCTTCCTAACTCTTTTTAACTCTTATTATTATCATTCCACAACTTTAGTTCCAAAAAAGATAGTTTTTACATACATTAAAATGGCCTGGATGTCATTTGTTTAACATATGGAAATTGTTAACATTTAATAGAGATTTTATGTTATCTATATTATCCCCCACTTCATCCTTGAGTAGTTTAATATGCTTCCTGGTAGAGATAATAAAATTAAACTAGAGGGAATGAAGATTTAATATTGAGTTATTTTCATCTCATTATGAGTTATGTTCAACATAGATGGTATGTTTTAAATTTTAAAGTCAGGTATGTTATAGTCATGCCAAACATGTATATGATATTGTACTACATTGGGTGAGGTACAATGACCTATGTACCTCTTCTAATTTCCTTCAAGTTTTATTGATTATCATCAACCAATAATTATTAATATATATTAAAATATCAATAGTATGCAATTCAATATAATAATAAATCCAAAATAAAATAATAAATTCTCTAAATTAATCTATTTTATATAATTAACACATCTCCCACCACTAGGGAAAGCTTAAAATACTTATTTATTAGGTCTGAAATGATACTCAAATAGTGTTTCAAGGTGGTTCATTGCATAAAGGACTCAAGAAACATGGAAACCATTTATCATAAATGTAGTCATTAAAATTAACCATTCATGACTTGGATTTCCAATTGAGGTCACTTTACCCTTAGTACAACACTTCACCCATCTTAGGGGCCCTTTCAATCCACTTTTAGTCACATCACAGTTACAAATAGCACCCAAACCTATAAAACACCACATGAGACCCATAATGGTAAAATTTAATAGTGATTTAGATACCTACACCCTCAAAAAGGTAATTAAAATATACCTACGAGGATTAGGGTCAGCCTAAACCTATTATTAAGTCACCATGTTAAGTTATTTTTACTAGAAAACTATATAAATACTACTCTCACACTCTGACACCCTAGGTGGACATTATCACAGAGAAGCACACTAAAGTAACAATTTAAATTGAGGTAAATCACCTAATATTTCAAATCTTAAATTGACTCAGCCCATACATTCAATAATCTAAACCTAGTACATGTATTCTGATCTAAAGTGGCATCCAAGAAATCCTCTCATACATTCAAACTCAGGCATTCTAGCATTCACTTGCACTTCCACCAAACACTTAGGTGGGAGAACTACATCATTCTTGATCCCTCTTTAGAGTATTGGAATGTAAATAGTGTGCCCATATAGGGGTGTGCATCACACATCCAACACATCAAACCCACTAACCAATTTTCTTATTGTGTTCATTCAAACCCTTACAAAAATGAAAGCCTAGGGTTTTTAGAGGAAAATAAAACTATTAGAAAAATTATTGATTGCACAGACTTAAAATCTGGACCAAAGATGGAATAGGACTTGATATACAAAACCTAGAATTCATTTATAAATAGGATATTGGCACCAAATGAGGACATGAAGACCATATAGCACTACTATCTAATTAGGTGCTACTATCCAAGAAGGGTTTTGACAAGTAGATCATGTCTACAACATATAGATCAACCCTTATCCTAGTTTGCATAATCTATATCTCCCATTTCAGTTAATTATTAGCTAATGATTTATTTACATCATTTATTATTATTTTTAGAAAGGTAAAACTAAGTCAATTCAAATACAAACCAATGGTTGTATTTATTATATATTTCTATGCTAATTTATGATACTTAGACCCTTTAACAACCTAGGTATTAAATTCAATAACCCTAAAAAGTTAAATCATTTAGTGAACTTAACTTAATTTAAATATTTCACAAACCCTAACCTTAGATAATCCTAGTGTTTATGTTTTTAGCCTTGTAAGACCCACACTTATATTTCAGATCCCTCTATTTTCTAATTTGTATTTCGTATAATCATGATAATGATGATAGATGAGGTTTATCACTTTTTAATACAAAATTTTGTAGCTTCATTTTCATGCTTGTTTCCTTTCATTTGGAATGAATTAAAAGATGACATAAACACATATGTACATGATGCTTTATATCAGTTAAAATATATGTCATATTTCACTCTATCTCTAGCATATTATTTTTCTCTTATATGGAATTCAATTAAGAAACAAATCCTTACATACATATAGGAATAATTAAAATATAGCTTTTTAGAATTTATCCATAAATGTAATACCATAATGACCATGTTTCAAGGTTCAATGTCATAACCTATGCATAGGAAGGAATTTCCTTCTCCTCATTTCCATGAAGGTAATAGATTATTTCCCTCTAACTAGGTCCATGGTATCACTCCTCCACGAGATGACATAACCTATACTATTGTTACTAATGCCCCTAATCATCCTATCATTGCCTCCATCTCTCCCCTAGGTGTGTGCCTACACATTCAATCAAAAGCAACCAGGGTTTGCACTTGTGAGAATCTAAGGGATCAAATTATTAATATGAGTAAGCTAATATCATAATTAAAGAATGAAAATAAGTTATTAAGTGAAAAGATCACATTTTTGTAAAATTAAATTACATGTACAAAGTTTATATAATATGTATTATTCATCATGTATATACATCTACACCTATCAAAGTTGTGACTAACACTCTTTCATATCCAAATCATAAAGTACAAGATGAGCAATAGAATCAAGATCAAAGTAATACACAAGATGGGAATCAAGACACTCTCCCCCGACATAAAAATGAAAATATTAATGTCAATAAAGATGAGATTTTATAGAGTTTCATAGATAGACTTTTGGAACAACCCCATGATCATGCACAAATTCCTCAAGACATAATGGAAATAAAGTAAAAATTAAATAATGGTCAATATTGTATTCCCCCACATAGAAATATTGTTACACCTACTTTTGGGGCAACTAAAATTAGACAAAAACCCATTTTAACTTGAAAACCTTAAACAATTATAACACCTCTTATGGCTAGTTCATCCTCTCTAGATATACAATCCCTTATGCATGAGATCATTCTCTATAGGCTAATGTGTTACATCTTCATCAAGGTTCTAGTCGACTATCATATGCCTTGCATTCTCATTTTATTTTACACACACCTTTGGCACATCACATAACAACAACTCCTTTTCCATCTAGATTCGTGGCACCTAAGATTACTTTGTATTATGTTAAGGGTTATCCAAAGAACCATCTATGTTTTTTCCACATTGAATTTTTGGACTATGTGTCCAATGATTAGATCCTTACTATGTTTTTACCACACAGTCTAAAGGATTATGCCTTACAATGGTTCTATGAACTTTTAAATTATTGTATCACTACATTCAATCCATTTATAGATATGTTTTAGCAAACTTTTCAATTAACATCAGTGATAAGATCTCATATGATCAAATGGCACAACTTTAGCAAAAATCCAATGAGCCTATTGCAGAATATGTCTTGCGATATAAAAGTATATTAGAAAAGATGACTAGCCCCATGGTAGATAGATAGGTCCAAGACATATTCAAATAGAGTTTACTACCAACATTGCATGAAGCTATATTATTCAAGAAGTTTCTAATGTTCATAGATTTATTTCACACAGTGAAAGAAAGGGAAGTCAAACTTCTCTCTATGGGAAAATTAATATATACAAGTTGATTAGAATCAACTTCTAAGAGTTTTAATAAGCCTTCATACAAATTAAGATCCATTGAAAATAAGCATGATCTAAAGGCCACAGCTAACATAACTTTAAATCGACCTCCCCACTTGGATTTATCATCTCCTCCATTGAGGGGTTTTACCAACCTTCCAAAATTGATGACATGTGTTTTATAGAAGCTCCTAGAATGCAATGTATTATCTCTCCTCCTATAAAAGAGGTTGATATGACATGGTTTCTTCCAAATAATTATGATTCTAATGCATTATTCAACCATCATAGGGCACCAAGCCATAGTATAAATATATGCATCATCTTAAAACATAAGATACATGATTTGATAGAGGCTAACATCATTGATGTGGGCACACCCATAGAGGTATCTAAATTTTAACAAACAAAAGCGAAGGCATTGAAAATATTTTTGGATCCATTTATAAAACATACAACTAATGAGATAGGTTGAAGTTTAGGTGTTTAGTGTACATATCAGGTGCATCCACCACCAGTATCCTATCACACTATTATATAGGATGCACACCCCCTACACCATATCATTGGTGTGTATCATATTGCAGTAGTAGCTATTATATAACTATCAATTATAGTTCAAAGCATAGTTCCCATCAGTACACCACAATGTTTGGTAAATCCACTAATGCAAGTGAGATCTACTCCTAGAATGTTACCATGCATGCATACTCTCCCATGGAGACCAATATTAAAGATACCCCTGCATCACAGATATGTTGAAAATTCTAAAGGGCCTCATTCTATTCATTTCCTTATGATATCAGTGTTGTTGAGTTCCCAGGGTTCTCATCATAGGGAACCCATGATAGCTATATAATCTTGTATTAGATGGGTCCCTAAGACCCTTATAGTTCACAAGATGCCCCAGTTAACTTCATGTATTCAAAACACCATTACCCAAACAATACCAACTATAGATCACTTAGTATAGTAGGTTATGGGACCTCAAATACCTTTTCATAGCATGCATGATTACCATTCCTTTATTTGACATGAGCCACATTGATAATGAGTCTCCCATGAGACTCATCGGTTAGTTTGTTCCTCCCTTCTTGTACATAGTTTATATCCAGAAAATAAAAAACCAATATAATATGTCAAAACAAAAAAAATTCAAGTATTTACTCAAAAAACATAAATTATAGATTGTATGCATTTCCATGTTTACACTTCTTATATTTTTTAGACACTACATATGCTAGCTATCTTAGTATAGTCTATTATTATCATACATACATTGATTTACTTATTCTTGTTGAATGTTTGTAGACACTTATAGGACTCAAGCCCACTACACATATTAATATTTACTATTATTTACCCACTGGGGGTATATACATAGATACATGGATTTTTCATTTGATACATTTTCCAATTTGTGGCATCCTATACATAATTTTGATTATTAGGTTACATATTTCTAAACTCTACATCATAGATATAGTATTGTTATATCTTGATATTGATCATCCTACACTACTCATATTTTTTTTTTGACTATTACTACTTTAGACTCAATTTATGTACAAATTTTCTCTTATACATATTTTTACCACATGTTCACACATACTTTCATTTCTAGCTTTCCTAGTTTAGACTGAATTGTGTCTCTTTGCTTCTTTTATTTGTGGTAATTTTAGTATGCCATTACTCTATGTCTCTATGCCACTTATTTTAATTATATGTATGCTTTGGACATGTTCCCATGAATTTTTGTGTCTCTTATTGATAATGTATGTGAACATTTAAAAATGTCTTTCTACGTGGATCTAAGCCAAATTATTTCTTATTTGTGTATGTGTACATTTGAACATGTCCTTATATGTCTTGCTTTCTTAGATTTAGTGACATGTTCCCATATCCCTTGTATTGTGGCCCCTTGGACTAATTTTCATGCCCAATGTGTGTTGTATGTATGTTTTCTTATATGCATCATAGCCATGACACTTATTTCTTTCTTATTATGCCATAAGGGACCTCATGCATCTCCCATTCCTAATTGGGTGCCATGATGGAAATCATGCCCCATCCTTCTAGGTAATTACTCAATTATTACTCAAATTTTCTATTCATATAAATTATTGTATTTATTGTGATAACCTTGTGAATGCTAGATTTAACATACATCATACACTACAAAATTATGCTAAGATTTTCTTGCATTTTGATGTTATGTATGCACATATTATTAGTTTATTATGTAGATATCATTTATGATCTAAATAACATACATTTTTTATAGATTTTATTTTAAGAATAGTTCTTGCACTTGTTTAACAAATCTCCTCAAAAGAGGGGGCATTCACAGGGTTTGTCATAAAGATTAGGTTATTTAAATGCACTTAGAGTATAGTTTTTAACACAGGCATAAAATGTGGAAATTGATTTTAAGAAAACACAATGGGAAAACATGACATAGAGACCATTTTTAGTTGGGTAGAAATCATAAAAATTATACATTAGCATCCAAACTGGGAAACTAACACCACATGGTGATACTATTCAAGATATGGCACTATTGTTTAGTAGCCTCAGTTTCAAGAAATTCTATGTTGGCTAGAAAATTACAATAGGTATAGTCTAGGTTTGCATGGGTTTTGTTCTAGATTACTAGTTTTGTCTAAGTTTAACATAGAATCATACCAATTTACTCAGATTAGGGGCATCATGTGTGGCATGATCATTCCCATTTCAACTTCTAATATTCATATATACATTATTATAACTCAATCTAGAATCCATATACTTAGATATTAGATTTGGGTGTATGTGTAAAGTAAATTGTTTTCATATGCTCACTTATGCACTGGTTAATCAGATAGAATGAAAAACTCCATATCATTCTCTATGTTATACACACTAGACACCATGTTACAAGTTACACACTAGATTCATGCCTTAATATATCTATAATATTTGGCATTCTTGAGTGGCCCAGAGCCGTCTAATAGTCCCAAGTGGCCCAGGGCTACTTTACATTCCATAGTTTTTAAGTGGCCACAAAGATGACATATACAACACCAATTAATGTTACACATCTCATACAGTTCACTTACATCATGCAATTTTGGTTTAGATACATCTATTACAAATATGTAAGAAATGATGGAGTCATGGTCTACTTTAGTTCTTAACCCACCTACATAAGAAGGTTGAACACACCGTCAGTCCAATATAAGCTATTCATAGGTCATGGTCCACCAAGCATGGATGGGCAATGATGGAGTCAAAAATAGATTGATATTGATCCAAACATACATGAGGATTGAACAAGCCATCAGCTTAGTCCAAGTTATTGACTAATTTATCACTATCTACATGAACACACATAAGTTGTCACCAAGTTTATACATTGGTTCATGTACCCAATGAGGTGTATTTGTTCCTTTATTCTCTCTTATATATTTACTCTATTTTTTCTTTTACTTTTGATATCTTTTAAGTAAGGACTGATTTATGCATGTTTCATTTTTAGGATCTGCAATGGATCATGCTTCACATACTCAGATCCAAATTCATGGGATTTTCCTCTTAGGTATTTCCATCTATGCTTCTTGTTTATTTATCCTAGTCATTTTACTTTGATTAATTTATAGAATAAAGTGGGGGGGGATATATTCAATAAAATTAACCATTCATACCTTGGATTTATGTTTGAGGTCACTTTTACCCTTAGTATAACACTTGACCCATCTTAGGGGCCCTTTTGATCCACGTTTATGTTTGCCCAATTAATAGTGGAAATGATAAACCAATTATATTTTGAAAAAAGCTTTGCATATATAAAATATTAAAATGTTTTAATTCAAGATTTATTTACAAAGCAGGTAAAATATTTATAAGCTTTTACGAGTGGTTATGGGATGTAACCAATTCTCTTGAACCAACTTTATTTTACACAAAATAAAACTTAACTAAAAATAAACAAAAATACTTTGGATCATTAAAATAATCCAAAAAAACTCCCCCTTGATCCAAAGGGGTGTAACAGATGAATGAATTGGAGCAATGACTCTGAAGTCATCAAAGAAACTCTATCACAACTACAACTAGTGCACTATACCTCCTAGTATTGATAAAAACTAATGTCACTCCATATAGAAGCCCAACTTATGAGTTATGGCATAAAAGGCTGATGAACATGATTAGGGCATATTCATCCCCTATTATCATCGTATCATATCATAGTAGAACATGATCAAAGCCTATCCAACTACATTAACCCACATAAGGTCCCATATAGGAATCCATCCAATTGACAAACCCTGTACTCTATATGGCACATCTCTTGATGCCCAATAAATGTTGATGACCTTTGCTTAACATTAAATGTGCTAATAAACCCTATCAACTTATACTATCATTGATGACTGATCGAAGGCCAACTAATGCTAAATCTTCTCCCCTTATCAGGTGAGAGGTGAGATGCCATGCATTGAGAGAAACAAAAAAAACTAACTCTATCCACTCCATGTCATGAATATCAGATATATAAAGCCAAAAATGTAACTAAAATCAATAACACAAGCCAAAATTTCTATTCAAACATGAACCCAAACTCTAAATGAATAGTTAACTTGAGAGGGTAATTGTCCTCCAACCTCCAAAGATCCTCCAGCCTCCAGTTGTTACTTATATAATGTTAATAAAAGGGATCCTGGGACATATCATGGATGGTATTGTCTCTGAGAGCACAAACATGAGGTGACATTATAAAAAAAATCATTTTAAGGTGTTGATGTCCATTGATAATGCACCTTTATACACTTGTTTCATTATATTGATTGTAAAAAAAAATGAAAACATCCTTATATCTCCATTTGCATTGAAAATATTTTTTTATCCTTATAACTCATTTACACCAATAATAAGATAAAAAAAATACTAAGTTTGATCAAAATACAAGTTCAAAGGATTTCAAACCCTTGACCACCTCTTATGCAAGTAACTAACAAAATTCTATTTGCCAATCTCTCTTCATGCAAGTTTTATAATATGTAGAAACAATATTCTAAATAAACTTGAGTTTTCTATTTTTTTTAAAAAAAAAGTTTCATATAAAAGTAAATGTGAAATCAATTCACCTGATCCTTTTTTTTTACTTGTAGGGAAAACAACTGCGCCTTTTTTCCTTATGGGATCCACTCTAATGTAGAAAAGTGAAATATTAGGTTTTAGAAAAAGCCTAAAAATTTCCTTCAGCTATGCTACATACCCATTAGAGGGTAGAATATACTTGAAAGGTGTTCAAAGACCTACAAAATTAATCTTTTTTAAAAGATGAAACCCAAAGCATATAAAATTCCAACATTTGTAAACAGATAACCATTAACATGACACTCAATTTTGATCCTACGTGGTCTTAGAATTATTGAGGTTAGGAATGCCTTTAGCATGCTTTGAACCTGAAGCATTCTGGCCTTACAAAATCAATTTCCCATGTGTTCAAATCTCTTAAACCTTGAAGTTAAAGACCTAAAATATTTATAGGTTATAATTCTCCACACAAACACCTTAACCTTTCCAAAGGAAGCCCAAATTTTATGTGATGTCATCCTCTTAATTATAAAATGATAGCTTCTCACAAAAATCTACCTTTTCTTTGCAAAAACCATTTCTCTGTTTCTTCTTAGGCCATAGTATTCTTCATCATCTAAATCCTAAAATTTATTAAGCAGAGAGAAAGGAATTCTAATCGAGGCTTTGCTCAATATTTTACTAAATATTTTCCTGCTTTTGTCATATGATGGACTCCTACACATAAGCACGCCTTACAAAAACAAAATATGCCTTTGTCATAATTAAAATACAATAAAAATCTACTTGATGCTTTCTTGTGGTGGCTCTTTTCTTTCTAGCTTTCTTTCTTCTCCATGTCTTCAATTATCCATTACGAAGCTCTGATACCACTGTTGGCCTATTTAACAGTGGAAATGATAAACCAATTACATTTTAAATAAAGTTTTTCACATAAAAAATATTAATTCAAAATTTATTTACAAAGCAGGTAAAAGCTCTATAAGCTTTTACGAGTGGTTACAGGATGTAACCGATTCTCATGAACCAAATTTATTTTAAACATAAAAATAAACTTAACTAAAATAAACAAAAATACTTTGGATCATTAAAATAATCCCAATATTTTAGTCACACGACAACTAAAAATAAAACCCAAGCCTATAGAACACCACATGAGACCCATAATGGCACAATTCATTAGTGATTTAGGTCCTTACACCCTCCAAAAGGTAATCTACATCTCCCTAAGAGGATTAGTGTCAGACTAGACCTATTCTTAAGTCACCCTCCCAAGTCATTTTTATTAGAACAATATATAAACACTACTCTCACACTCTTACACCTTAGGTGGACATTATCATGAAGAATCACACAAAATTATCACTTTACATTGAGTGAAATATCCTAATTCTTCCAATATAATATTGACTCAGCCCATGAATTCAATAATGTATCCTTAAAACTGGTATTTAGATCTCAAGTGGCCTCTAAGGCATCCTCTCATACATTCACACTCAGGCATTCTAGCATTCACTTGCACTTGTACCAAGCACGTAAGTGGGAGAACTACATCAGGCTTGATCCATCCTTAGAGTATTAGTATGTAGGAAATGTACCCACATAGGGGTGTGGATTATACATACATCACATTAGACCCAATGACCCCTATTTCTCATGGAGTTCATTCAAACCCTTATAAGCATGAAAATCTAGGGTTTTTATAATAAAAATAAGTTAAAATTTAAATTATTGATTGCACAGACCTAAAGTTTGGACCAAAGCTAGAATATGACGTGATATACAAAACCCAAAAATCATTTAGAAATAGGACATTATTATGAAAGGAGAACACTATCTCTATATGTTAATACTATCCAATTAGGTTACTACTATCTAAGAAGGGTTTGGACAATTGGATTCTATCCATGACACTCATAAAATCCCCTATCCTAGTTTATAGCCTCCAAATCTCCCATTTTAGTTTATTTCCATCTAGATATTTGTTTTCATCATTTATTTCTAATTTTATAGTGGTCAAACTAAGTTAATTATGTTAAAAATTAGTGATTGTATTTATTGAATATTTCTACCCTAATTTACTGTATTCATACCCTTTAACAACCTAGGGCTTAAACTCCATAACCCTAACTTAGGGTTTTAACTCCATAACCCTAAAAAGTTAAATCAAGAACCTATGATTATTATAGTAACCAATTTTTTTATAGTTAATATCCTTTCAAATCATTATGTTTAGGGAAACAAACTCCAAGATAAACCATTTCCACTTATTCAATTACTATGATATCTTAAACTCTTACACATGCAAGAGGTAATTTAACATTTAGCCCATATTTCAAGTAATTTTCATTACTTCCTAAGAATTTGATTAAATCCCAAGTATCGTCATGACAACTCTTGGTTGATATTTCTCCCAACATATTTTTTTTGGATGTTATTATTATATTATATTCAAGGATACATGATCTTATAGACTATGATGGTTTTAATATATGCAAAAAATTAGTTATTTTAAAAATCCATAGAAATATTTAAGCAAATACAATTGGTAGGTGTAAAGCCATACCTTCTAACATTTTATAACATCCTAGCAATTTGTGCCAAATTTGGATGTTGGGAGCAAGGTGCAAACATCCACAAAATATTAATTAAAATCATTTTTTAATATTTTTTAGTTTCAAGTGCCTTGGTAGACATGTATGTTTTATATGTAAACATACACACAACATGCTAAAAATTGGGATTATAAATTTTCCCCTTAGGGTCGACAGGTCCAGTATGTTACTTACCTAGTCCATATTTATCTTAATACAAATTTATTAGGTTTATTACCAACACAATAATTAGATCAAAATCACCCTTTTCTTGTAATTCATAATAGTCACCCAATTTAAGAAATTATAATGGTTACAATCCAATATTAATAACAATAAGGTATTAGACAAATATCATATTTTTTAAAATGGTAAAAATGAAACATAAAAAGAAGTCTAAGTAAAACTATACAACATGTAGGTTTAGTGAGAGATTTTATCAAAGCTATAATAGATTTTAGAAATATGCATCAATTTCTTTAGTTTAAATATGGTATTCTAAAACCAAACATACTATCTCTCAGAGTATTATTAACCATTTAAAAATAAAAAATAAGATAAAACACAAATGGTAAATACCACTACTTTTTATGATTCATATGTCCCCATAGTTAGTTCTATTCTAATTCATTTCTAGTGTAATCCAAATTATTAACACAAAAAATTGTATGTCATGTGTGGGAAATAAAAAACTATCCTTGGTCAAGAGATGGCAAAAAACATTTATGGCCTACCGATGGTCAGGATACCTCCAACCATGGAGGTGATGAGAAATTACCTCACCATGGAGAGGCAAAAAAGAATTATCCTCCCCGTGGATGAGGGCCATGCTGACCATGATGGTATCCCCATGATTAAGAGGAATCTCGACCATGAGGAGGCCAAATAATTTTGGAATACTAATGGGGAGGGAAATTTTATCATCCACAATGGTTGGAAGGTCTCTTGACCATGGCGAGGACAATTTTTTTTCCTAACCATGTTGAGGGAAAAAATTTGGATCCCAACCTTAGAGATGAAAAACATTCCCCTCAACATGGAGAGACCAATTTTTTATTCTTCCCATGGTCAGAAGTCCTATTGACCATGGTGAAATCTACATGGTTTAGAGGGATCATCATAATAGGGAGGATAATTTTTGTCTTCCACTATGGTTTAGATACCTCTAAACCATGGAGAGGACAAAACTATCCCTCAACATGGACATGAAAAAACATTTTGGCCTCTTTGTGGTTATGCGACCTCTCAACCATGGGGGAGGAAAATATTTTCCCTATCAATGGTAGTGAGATATATTGACCATGGGGAGGATGAAATGTTTTGTCCTCCATCCATGGGGAAGGAAAATTTTATCCTCCCCAATGGTTAAAAGGGCTCTTAATAGTAGGAAGACCAAAAAGAATTAGTTCTTAATGAGGAGTGAAACATTTAGGCTCCTCATGATTGATATACCTCCAAACCATGGAAAGGATAAAATCTTACCTCAACATGGTGAGGGAAAAAAATGGCCTCCCCATGGTTTGGAACAATCTAAACCATGGTGGCATCCCATGGTTGGGAGGACTCCTTATAATTCAAAACCAAAAAAAATATTGCATCCTCATCGGGAGTGATTTTTTTTTACTTAATAGATAGGAGGGCTCTCAATAATGGGGAAGAAAACACATTTTTTCCTCATGTGGAGGGAAAATTTTGTCCTTCCCATGGATGAGAGGGAAAAAAATTTGGTCTCCTCATGGTCAAGAGCCCTCCCAACCATGGCAATTAAAAATCATGGGGAGGGATAATTTTAACCTCTCATTATATTAGGTTACCATATCAGATTATATAACACTCCCACATGGAAATTAAAAAATTGTAAGGACATACATCTACAAGGGTTTATTTTCAAGGTTTGATTGGGCCTATAGCCTCAAATATATGGTTAAAATATAGATTTCATAGATTTGTTTATTTTTTCCCATATAATCAATTTTATGTCTAGTATTTTAATCATGTATATGTTTATATATATTCATTTGGCCTCTATGACCCTGCATTTATATGAATATAGGGGTAGGAGGGTCAATCACATAGATGAAAATAACCTCAACAATCTAAATATTTTACTGCAACTATCAACACAATGGTTATTACACACACACACACACACACACACACACACACACACACACACACACACACACACACACACACACACACACACACACACACACACACACACACACACACACACACACACACACACACACACACACACACACACACACACACACACACACACACACACACACACACACATGGTATGGTGGAAATACCACCATATCACCTATCTAGATATCTGGATAATGGACTTAAGGTTGATTTAGTTGTGGCTAGTATAATGATATCTAATTTAAATTTTGAATAGAAAATATTTCAAAAAAAACATTACACGCATACATGATAAGTGATATTTTTTACTTAATGCTCCCAAAGTATTTGATTAAATGTAAAAAAGAGAAATATTCTCATGAAATAACATAATTATAGCTAATATAGGATTTGATCCTATTTAGTTGAATGCCTAGATATAAACGTATGAGAAGTGTGTAATAAAACATAAGGCACATAGAGTATAACTTATAATGTGATGATTTCATGATAACTAGTGTTATTATATCTCATCATATTTAATCATGCTAGGAAGGTATGAAAAATGTTGAATAATACTAAAGGCACATGAAAAATTTGATTTAATGTAAACATTATGTCAAATAATTGATGTGCCTTTAGTATGCTTACACATTAATTATACATGTTTACCACATAACATCTACCATTATATGTACTATAATAAAACTTATCTATTTAAAAAATAAATGTAGCTTAGTTGGTGATGCAACTATTAATTTAAGTATTAGTATTGTTTATTTCACCTAATAAATTGTAAGAGATAACACACACACACACACACACACACATCATACAGTCATTTTATTTCATAATAAAACATTACATTAGAGGATTTTTTTCAAAAATTTCATGTTTTCTATCAGTGTAATCATAAACAAAACATTAAAAAAAAATACTTTAGTTAAATTTTTTTGGAGCTCCATACCCTACTCCCAAAATCCCTTTTTGACTCATAGAAGGAGAATGTTTATAAAGTTTTTTTAGTTTTTACCTACACCTACTAATTCATTTTCTTATAAATATCTATGCATTTTCCAATAATCCAATCATGTGCATATCTATAAATGATACTAATACATAATACCACAATTTTTTGTGACATTTATTTTCAAATTTCTTAAATACACATGAAAAACACAAGTTTTTACATATCATATGAGGTATTTATAGTTATGATATCTCAAAAATATACCCTTTTAATTATTTTTTGATGCATGTTTATACCCTAACTAAATATCCATGCTCTAAGGATGTACACTATATTTTTACAATGTATAATTAGATAAGAACAATATGTCGTACATTCTTTAATCAAACCTCTATACATAATGTCATGAGATTTAAATTTAGATTGGAAAAAGATTGCATTGGATTGGAATTGTATGATTTTTTTTTTTTTGGTGTTGGAAATATTGACATCAAATTTATAACTAATTTTTGTAAAATGTATACTTTCCATTATTATTTAATGGATGCCTATTCCATGATCCAAATATATTAGTTTTAAGCACACTAGAATCATGATTTAAAATTAAACTGGATGGGTTGCACACCTATTTGTTGTAATTGGTGAAATAATATTCTCATTATATGAAATGTTTTATCATTCATTCATGACTTCAAATACCCTATGCCATTACTAATTTTGTGGTGAGTATAGGAAGGTAAATTAATTTTAACACCTATATAGTTTGTTATTCTATGCATGAAAATTTAGTCAAAGGTTTTGTATTTTTATAACAAAGAATAAATTATGATTTTTTATAGGAATATTATAATATGGTTCACTCATGTTTATTTTAATGGTTTTCTTTTTGAAAATAAATTACTTATATGTTTGCACAATATAATATTATATCCCAAAAATAAGAGCATAATATGTAGATCCATAATAACAATTGACATAAAAGTAGAATGCTTGATAAATATAGTTGATCTACTTTGAGGGGAAAACCTATGTAACAGTTTAATAATATAATAATAAGAAATATGATGATCAAATACTAAAAATTAACTCCTATATATACCCTACTTAGACATGGTTATTCTATAAGCCAAGCTTACTAAGAAGAAGAGAAATGCAACAAGATAATATAAGATGTATGTAAGAGCCAAGTCATCCACACATATCCCTAGATGAACCATAGATTAAAAGTGAAGTATGCATCTGCCCTTTAGAAAAATGTTGTTCTCAATGTTGAATCACAATGACATTTTGATGCAATAACACTTCACCCTCCCATGTTACATCTTTAGAATGAATATTCTTCCATTTGATCAAATACTCTTTAATTTGTTTGGTCTATAATTACTTAGTGTGTGTGTGAAGGATCTGTATAGACTCCATAATGACTCATACTTATTCATCCAATATAGGTAAATCATTCTGAGTAGAAAATATTTGTCCAATTACCTTATTTAAGAAAGAGACAAGGAATACTAAATGTATACAAGTAGACATGGGAAATACCAACGTCTAGGACACACTACCACTTTTTAAAGTATCTAATAAGGTCCATAATACTTAGTGGACATATTTTTATCATTTTTTTATTACTTCAGAGACATATGATTATATTGATAAAAATGTATAAATATCCAGTGAACTATGCCAAAATGTCACTCATTACAGTGTTGATTTACTTGTTGCTTTATTTTATTTTGTGTCATTAATAAATGCTCATGAAAACTAGTGAGTACTTCCTATCAATGGTGAATGTGTTCCTCAATAGATCAAACCTTGGGATGAAACTTCAAGATGAAAATTATGGATGGGGGTGAAACCCATATAATTTAATAAAAGGAGAAATTTTTGAAGAGGTGTGAAAATATGGGTTATACCACCATTTGGAAAGTGGGAAAATAATGAGCCCATTTGTCTTATTTATCAAAAACTAAACAAAAAAGATACCCTTCTATACATTTGTTGACTACCTATATGTTTTTCTATTATATTGAGGATTATATGATGAGCTATGATCCCATTGGGTACCCAAAATGTAAATAGTTTAGTCTAAAAATTACTAGTAAATATGGGATCTCAGACACTTACAATGTTTTTTAGAGTACCATGTAATTTATAAGATATATTTAGAGAATAGGAGACACTTTAATAGAAAAAAATGGTTATGATAAGGAACAAAAATGAGAATACTTAGTGAGTTGATCCATAGTTACCATGATAAAATTATTACCCTCAAACTATGGTAACCTGATAATGAAATCCATGGAAACCTCCTGAAACCTCTGGATAATGATAAATAAAGGATGCAAGAGACATATGGTATTTATGGTTTCACATTTATTCTATTAAAAAACCATGCATTCAATCATATATTTCTAGACATTCCTTTTGAGTCCTTAAAAGATATATTGCTTGATTCTGTGATATGTTTTTAAAAATCCTAAATGACCTCCTATAATAGATACATGAAGTTCTTGAAGGATTATATGTTTGAGGAAAGAATGTGTTTAATACTAAAACTATAGATTATGGAATATAGGGTTAAAGGGAACAAAGATATCCTAGGGCACAAGGATGATAAACTATATCTATTATAGGCCAATTATTTTTGAAACCTAGATATAACATATGATGAATTTATTATGTTGAGATGATAAAGATAAAAAGTATAGATATGATATATATTTCAATGATAATGAAAATAATTACTTAGATAGTTTTAATGGTAATACAAAATTGGATCTAGAATAGTCAGGAACTAGACTAGAAGAGTATTCTAGAATAATCACTAAATTCTTGACTAAGTGCTTCTATAGTCTTGGATACTTTCATCAACTTGGGATAGTTATGTCAATGATAGTGTTTAGGTTAGACATAGGTGTCTTATATGGAATACTACTAAAATAGGATGTGACTACATGGATGATTCTAGTTTTTTCATTACCTTCACTCTGGTGCATTTATATCTAGGTTATGGACTATCACTCATCAAATAGCGAAAACCTAGTTATCCATCCTCATAGTGGCTATGGGAAAAAATGTGTTAATGGACCCATGGTGTTGAGTTTCTAAAAATGCCCCTTTATCAATAAGTGTTGTTTACATATTGAATAATTATAAGAGGGGCTCATAATTATGTATTTCTCCCCTATGTGTAGCCTTAGACACTTGTATCAACTTGGAACACTTATGTCAATGCTAGCATCTAGGTTTGACACATGTGTCCTATATGGAATACCTACTGAAATATGATGTGACTACTTAGATGCTTATAGTTTTTTTATTTCCTTACTTTAGTGCATTTATATTTGGGTCATGGACTACCACTCATTATCAAATATCAAAACCCTAGTTCTCCATCCTCATAGTAGCTATGAGAAAAATGTGTTAGGGGACACATGGTGTTGAGTTATCTCAAGGACCCCTCTATAAATGAGTGCTACCTACATATCCAATAATCTAAAGAGAGGATCATACTTATGTATTTCTCCCTTATGTGTAGCCTTAGAAACTTGTGTTAACCTGGGATAATAATGTCAATACTAGTGTCTAGGTTTGACACAGGTGTCTTGTATGAAATACCTATTGAAATAGGACGTGAATTCTTATATGCTTATAAGTTTTTCATTGCCTCCACTCTAGTGCATTTATATCTAGGTCATGGACTATCACTCCTTATCAAATATCAAAACCTTAGTTCTCCATACTCATAGTGGCTAAGGGAAAAATGTGTTAGTGGACACATGGTGTTGAGTTACCCCAAAGACACCTCTATCAATAAGCGTTGCCTACATATACAATAATTTGAAGAGGGGATCAAACTTATGTATTTCTCCCTTATGTGTTGGTTTGTGTGTGAATCATGCAATACGTGGAAAGTAAGTATAATAATTACCTATCTTGTAGCTTGGAAAATAGATATATTGGGATACTCTTTCAATACTTAAGACCTATGTTTATGTTTTTCCAATGACTGATATGAGAATAAGTGAAAATAGGAAACCTTTAGCTTTATTCAATGTTTGATTGAATGCTTTTGATAATTTACCTTGGTCTTTTCTAGGTGATTAATGAGTGAGGGTTGATCTTGTATTTATACCAATCCATTTAGATAATGTCTCACATAATAACACTTAGGTAAACAATTAGGATGAATTTTATTTGAAAATTTTATTACTTTAGGGAAATATACATCTACGTTGGAAGAGGACACCTATTTATACATAAGCATCTATTTGAGACATAAATGTTCATGGAGCAAGAAAATTAGTTTATAATAACAAATTACAAAGGCATAATATAAGTAGGTTTTAAACATTATTATAAATATGTAAGTCTTGGGTCATAAATTTGATATTGGTTAGATTAATAAGTAGGACAATGGGCACAATAGAGAGAATATGCAAGACTTGTAGAAGCAGGAAAGGTTTAGAACTTAGAGGAACATCCAAAGTCTGATTTTTCCAAGTGTACAAGACTAAGGTGCTATATAACTTATAAATAGTATATAAATCACCCCACTTCAATCTAATAATGAAATTTCTAATTTAAATGAAATAAATGTGTACCTGGGTGTATACAACACACCTTGTCTTTACTTGAGTCCAACTTGAGTGCTTTTATAGTGACTAACCTACAACCAAGAGCATGTTACAATATATAATCAGTGTATATAATCTAAAATTGAAAAATTTTATATTGAAAGATAAATGTTTACGAGTACACATGTACCTATGTAAGTTCCTTGCCTATTGGAAACTTGATTTGAAATATGTATCATTGTGAATCACTAAAATTGATATTAGGACAAGTATATAGATATAGAAAGTTCATATATATAATGAGATATAGGGAAAGAGATAAATATATGAGGGATCATGCCCCCAACCTTGGAACAAATATGAATTTCCACTTGGTAGTTGATACTAGCACAACTGTGCAACCCAATCATACTTATATTTTGGTGATTGTAAGTGAACCAAGTCAATTCAAACTATCATAATTGTGAGGTTAGATGATATAAATAAGACCAACCTAAAATATTGGAAAGATTAAGTGATATAATCATCTCGACCATACCAAAAAATGAATCAATTCCTATAATATATTGATTTAATATAGTTCATAAAAGTTTGACCTAGTGTATCATGATAGTCCTTGAGAGTGTTTTAAATCTAAAATTGATTTTATTTTGGAATATTAGGTGCACATTTCATAGCATATGCACATTATGTGTTTCCTAGGCTTAAACTATGTATAAAATGGTACCAATGTATATAATTATTACACATATATGTATCTACATGATATGGCTATGTGCTTTGGCCAATTTGGAAATTTGAACAAGTGTGTAGAACATGCTTCCAATTCATGCCCCTATTATCCATGGATAAATCTAAAAACTGATATAAGTGCCAATTTGGAGGACATGTTTCTAGAATATTCCCCCACTATAATTTGGGTATGTTGAATACCGTATAAATATGGAGAACATGTTTCCAAATCATTCCCCCATTATATATTTGAAACTTTGAATGTGTGGAGCCCATGTATCTATGACATGCCCCCACTAAATTTGTAACTATAAATGTGTGAAAGTCATGTATCTATGACATTCCCCTATAAAATGGTCCTCGTTTGAGGTGAGGGAAGATATAAACTAGTATTTACCTCACCTCAAAGGGATAAGATAAGCATAGAACTATGAATGTACCATGTAACATGTAGGATACCATGTCTAGGCAAATGTATCATTGAAGCACATATAATGTGATCACATCAAAGCCTAATATGTATTATAAATATCATGGCAATATAGATATAGTAATATTAAAATCTCAATAAGAAAATTAATCACACACACAAAGGAACTCAAACACAAGTCAAAAGTCAATGGTCTAAGGAGACTACAAATAGGGGCATATTCAAATGCCACATAATGAAATGAACATGACTTAATCAAATGTCTATAAAATAATTAAAGACATATTCAAATGTCCATACAAAAGGAAATGACATATTCAAATGTTAAATAAGAAAACATAGGCATGGGGGATGCAATAAATGAAGCATATTTAAATGCTTGATAGAAAAATAAAATAATAAGGCAAGACATTCAAGGAAGTGCATAAAGTAAATTACAAGAAACTAGTACAAACATATAATATTATCCCATGGATAAAATGTGTTATCAAAAAATTTCAAGTACATAACATATCAAGTACACTATGAAAGATATAATCATGGCTAAAGGCATGTGTAAGTACATATATGAGCTCAAACATGATAATGTAAAGTGACCATAAAATGATATAACCTAGATGTAGGTGATCATAGAGGTGGATTCCATCAATGTCCTGGTGATATGAGTAGAGAAAAATCTCAAAATCCAAAAGTACATAGATCATGTATCTGTGTATGCCTATATCACACTAAAATAGAAGCATGAAACACATGTATGTAGTAGTGATTGATATTTTATCCATTAACATGGAACTAATGCATAGATTATAAGGATCCAATATATTATGTAGATACTAGAAATATTTTTGGAATTTTGAATGTTTTTTTTTGGTATATCTGAAAGGAAAAGACTATCTTATGATCACATCTAAAGGATGGTCATAGATATCTCCCCACTATGAACCTAGTGTAATAATTTGGTGATGATATCTAGGATCATATATACATGTAATATATGTCATTGTGGTATCTATGATGCTCTATGTATGTAAAATATGACTTTGTGGTCTTGATGAAATAATAGGAGTAGGGGTTCATGAAAACCATTGTTGAGTGTTTTGTGGTTTCTTTAGAATAATATTAATAATAACATGTGTAGGTGCTCTTGATATCTGAATATGGTTTTTAGTATATGAGGATTTCATAAAATCTAATTTATGTCTCTGATGTAATCGTATCTCAAGTATCAGCAGCTTATTAACAGGGTTACCTATTTCTTACCCTTTTCTAGTGAATTAGACCTAGTAGACTTGATAATTAATCACCTGTGTATGAGTTTCTCTTGTTCAAGAGGATGCTCATATGGAATTGTGGAAACTATAATTTCCTTATTAGAATTAATGTATTTAACAAAATTATGTATAGTAGAAGTTAATATTCAAAGAGTATGTAGCTAAGGGTGTCCCGATAATATATCAAAGACACACATGGAAGGTATAATTGAAAATATAGTAACCACATGTGTTGGAGCCACCTATAAAGGTAAGTCATTCTCACTAAAAACCTATTATGAAGTCCCACCAAATGCTCTAATTGATCTGGTATAAGGATGTAAATCATGATGAGTATAACCCAAGTATGTAAGTAATGTCATAGATCAAACATTCTTGCTAGCACCATTATCAATCATAACACTATGTATTGGGTGTTTATCTAGGTATGCTCAAATTGATAAAGAATGAAAATTTGAATCATAATCCTTAATATCACTGTCATTGAAGGTAATAGAAGGTTTATTAACCATAGGAGGTATATTCCATGTATAAGTACCAATAATTTGATCTAATAGGTGCCCATAATGTGATGGATGAAGATGTGAATTATTTTCCATTTACACTTTTGCTTATTTCATAGAATGATCTTGCAAAGGATTGTTACATATTTTTTGTTTGTGGTGATCACTAGGTTGTGAACCTAATTTCTTTAGAGGGTCATCAAATGTAATGGTTTGGTCATTGAGAAGGTCTTAAATCTTATGATTCAAGGTAAAACATATATATACATAATGCTCTGGTCACTGGTCATAATCATAATAAGCATTCACATCATTTCTTTTGGGTATAGGATGACTCATGTAAATGTCTATAGTATGAGGGAGATATATAAGATTAAACTCTACTAGCCACAAGATTAATGAAGCAGAAAAGTTAGGTAAATGTGCAAATTTTCTTCTTGGTGAATTAGATAAGACAAGCTAACTACAGTACTATGAAACTACATTAATGGTGGTGGTTTCTTCCCTTTTAGGCTCAAGAGGATTTACCTTATAAGTTGGTTTGATTTTAAACTTGGCATGTATTTATGTGTTTGATGTGATTACTACATACTTAATTTTGTTCAAGGAGATAATTTTCATTTCATGGTTTCAAATAATATGACATAAGTCATCAAAGGATTTAAACTTTTTGAAAATGATGGATTCATGTAAAGGAGCAAGCAAACTTTGTTTAATGTCTTTAAGTTTCTTTATCTTCCATAAGATTGGTCATTTTACCCAACATTGCCTTATACCTCAAGACACATTCATTGATAAGTTCATTGGATCCTTGTTTGATTTTTGTAATTTGTGCATAGGAAACCATTTTAGAAATGTTAATAGAGAAATGTGCCAAAAATTGATCTTTAAAATTTTTGAACGCTTTCACGAATTTAAAAGTTAAATCTTAAAACCACCTCGAAGCATAATATTTGAGGATTCTTGGAAATAATTTGGTTAAAGGTTTATCACTATAGACATAATCAAGGCATGCAACATAGAAAGATTGAAGATGTTGCTCAATATCACCATTGATAATATAAAAAGGGAACTTAGGTGGAACAAAACTATTTGGCAAAGGGAGAAAATATATCTCAAGTGGAAGAGGGTGATGCAACACATGTTGGCAATCAATAGCACAAGGAGACTTTAAATCTTTTTATTAAATGTTTATAAACTTATCCTCCAAGGTATTTATAAATTGAAGGAGTGTTTAAACTTTAGATCTATTGGGGTTTAAATTAGCATGTTGATTAGTCAATATAATGAAATTACTTAGATGTTTGCATAGCATAATTATATATCACACAAAATAAGTAAAGATAAGATATCACACAATAATAGTTGACAATAGTGTAGAATACTAGATAATATAGCAGAACCACTTCGAGGGGGAAACCTCCAAAAAAATGAAATAAGAGTAGAATACTTAATATCATGATCAAATACTAACCAATACCTCCTATATATAGTCTACTTAGCCATGGTTATTCCATAGGCTGACCTAACTAAGAACATAGAAAAATGTAACAAGAATATAAAAGAAGTATGTAAGCCATAAGTTGGCCACTCATATCCCTAGACACATTAAAGGTTAAGGGTGTAAAATGACCCTCCCCTTTAAAATTTTTTTGTCCTCAATATTGAATCAACTTTGGATGTTGCTGCATAAAAGATTCATCCTCCCAAGTGGCATCTTCACATGGTAGATTCTTCTATTTGATTAGGTACTCATTAATAGCTCTAGACCGTAGTTTCTTAGTATGCATTTGAAGGATCACCTCAGGATCAAAATAACTCTCTTTTCCTCACTCAATTCTAGTAACTTAGTTTGAATAGTAACTTTGTGTCCAATGACTTTATTCAGGCATGACACATGAAATATTAAATGTATGCAAGTGGATGAAAGAAACTATAACTTGTAGGCCACATTACCAATTTTTTTAAAGATCTTATAAGGCCCATAATACTTAAGGGATATCTTGTTATCCTTTTTATATTGCTTCAAGGACATTTTATTACATAGATGCAAGTAAATACCCAATCACTAATGTAAAAATGCCTCTCACTCTTGTGTTGATCTACCTACTACTTAATGTGATTTTGGGCCATGGCTAATTTTTCACACAAAATTGTAAGGACCTCATATTGATGGTGAATATGTTACTCAATTTCATGAACCTTAGGATGGACCTTCAAGGTTGAAGTGATGGATAAAGGGTGGTATCCATACAAGGCCATAAAGGAAGACATTTTGGAAGAACTATGAACATAATTATTATACCAGCATTCAAAAAGTGGAAACCAATGAACCCATTTATCCTATTTATTAAAAGCAAAATAATGGAGATATCCTTCTAAACATTTATTGACTACCTCAGTTTATCCATCTGATTGAGGATGATATGATGAACTATGAGCCAACTTGGTGCCCAAATACGCAAATAATCTAGTCCAAAATTACTAGTGAAAATGGGATCTCTATCATTGATAATGATCTTAGGAGTACCATTGTAATTTATGAGTTGTATTGAGAAAAGTAGAAGCTAATGTACTAGAAATAAATGGCTATGATAAAGGAAAAAAATGAGAATACTTACTAAGATGATCCACAATAACCATGATAATATTTTGACCATTAGATCTCAGTAACCTTGTAATGAAATCCATAAACACCTCTTCTCAATGCTAGCTAGGGATGGATAAAGGCTACGAAAGACCTGAGGTTTTAATAGTTTCACCTTTATTTTGTAAACAAATCATACATTTAGCCACATATTTTTGGACATCCCCCTTGAGTACTTCCCAAAAAATATCTTGCTTGATTCTATGATAGGTTTTCAAAAATCTTGAATGACTTGTTGGAAATATTGTCATTGATGTCAAAGGTCTAACATTATTGGTGATTAAGGCCCCATTGCATTTAATAGTTTTTTTTAATATTCATATCTTGGATAATGTGTGTTAATATTTATTTAATATTAATGAATTAATTTTTGGTTGTATATAAGTCAAAAGAGGGCCCATAGAGAAGTCAAAGAGTCACGAGGTAAAGACAAAAGAGGAATGGGACACATTTTCTCATAAAGAGTGATCTTGAGGAATTCTAAGAGTCACCATGTGAAGACAAAAGAGGGTATGGCAAATTTTTCCATGAAGTGACACTTTGAGGAATATGAAAAGTAACCAAGATAAAGATAAAAGAGGAAAGGATGCATTTGCTTATGAAGGGTCACCATATGACTTTTCAAATGCAAGGATATAAAGGGTCATGCAAATTTGACACCATTTTCCATGATGATTGAAGGGTCACAAAGGGTGAATGTCAAAGGTCATTTAGAAAGATATAAATAAAGGCTTGATAAGCCATTTGTAATATGCAAGAGAGTGCATGGTTTGTATTTGTTTTCAAAGAGAAAAAAGTAGGAGATATTGTAGAGTTCTATCATTTGTTGAGTAAGCAACATTGAGAGATAGTTGTGTTTAATACACAAGAGGGGTTGGTGCTTCTATGTGTTGGTACTCATAAATATTTGCAAGGGGTTGGTGCTCCTATGGGTTGATGCTCACAAATAGTTACTATGTTAGTGCTTGGAAAAGAGGTTGGTGCTCCTACAAGTTGGTGCTTGTAAACTTTATAATTTGAGTCAGTGCTCATTCATATACTTGAGATTGTTCTTTGTGGTTTTTTCCACTTTGGGTTTTCACATAAAAATCTAGTCTCTCTCTTTCTCTCTTGTGTGGTTCATATTATTGTTTCAATTTTATTGCATATCTTGAATTCATAATTAAGTGGTTAAAGAAAAGAAATTAGCTTAAGTAAAAGATATATAATATACTAATTCACCTCCCCTCTTAGTATACTTCATGCTTAACAATTGGTATCAGAGCAAATTTTTTTTGAAAAAGTTTTACATCTTGAAGGTAGATCAGGAAAGCATGATGGTTGGATCACATGAAGGTTTTTATATAAATAAGGCACCTTTGTTTGGTGGGATAAATTATGCTTTTTGGAGCATAAGGATGAAGGCTTATTTACTGGCCCTTGGATTTGAAATTTGGCAAGCAGTGGTGGAGGAATATGAAGAGCCACAAATACTTGTAACTACTCTAGTATAAAAGAAGGTAAATGAAAATAATGCTAAAGCTTTAAATGCTATTTTATGTGTTTTATGTAAATCACAATTTGTTAAAGTTATGCAATGTAAATTTGCTCCTGCAACTTGTGTGAAACTTTAGAATATTTACAAAGGTGATGGAAAGGTTCATCAAGCTAAGCTTCAAACTTTCAAAAGATAGTTTGAGAGTTTGAAGATGGAAGAGGTAGAAAATATAGCAAGTTATCTTTTATAGGTTGATCAAATAGTTAATCAGATTCAAGGTCTTGGAGAAAAGTTAGAAGAATCAATTATGGTTCAAAAAGTTTTGAGATCTCTACCATTGAGATATGATGTAAAATTTTTGGTAATTGAATAGATGAAGAATTTAGCCAAGCTAAATATGGATGAGCTTCATGGTATTATTATGGCATATGAGATGTGGACCGAATAAGAGAAACCCTCAAAGAAAGAAACTACTTTCAAGACATCAAAGAAAGAGAAGGCTAAGATTCAAGAATCAAGTGACAATTCTAGTGATGATGAAGATGACAATAGAGCTCTATTCATTTTCAAGCCAAAAAAGGGCATAGGTAAATATCAAGGAAAATTACCATTCAAATGTTTTAATTATGGAAAGATTAGACATTTTGTAGCTAAATACCTAGATAAGGGTAATGGTGACAATGAGGAAGGAAAGTCTACATACAAAAAGAATTTCAAAGGAAAATTCAAGAAGGGATTTGAGAAGAAGAGTTTGTATTATAAATATCCTAGCTCAGTTGAAGATAATGGAGTCAGTGATTCAGAAGAAGAAGAGATTCTATTAATGGTCATACATGAAGATGCCTCCACAAAGAAAAGTATAGATGATCAATAAGAATAAATAGATAAAGCCAAAGTGAATCTATAAGGAGAACTAATTTGACTTAGAAGAGTTAAAAGCTCTTGATAAGAATAATTAAAGATCAAAGCTCTAGATAGAGAAAAATGAAAAGGAGTCAATGGAATCAATTGAAGATCTACAACCACACTTTGAAGAAGCCAAGAAAAATGAAGAAGATCTAACAGCATAGTCTCAAAAAGTAAGTAAAGAATGTGAAATGTATGTTATTGAAATTGCTTCTTTAAAATCAGATCTTGATAAAACAAATAAAGCAATCATTGATAGAGTAACAAATGATTCAAAATTTGAGAATAACACTAATATGTTGAATAAGATATTAGAAAGTTAAAGATCAATGTCAGATAAGATAGGTATTGGATTTGAAAAAGAGAAATGGGAGGCCACTACTTTCATAGACAAGGAAAAAGGAAAGAGCTATGTTGAAGCTCTTACAAAAGAGAAATTAAAAAGGGAAGAAGTTAAGAATATAGAGGACATCTCAAATAAAGAAGGTTGGAAAGAACAAATCTAAAAAAAGCAATCAGGTTAGAGATACACAAATAGGTCCTATTTTTATGGTTACTATTTTTATTGTAATGGATATGGTCATAAGCAAATAAAATGTTGAAAAAGGGCTAATAATTTCAAAAATAAGGAGAAGGAAAGTCATGCAGAGTCAAGCATAAGCCATAACTCTTTTGCTCCTCTATCAGGATTTAATAAAGAGGCCATAATATGTTATAATTGAAACAACTTCAAACACATATCCCAGTACTATAGAAGCATGTTTGAGTCAGTCAAGAAAGACCAAAGTTTCAAGGCTCCATTCATCAAGAAAAAAGTTTAGATAGGTTCATGGCAGAAGAAACAACCAAAAAAATCTATGTTGGTATAGACAACTTTGCATGCAAGAAATGACAAAAAACCATGGTTTATTGATAGTGGATGTTTAAGGCACATGATATAGACAAGATAAAGTTCATAACCTTAAAGAAGATCAATGGTGGTATAATGAAATTCAGAGACAATACTACTGCCAAAATTGTCAGAAAACGTACACTAAGTTTGGATAATGGTAGAACTAAAATTGAAAATATTTTGTATGTAGAAGGTCTTAAGCATAATATCTTGAGTGCAAGTCAAATGTGTGATCATGGGAACACACTAAATTTTTATGTATAAGGTTGTGAAATTAGGAGAAAAGATTCAAATGTGTTGGTTGCAAATGCTCAGAGAATAGGCAATAATTTGTATATGTTATTAGACATCAAAGGTCAAAGATGTTATTTGAATCAGATTAAAGAAATTTGGATATGGCACAGGATAATGGGACACATAAATTTTGATAATATTGTCAACATCAACAAGAATCAAGCAGTTAGAAATCTTCCAAAGATTGCAAAGCCATTTGACACTCTTTGTGAACCTTATCAACATGGGAAGCAGGCTAGAAGGCAGTTCAAAACAAAAGAGTACTCAAACATTCAGATATTAAAGATTGTTCACACTTATCTATATGGACCTATGAGAACTCAAAGTAATCAAGGTGATAAATATTTCATGTTGCTTATTGATGATTTTTCACATATGACTTGGGTAATGTTTTTAAAGAAAAAATAAGAAGCTTTCAGACATTTCAAAGAATTCAAAGCATTAGTTGAGAATGAAACTAGTTTGAAGATTAAGTGTCTAAGATCAGATCAAGGAGGAGAATTCATGTCAGATAAGTTTATTAATTTTTTTGAAGACCATGGAATAAAGAGACATTATTCAGCAACCAAAACTCCATAGAAAAATGGAGTAGTTAAATAGAGAAACAAAATAGTTTAGGAGATGGCAAGGATAATGCTAAATGAATCCAAGAGACTAGATAAATATTGGAGAGAGGTAGTTGATACAATAGTGCATATTCATAATAGATAATTATTGAGAGTTAATAGTGACAAGACTCCTTATGAGCTATGGAAAGACAAACTAGCAACAATTGCTTATTTTAAAGTTTTCAATAGCAGATGCTTCATAAAGAGAACTGATGAAAAATTTGGTAAGTTTGAATTTAGAGTAGATGAAGGTATATTTCTTGGTTATTCTTGAAAAATTAAATATTATAAATTTTATAACAAAATAACTAAGAATTTTTTTGAAAGTGTAAGTGTTAGGATAAAATAAGATGGAACACAAAGAATTAGTGATCTAGTAGACATTCCTGAAATCATTGAGAGGAAGATTTTGAAGAATCAAATGAAGATGAGAAGAAGGAGAAAAAGGACACCAAAAATCCATCCAAATATGTTCAGAGAAATCATAATGAAAGTGACATCATCAAAGACATAACTGAAGGAATTCACACTAGAATAATGATGGTAAGTGAATCTGAACAAGTTAGTTTCTCTTTGTTATCCAAAATTCAGCCTAGAACTTTTTCAGAAGCTAGACATGATAAGCATTGGGCTAAGGCAATGGATGAAGAATTAAATTAGATAGAAAATAATGATACTTGGAAATTAGTGCCTAAACCAAAAGATCACAATGTGATAGGAACAAAATGGGTTTATAAAAATAAGTTGAATGAAAGTGGAGAAGTGACCAGGAATAAAGCAAGATTAGTATGTAAACGACATGCTCAGATTGAGGGAATAGATTTTGAAGAAAATTTTGTATGAGTGGCAAGGCTAGAGGCTATTATAATTTTTATTACATATGCAGTGTTTAAAAATTTCAAATTGTTTCAGATGGATGTCAAATCTGCCTTCCTAAATAGGAATCTAGATGCATAGGTCTACATTGAGTAGCCCGAGGGATTTATTCTCTCAAATATTAGTAGCCATTTATGTCGATTGAAGAAATCATTGTATGGATTGGAACAAGCTCTTAGAGCTTGGTGTGTAAGACTTGACAAGTACCTGTAAGATCAAGGTTTCAAGAGAGGATTTATTGAAATTAATTTTTACATCAAGACAAAAGGTGAGCATCAATTTATTATTGTGGTATATGTTGATGACATCATTTTTGGAGGACACATTGAAAATATGATAAAAGAATTTTTTGATAATATGAAAAAATAATTTGAGAAGTCTATGTAGGTAAATTCCTCTAGATTGGTAGGAGATATGTGAATTTCAAACTTATTATAGGACCAAAGGACATCCTCAAACTTTGCTTGTTGGTCATCATTAGAGCTTGAGTCTCTATCCACTTGACTGAATACTTTGAATAAGTCATTATAGTGTTTGAACTTGTTCAATCTGATTAGGAATGTGGTATCCTAGTATTCAATTTTGGCCTTTGGGTTTAAAGAGGATGTGGCCATTATAGATAGATAGAGGGGTAATAGGGGGGATATGAGTGTATAAGGCACAAAAATAGAGGTACTCTATGGAAATAGATTTCTATCAAAGGTATGTAGTGGTAACCATTAGTGGGATTTCCTTAGGATTTTATAAATGCATCCATACAATCCCTTGTATTAATGGTGTTTGGTGGCTCACTTACTATAAATTCAAATTTGAGTTAGTGGTTAGATTTTCTCTCTTTATTTATAAATCTAGAGTTAAATTCACAACCCATAATCCTCTACTGATAGCCAGAATTAGTAATGGCATTAGGATGTTTTAAAACTATCCAATTAGACCCAAATTTCTATTTCATTAATTCTTAATTCATGGTAGATGTTTAGTCATGTCTTTTAGAGGCAACCTAATAAACTCCCACTTTATGACATGTGTCATCTACTCATTAGTCCTCCTATTAATGGTCTACATCTAGTCATGACTTCGTACTCTATGTTATACCCTCAATAAGGGTGAAGTGTCACTCAAAGACATGTGGCACATCTTAATTAGTTCTTTGGCTTCATCCATAGCTCATTCTAACCTTTAAGGGGCCTTAGGTGGATGCCAGTTCATTTGCCTTATTAGGTGATGTGGCACTTATTAATTCAATTAGGCTTTCTTGGGATTTGACATCTTTGAAAGGTCTAAGTACTAGTTACTCTAAAACTTGGTGATGTGGCACCTATTTATTTGGTTGGTCTCTCCCATGATCTAACATCCTCTTCATGTTTTAGGACTTACTGATTTGATACTTCGTAATGTGGTGCCTATTAATTCAACCAATATCTATAGAGATATTAAATCTATGATAGATTTAGGGATCAAATACTCTAACACTTGGTGAAATGGTGCCTCCTAATTTGGCCAATCTCTCCTAGGCTATGATATTACTTAAAAGTCTAGGGATTGGTTGTTATAACACTTGGTGATGTGGTACCTCTTGATTTGGCTAGGTTCTCTTAGGCTCTAACATCTTTTATAGATTTTGGGACTCACCACTCTGATACTTGGAAACATGGTTCCTCCTAATTTGTCTAAACTCTCCTTAGATCTGACATCTCTGATAGGTTCACAAACTTTCCACTTTAACACTTGGTGACATGGTGTCTCATAATTTGGTCAAGCTTTCTTGGGATCTAACATCTATGATAGGTTCAAGGACTAGCCCCTCTAACAATTGGTAATATAGTGCCTTCTAATTCAACTAGGATCTCTTAGGTTATAACATCTTTAATAGGTAGAGGGACTATCCTTGCTAACAATTGGTGACATGGTGCCTCCAAATTAAATTGAGCTCTCAACTCTGTGAAATTCATAAAAAGACTAAGTAAGAAATGAATATGAAACATAATACATTTAATACTTTTCTATTTTTATTATTTTAATTTTCCTTGAAAGGCGATGGGTCCATTACTTTAGGAAAAGAATGAGACTCTGGTAACTTCCATCAGAAGCATATATGCAATGTTAGCACCATAATTCATAAAAGAACAAACATAACTTAGTCATAAAATAAATTAGGCTTGTTGCTACTCAGGTAAATCATGGTGACATATTATTCCAATGGTTTAACTAGTAAAAAAACTAATAAGAATAAGAGAAAGGATCATAAAGCTATGGTTCATGGTATTTTTAGAGGTGTCCCACATTTTAAAGAAAATGGGGCATGTTGTCCATAAAAAATGGTTACTTTTGTAGGGAAAGTGATGACAAGGACTTAGAACATAACTAGTTTAGTTTTCTCTCCTTACACAAAACACAAATTATAATAGGGGCCTTTATTCACAATAAAAAATATGAGGCAATAAAGTATCATAATAACAATTGCCATATTGACATTTCACCCTATACAAAACCACCAATGTGTATAGGAATTGATTTTCATTTTCCATTTAATCATAGATTTTATTTGATAAATCAAGGATGGATTGGTTATCAAGCTTCAATTGGGGCATTGATAGCTTAATGGCTTGGATTGGAAATGGTTGGGGCATTAATATACTACTAGATGAGTGTATATATCCATAATAAAGATACCTTTAGTCCCATTCATGGCCTTATTCCACTGATAACTAGGCTGGAAAGCCTGTAATGGATATTGTTTGTATATCCCTTTTTGAGGTAGACTCAAAATTTAGATTTTGCATGCTTTTATTATTAATTTACAAGCTTCCCTATGAAAAACATTATCATTTATTAGTATTTTCTATTTGTTATTTAGTACCAATACAAAGAGGAATGGATGATGAGGAAGCTTTGAATACCCAACCAATCTTTGATTTGCTTGTATAATTACGTATTTTCCTGAGACATTATTTTAAGTGTAGCCTAATGGCTCTATTAGGATGTGGGATTTTCTAAAATATACTTGTTTCTTTTATAATTATTAGACTATTAAATATTAAGTGTCAAAAGTTTTAATTCCCATCCTAGACTTTTTTAGATCAAATATTTCAACTTGGGTCTTCCTGCTTTTTAACAATCCTTGTGGGCTTTGGCCATCACCTAGAGTAGATAGTAACACGTCTGGCTGCCAAAAGAGCATTACAAAATAAAGAGGGAGATGGAGGGGTAAAATAAAAAATAGAATAAAAAACATAGTAAAAGCAAACACATAATGAAAATAAACCTATCTAATATATACATTACCACCTTTGCTTAGATTACTCAGATATTACATTGGAGGGGAGAGTCGATAAATAATGTTTCAAGAACTACCCATTTATTGGAAGTGGTATCACATTTCCCTTGAGGTCTTGGAGATTTAAGGCATTCTAACCTAGGATTTTAGATATTTAGTATGGGCCAATCTAGATGGGATCAAATTTCAAATGTTGGCCTTTATTATTGTGAGCCTCATCCCATATTAGGACTAGGTCAAAGATTCTGAAGGTCTTGATATTTTCCCTCTTATCAAACCACATTTTCATTGTATCTTGGTGTTTTCTAAATCTTAATATATCTTCATCCTAGGCTTCCTCTAACTAAACTAGGTCAAGCAATATGCAATCCAATTTATCATCTAGTTTCATGATTTTTTTCATAATATTATATGCTGGCAGCTTGAGCATGACTGGAATGATTAGATCTATTATATAAAATATAAGGAAAGGAGAGATTTTGAGGGATTGTTTATACATTGTGTGGTCTACCCATAAGGAGAACTTAAAAAATGCATGCCATTCTCAAGGTTTTTGTCTAGATTATTTATTGATGGCATCGATCAAATTCTTATTAATGGACTCCACCAATATGTTCCCTTATGGGTAGTGACTAGATGAAAACCTTAGCATGATCCCATTATCATAGGCCCATTATGTGAATTTTATGGATTGAAAGGTAGGACCATTATCACATACCAAAGAGATGGGGACCCTACAATTGGTAGTTATGGTGTTCTCAAGGAACTTGATGACTTTAGTAGTGGTGCTTATTTTATTTTTAACTACCTCAGACCACATGGTGCAATAATATGTGCTTATAAGAATGAACTTATGGAAATTTGATGAGTTAGGATTGATGACCCCCATAAAATCTAATCCCCATTGTCTAAATGGTGTAGGCTACACAACAAATTGTATTGGCATTATTGCATGTGCTTATCTCTTAGTAAAGGTCTAACACTAGTGGTAGAAGTGGGCATGGGTGTGAATATATTTCAAAAGTGTGGGATAGTAATAACCTACCTAAAAAACCTTATGAGTCATCGAATTTACTTTACTACTGGGTGATTAGATCCCAATATTTCATATAAACTTACCATTATCTCTTTGGCCTCTTATTGTGATACACATTAGATGTAGATTCCTTCATGGTTCCTTCTGACTATAACTCCCTTCATAAGCATACATTGCACAACCTTCAATCAGAGGGACCTCATTTATGTGTGGTTGAATCCTAGAGGTGTACTTTCAGAGAGTAGAAAGTACATGACTAGGGTGTACCAATCTGATTATAGTACCCTCTTTTGGTCCACTTGGTGTACCCTAATCCTTAGGTATATCTCCATTATTAACTGAGTGATACTTGTCTTCTAACTAATTTGGCTAGATTGATTTCCAAGTCATAATATTATTACTTTATCATCCATCTTCCTCTTCTTTAGTCTAGATCATTAGGCCCTAAAATATATTTTATAGTTGGTATAGGATAATAACATGTACTTTCTTTTAGAGGATATAATTTCTAAATTTATCCACCACCTTGACTAGGGAATATGCATGCTTGTCTAGAGTAGAGCATCTAATATCGACATCCTTAATGTTAGTGATCATGAAATATAAAGGGTGTTCTTATCCTTATAACCTTTAGGCAAGACAAGTAATAATGGTGTGATATAAAGAAACTAGATAAATATAGAAATCTTACATATAGTTTGGGCTGATGAGGACTGGAGCTTACATAATAGCATATTTAATATCCTAAAAAGCCTTCTTTGATTTTACATGCCATTCCACTTTAGCATTCTATTTCAACATTGCATTCAAGAGTTTTACTATTTAAGCAAATCCAAAAATAAATTTATGCACAAAGTTGATTTTCCCAAAGAAAGATTTTAGTTCCTTCTTACGATTAGGTAAAGGCAGTTTAGAAATTACATTCATCCTTCCAAGGTCTATAACAATACCTTATTTTGTGAAAATGTGACCAAGATGCTTACCTTTAGTGACACTAAACATGCTATTCTTTGGGTTTAAATAAATTCAATACCTTTTACATCCTTCAAATACCCTTTCTAAGTAACACACATTATCTGACCTATATTTTGCCATGTAGATTATTATACATTTACCTATCAGTCCTTCAAAAGTAAAGTCCATCACCCTTTGGAAAGTGGTGCAAAAATTGATCAAACTAAAGGTAATTCATTTATAAATAAATGTGCCCTTCCTAGTGGTGAAATAACTCTTAATTCTGTCTTCGATGTTGACTAAGACCTAGTTGTATTTGAAGAATCCATATAAAAAAGACATCATTTTAGATACACTCACCATTTAGATCACCTCATCAAAGGAGGTAAATGGTTAATTATCTTTATTGAGGCCTTGAGGCTTGATACAATTTTTGGAAGTCCACACATAGGCAGGTTTATGCATTATTATTTCACACTGGGACGAGTCAGCCACCCAGGTGGAGTGGTGGACTAGAAAAATTATCCCTTTCAAAAATAGATTATGAACTTCTTTGTGTATCAATGGCTCCATGATTTTGTTTACCAGCCTCTGTCTTTGCCTAAAGTATTTTTGGATGGGTTTTAAGGGGATGGTTTGAGTGATTACCCTTAGGTCAAAGACATTAAGGTCTCATAATAGGCCTAGCCAATCACATCCTTATTTCTCACTAGTAATCTTTGTAGTTGATCCAATTTGTGGTCCATAAAATTAGGACCCACATTAACCATTTGGGTTTTTTTTTTGTAGGATTGAGGTTAATGATTCAACACTTTTAGTCCTCAAACGTAGTTATTTTTTCTTAGAAGGTTTGGTATAATGCATATAATTATCTCTCTAATGAGATCATCCCATTTAGGATCAAGTTCTCATGAATATTTAGGATTCCATCTTTATCCAACTCATTCTTGGGATTATCTCTTTCTCATCTATAACTTGGGCTTTGAATATTCCCTTATTAATGAGGAATTGGATGATATATTGGTCATCCTCAAAGGCTTAAATGTTTGTCATGTTTTCCAGGATAGAGGGACATTTGATGAGTTCCACATATATCTCTTGTAATTAAATATCATCTAAGGGAGTTAGGTTTTCTACTGCATATGCTAGTGAGTTAGATACTTGGTTTTCCTCCTAGTGAATAGGTATGATATTAAACACATTAAATAAATTGATTAGGTCCCAATCCCTATGCTTATACATCCTAATATATGATAATTTTCATTAAAATTTAGTCTTAATCTAGTTGAATACTTCATAATCACTAAATAATCTTAGTTTGTTTGCCCTATACTTTAATGCAAATTCTAATCCTAAGATTAGATATTCATACTCAGCTAGGTTTTTCATGTAGGAAAATTAAAACCTATATCATGTTAAATTTTTTATCCCTAGGAGATCTATAAGTAGCACAATGGACCTATTACCTTGTTTGGAATGGGATATATCTATATAAAGAGACCATATACTAAGCAGATATGGGATGTGACTAGTTTGATCTTTGGGAGGCTTTATGCTCAACATGTAGATGCCTACGTTTGAGGAAACTAGGTTTACCTTCTCATTAATTGTATTGTAATATATTATCATATTTTTCATGTAGGGTTCTCTATCTACCCTTATTTGGTTGGCTACTTCTCTCCATGGCAATCACACATGGGAGAAATTTTTGGCCATTTATTTATTTAGGGCTTTGGACTAATCTCTACTAAGGAGCATGCCATAGGCCTTAGGGATCTCCACTACTTGAATTTATATGAAGTGTTGAATCTTAGGCTTAGAATATAGTTGGATGTGGATATTTAATAATTCACCTATCATTTTTATTTTGACTTGTCTACTTAGACCACTACCTTGTTTGACTTTATGGGAGCCAATCTGAGTTTCTCAGGTATGCTTGCTGGTATCATATTGGCTAATGTTTTTGAATCTACTAAGTAGTTATGTATATTCTTTCCAAGAAACTAGATGGTTAATAAGAAAGGGGGAACCTATTAGATATCAAGATAGCAACTAATAGAGGTCAGATTATTTAAGTCTGACTCATACCTGAACTAACATGGGAATGATCTAAGGCTGTGGGATGCCTATATTGAGACCAGACCTCTAAAGTTTTTTAATGAGGCTAGTTACTCAGATATGATAGTTTCGACCTCTCTTTATAAGATCTAAAAAATTTGGGGTGAAAAGAGTTAAGAGATTTGCATAAGGTAAAACCTATTCTAACATGTGGTGATGCACCAAATGTTCAAAGATCTACTCTCAAGATTGAAATCATTAGCACACTAATAGACTATGAATAGAACTAATGTAGTGTCTATAATGGTTTCCAAGAAATATTGATTCACCTAGAGGTCAATTTGATGGACTTAGGCTAGAGGGTAATGAAGGTAAGGATTGCTTAGAATCACTTATAGTCAACTATCCACTCTATACCTAAGACATCGACCTTAAGACATGTTAGATGACTTACAAGAAAATTTTATTAGCACTTAGGTTGAACTTGGACCTGCAAAGGGAAGACGATAACCACTTTTGCATATCAAAAAAATATAAAACACTAAGCAAAAATTAGTAAATAAATACAAAATTCTCTATTCATTACTCTAAGAGGTGCAAAATATAAGTTTTGGTAGAGTCTAGTCATATGGGCTTGAGGGATGTTTAATAATAGCTCAAAGGATATATTTATAGAAAGGGCCAATATAGAGAGAGATTTTGGCACTAAAAGAGGGGATCAATGAGATCAACTCCATTTGAATCATATTTAAAATAGTCTCTACATTTATGCTCATTCAATCTTCTTGATTGATCCAGGTCACTTTAGTTCATTGCATAATTATATTATTCCCTCATTGATGCTCCCTGACAGTTACAATGATGGGATCAAGTTGTTCTAAGTTGGATTCCAAAATCAATGCAATTAAAACCTTTAGATCAATCTATTAGATCTTTTTCTTGGTGCTAATTACTTTTCATTAGTTTATCAAAGCATGCAAGAGTGGAGAAAAGGGTCATTTTCATGCAGTTAGTTCTAATAATGAAGCTGTTCAAGTCTATATGTATGCTTTTGTGGCATTATTTGAAACATTGGCTCTAGTTTAAAAAAATATAAAGAATATCATGAATGAAAGATATCAAACAAATCTAAATATTTATTCTCATGAAGCTACAGTTTAATTGGAGTTTCTTCAAGTTGAATATCAAAATTAAGTATGTCAATTCCTTGACCATAATCATGAGGCTACAAGTCTTCTTTTGATATCTCAAATTAGTCAATCAAAGTTGATTCATATTTAACATCAAGAAGATGACTGAGCATGCTCTCAAATTTATCTTTTTCTTTAGGGACATTTTTATCTTGTTCATAAACAACCCCTTCTTCAGGTTCTTGTTCTTATACTTGTATCTCAACCTCTACCTCAACTTCTCTTGCACATGTTCCATTTCTACATCATCATGGAAGACTAAAAAATGTTTATCCTTGCCAATAGGTCTCCCAATCATGATTTATTATTACTAATCATTCAATTCACCCTCATTTTCTATTTCCTTAGCTACATCTTCTTGATTTGCCTCATAAAGGAGAGGCTCTTTCTCAAAGAGCGACATAGTAGACCCTTGAAAATATTAAGTAATATGAGAAAAGTATAAAGAAGTTACCATATATATCTAATTTTTCTCATGGGGATATTATTCTTGGATCACCTTCACCTCCTCTCTTGGTTGCATTGCTCTTTGAATGGATTTTAATGAAGGAAAGTTTTGGCCTTTTTAGGGGAAAGGAGTAGAGGCTAGATGATCTCCTTCTTGATCTTGACTTCAACATCTTGGTTTGTGCCTAATTGTTCCTTCTTCATCCTTGATTATTAAATATGATTCCATCTCAAAACCTTAGGTGTAGAAACCTATACATTCTCAAATTATTCTTGATATGGCTGGGAAAGAATAAATTTGCTATTATGTTGCCCTTGTAGCTGCTATTAAATGTTGGAGATTTTGATTTGCAAACTCAATTTACTTGGCTAAATTAGCCTCAAAATCATGGACCAAATGGTTAGAGATGTCTTCCTAAAAAATTTAAGATGAATTCTCTCATATTTTCTACTGAGAAAGATGGATATTAGTCTCCTTAAAACATGTTTATTCATCCTTCCAAGGCTCTCTTCGATAGACTTCTAGGTAGGAAATTTAGGCAAGGTCTGAATGGTATATTGAGGGCTATGGTAGACATTAGTTTGGCATTCATGAAGGGAAAAGGGAAGATATATGATAACATGATGATGATTATGATGACTCTGGGGTTCCTTATAAACTACTAGCCTCTCTTGAATGTTTACTATTAGACCACTTATGTCTAGAATATCAACACTAGAATTTGAGTGGCCTTGCCTTATGAAAGATGAACCCATCTCTTTAGCCTGATGAAAATTAGCCCTCATATTTTGAATTTTGTGCTTGGAAATCTTCTTTCCATAGCCCTTTTAGGTATCTATGCTTATCATTTCTCTCTCATATCCAAGTAGGGTTTTATTGAAGCTAGAGATGGATTCATTAGGATAATCAGGATGACAACAAGATTCATGAGGGTTATCATAGGATTGGTATGAGTCACCATACTATTGGTTAGTCTCATCATGGATTTGATATATCTCTTGGTAAGGATGATTAGGTTCATATGGATCATATTGGAACTGCTAAGGAGTATAACATGGGTTATAATAAGATTGATAAGGAGGTTCATGATAGGGGTATTCATCATAGTTGTTCATATCAATCATATGTCAAATGAGATGCAATGACTGATTAAAATATTCAATGAGTCATACTTGGTCTACTTATAACCATAAGCTTTGATTAAGAGTTACCATTGGTGCTAACTTGCTTACTTCTAAAAGCTAATTAGAGGAAAGACTACTGATAATATTTCCACTCTCTTAGACTTTGGTCCCATCAAGTGCGATATAACTATTAGCTATCTAGATATCACCCTATAGAGGTCAAATTAGTCAAGTCTGACTCATACCTAGACTAACATGGGAATGGTCTAAGGCTGTGGGATGCCTATATTTAGACTAGACCTCTAGAGTTTTTTAATGAGGCTAGTTCCTTAGATATTATAGTTTAGACCTCTCTTCTTAAGATCTAAACAAGTTTGGGTGAAAAGAGTCAATATATTTTCATAAAGTAAAACCTATTCTAACATGTGGTGATGCACCAAATGTTCAAATATCTACTCTAAAGATTGAACTCATTAGCACAATAATAGACTATGAATAGAACGAATGTAGTGTCTACAATGGTTTCTAAGTAATAATGCTTCACCTAGAGGTCAATTTCATGGTTTAGGATGGAGGGTAATGAAGGTAAGGCTTGATTGGAAGAACTTATAGTCAACTATCCAATCTATACTTGAGAACCTTAACACACACTAGATGACCTACAATAAAATTTTATTAGTACTTAGGTTGAGCTTGGACATGCAAAGGTAAGATGAAAACTACTTTTGCATATCAAACAAATACAAAACACTAAGCAAAAATGATTAAAAAACTAAAAAATGCTATATTCATTACTCTAAGAGGTGTAAAATATAATTTCTAAAAGAGTCCAGTCATACCAGCCTAAGGGATGTTTAACAATAGCTTAAAGGCTATGTTTATGGAAGAAAGGGCTGCTAGAGAGAGATTTTAGCACTAAAAGAGGGGATAAATGAGATCAAATCCATTTGAAATATAATTAAAACTATATCTACATTTATTCTCATTCAAAATTCCTAATTAATCTAGGTTAATTCAATCCATTACATTGTTATGTTATTCCCTCATTGATATTCCCTGATGGTTGAAAAAATGGGATCAAGTTGTTTTGAGATGGGTTCTAGCATCATTGCATTTATAACCATTAGATAAATCAATTATATCTTTGTCTTAGTGCTACCTACTCTTCACTGGTTCATCGAGGCATACAAGAGTGGAGAGAAGGGTCATTTTCATGTAGCTAGTTCCAGTGATGAAGCCATTAAATTCTACATGTCTACCTTTGTGGCATTCTTAAAAATGTTGAATTTGGTTAAAACTAGATCAAACTCAAAATCAGATCCATGTTTTTACTTGATTTGGTTAAAAACTACTCCTTTGACTTCTAATGAGAAATCTCCTTGGGTAATACTTTGGCCATCAAAAACCAACTTAGACAAAATAAATAACTTTGAATTACCTTGTTCCTATTGGCTTCATAGATACCTACTATTAGATCCTTGACCTTTTGAGATCTTATGTACCATAAATATATTTGGTATGAATGAATGTGGGCATTTTATTTCCTATTATCAAAGATCCTTTGACATGTTTGCTTGAGCTCGCACTGTCTAATCAAGATGAATGAATGAACATAGACTATTAGATTTGCATGGACCCACCATTTGAACTCAAATGGCTAACTCATAAAAATAAAATTGACATCCACATGATTTTATTTTACATCTTCAAAAATGTATTTGATGTTCACATGACTATCTTAGAATTTTTGAACCCTAACAGTTATCTTCCATGTCTTAAATTTGATGCACACACACCCATCAATTAAAGTTTGCATGATCATATTTGACATCTATGCAACCGTCAATATTTGGATCCCTAAAGGTTAATTTATAAGCTAAATTTTGACACTTTCATAAACATCACTCTACTAGAACAATTTATTCAAGACAAACCATTCTATCAGAGCATTTACATTGATCTTTTGTCTTTGTTGGAACCATTGTTGCAGACATTTTATCTGAAAGAAATATGTCTTCTTGGAAATTATCTTGAACAATTTTATTGAATGATTTAGGTCTTTGGGAAGATTGTCTCAGACATTTTGTCTGGAAGAATTTTTCCTTCGGTACTTTTGATTGACATTTTTCATAAAAAAATATGTACTTAGTCTTTTGCCTTCAGGACAATTTTCCTGAAAGAATTCCAACACAACCAAATAAACTTTGAAATGTTTCCCAAGTGTAAACTAGGATTTTAAGCCTACAGGATCTTCTGGACTTGTTCTTGAAACTGCTCAGAGACTATGAAAGCCTATTTGAATCTTTCAGCTTATAATATAGACCTCCTCCTAAAAGATCAATAAATATACACTTTAAGCTAGCTTAAAGTGTTTCAAAAGCTTTACAACAACATGATCTTATCCTCAAGATATTTGGTCCTTCTTTCCATAGGAAATCTACTCATTTATCAAAGGCTTTGTATGGATTTTTATACCATATTACACCTCAGGCAAAGTTCTGTATGTGGGCCAAAATCAGCCAACATTTTTGGTGACATCTCGAGGAAGCATGCCTGCTATGTTTGAGAACCCATGTTGGAAATATTGTCATTGATGTCAAAGGTCTAGCATTATTGGTGATAAAGGCCCCATTATATTTAATGGTGTTTTTAATATTCATATCTTGGTTAATGTATGTTAATATTTATTTAATATTAATGAATATATTTTTGGTTGCATATAAGTCAAAAGAGGGCCCATGGAGAAGTCAAAGAGTCATAGGGTAAAAGACAAAAGAGGAATGTGATGCATTTTCTCATGAAGAGTCATCTTGAAGAATTCCAAGAGTCACCATGTGAAGACAAAAGAGGGTATGACACATTTTTCCATGAAGGTACACTTTGAGGAATATGAAAATTCACTAAGATAAAGACAAAAGAGGAAAGGATGCATTTTATTATGAAAGGTCACCATATGACTTTTAAAATGCAAGGATATGAAGGGTCATGCAAGTTTGGCATAATTTTCCATAAGGATTGAAGGGTCACAAAGGGTGAGTGCCAAAGGTCATTTGGAAAGCTATAAATAAAGGCTTGAGAAACCATTTGTAAAATGTAAGAAGTGCATGGTTTGTATTTGTTTTTAAAGAGAAAAAAGTAGGAGATATTGTAGAGTTATATCATTCAATGAGTAAGCAACATTGAGAGATAATTGTGTTTTATACACAAGAAGGGTTGGTGATTCTATGGGTTATTGCTCACAAATCTTTGCAAGGGTTTAGTGCTCCCATGGGTTGGTGATCATAAATAGTTTCTATGTTGGTGCTCAACAAAGCGGTTAGTGCTCCTGCAAGTTGGTGCTTGTGAACTTAGTAATTTGAGTTGGTGTTCATTCATATACTTGAGATTGTTCTCTATGGTTTTTCTCACTTTGGGTTTTCACATAATTTTTATCTCTCTCTCTCTCTCTCTCTCTCTCTCTCTCTTGTGTGATGCATATTATTGTTTCAATTTTATTGCATATCTTGAATGCTATTTTATGTGTTCTATGTGAATTAGAATTTGTTAAAGTTATGCAATGTAAATCTACTCATAAAAATTGGGTAAAAATTGAGAATATTTACAAATGTGATGGAAAGGTTCATCAAGCTAAGCTTAAGACTTTCAAAATATAGTTTGAGGTTTGAATATGGAAGAGGAATAAAATATAGCAAGTTATCTTTTATAGGTTGGTCAAATAGTTAATCAGATTCAAGGTCTTGGAGAAAAGTTGGAAGAATCAATTGTGATTCAAAAAGTTTTGAGATCTCTACCATTGAGATATGACGTAAAAGTTTTGGTAATTGAAAAGATGAAGAATTTATCCAAGCTAAATATGGATGAGCTTTATGGTAATCTTATGGCATATGAGATGTGGACCAAATAAGAGAAACCCTCAAAGAGAGAAACTACTTTCAAGACATCAAAGAAAGAGAAGGCTAAGATTCAAAAATTAAGTGACAGTTCTAGAGATTATGAAGATTCAAGAATTAAGCTATATTCATTTGCAAGCTAAAAAAGGGCATAGGTAAATATCAAGGAAAATTACCTTTTAAATGTTTTAATTATGAAAAGACTATACATTTTGTAGCTAAATACCTAGATAAGGGTAATAGTGACAATGAGGAAGGAAATTCTACATACAAAAAGAATTTCAAAGGAAAATTCAAGAAGGGATTTGAGAAGAAGAGTTTGTATTCTAAAGATCCTAGCTTAGCTGAAGATAATGGAGTTCATGATTCAAAGAAAAAGAGATTTTATTCATGTCCATACATGAAGATGCCTCCATAAGTAAAAGTACAGATGATCAAGAAGAAGAACAAGATGAAGCTAAAGTGAATCTAGAAGGATATCTCATTTGTGCCTTAGAAGAGTTAAAAGCTCTTGAGAAGAATAATTGAAGATTAAATCTCCAGACAGAGAAAAATGAAAAAGAGTTAAAGGAATTATTGAAGATCTACAAACACACTTTGAAGAAGCCAAGAAAAATGAAGAAGATCTAATGGCATAGTTTCAAAAAGTAAGTAAAGAATGTGAAATGTATGTTATTGAAATTACTTATTTAAAAGCAAATTTTGAGAAAACACATAAATCAATCATTAATAGAGCAGCCAATGATTCAAAATTTAAGAATAACACTAATATGTTGAATAAGATATTAGAAAGTCAAAGATCAATGTCAAATAAGATAGGTATTATATTTGAAAAAGAGAAAGGGGAGGCCACTACTTTCATAGAAAAGGAAAAAGGAAAGAACTACCCTACAACTCTTACAAAAGAGGAAATAAAAAGGTAAGAGGTTAAGAATATAGAGGACATCTCAAACAAAGAAGGCGAGAAAGAACATAGCTACAAAAGGTAATCAAGTTAGAGATACAAAAATAGGTCCTATTTTTATGGTTACTATTTTTATTATAATGGATATGGTCATAAGAAAATAGAATGTCAAAAAAGGGCTAATAATTTTAGAAATAAGGAGAAGGAAAGTCATGCAGAGTCATGTAGAAGCCACAACTCTTTTGCTCCTCTATTAGGATTTAATGAACATGCCATAATATGTTACAAGTGAAATAAATTTAGACACATAGTCCATTACTATAGAATCATGTTTGAGTCAGTCAAGAAGGACCAGAGTTTTAAGGCTCCATTCATCAAGAATAAAGTTTAGATAAGTTCATGGTAGAAGAAACAACTAGAAAAATATATGTTAGTACAGACAGCTTTGAATGAAAGAAATGAAGAAAAGACATGGTTCATTAACATTGAATGTTTTATACACATGATAAGAGACAAGAGAAAGTTTATAACCTTGAAGAAGATCAATGGTGGCATAGTGAAATTCTGAGATAATTCTACTACCAAAATTACCAGAAAAGGTAAACTAAGTTTGGATAATGGTAGAACTAAAATTGAAAATGTTTTGTATCAAGAATGTCTTAAGTATAATATTTTTAGTGTAAGTCAAATGTGTGATTAGGGGCATACACTAAAATTTTCTATAGAAGGTTATACAATTAGGAGAAGATTTAGATGTGTTGGTTATAGATGCTCAGAGAACAGACAATAATTTGTATGTGTTATCAGACATCAAAGTCAAAGATGTTTGAATTAGACTAAATAAAGTTGGCTATGGAGCAGGAGAATGGGACACATAAATTTTGACAATCTTATCAACATCAGTAAGAAGCAAGTAATCAAAAATCTTCCAAAGATTAAAAAGCCATTTGACATGCTTTGTGAACTTTGTCAGCATGGGAAGTAGGCTAAAAGGCAGTTCAAAACAAAAGAGTAATTGACCACTCAGATGTTAGAGCTTGTTCACACTAATCTATATGGACCTATGAGAACTCAAAGTACTCAAGGTGAGAAATATTTTATGTTGCTTATTGATGATTTTTCTTTAATGATTTAGGTAATATTTTTAAAGAAAAAATTAGAATCTTTCAAACATTTCAAAGCATTAGTTGAGAATGAAACCAATTTAAAGATTAAGTGTCTAAGATGAGATCGAGAAGGAGAATTCATGTCAGATCAGTTTATTGAGTTTTGTGAAGACCATGGAATAAAGAGACAAATGGAGTAGTTGAATGGAGACATATAATAGTTCAAGATATGGTGAGGATAATGATAAATGAATCCAAGATACCAGATAAATATTAGAGAGAGGTAGTTGCTATAACAGTGCATATTCAGAACAAAGCATTATTGAGAGTCAATAGTGATAAGATTCCTTATGAGCTATGGAAAGACAAACCAACAATAGTTGATTATTTTAGAGTTTTTGACATCAGATGCTTCATAAACAAAATAAAAAAAACTTGGTAAGTTTGAATCCAGAGTAGATGAAGGTATATTTATTGGTTATTTTTGAAAAAGTAAAGCTTATAAAAGTTATAATAAAAGAACCAAGAAAATTGTTGAAAGTGCAAGTGTCAGGATAGAGAAAGATGAAACACAAAGAATTAGTGATCTAGTAGACATTCCTAAAATCATTGAAGAGGAATATTTTAAAGAATTAGATGAAGATGAGAAGACTTGATGAGTACCTATAGGATCAAAGTTTCAAGAGAGGATTTGATGAAAGTAATCTCTACATCAAAATAAAAGGTGAGCATCAATTCATTGTTATGGTATGTGTTGATGACATCATTTTTGGAGGAAACATTGAAAAGATGATAAAAGAATTTTCTAATAATATGCAAAAAGAATTTGAGATGTCTATGCTTGGAGAATTGTCATTTTTCTTAGGGTTGAAAATATTTCAATCAAATAAAATAATTTTTATATCTCAAAGCAAATATGCCAAGGAAAAGTTAAAAAAATTTGGTTTTGAAGATTGTGCACCAGTTGGCACACTAATGTGTATAGGAAATAAAGTGAGCAAGGATGAAGATTCACCTATTGTAGATCAATCTTTTTATAGATCTATGATTGGTAGTCTTTTATATTTGACAACATCGAGGCTAGACATCATGCATGAAGTAGGTATGGTTACAAGATATCAGTTAGCTTAAAAAGAGGGTCATGTTTAGTTGGTGAAAAGAATATTTAGATATATCAAGGGGATATTAGATTATGGATTGTGGTATCCCATAGGTAGAGATTTCAATTTGGTTACTTATACAAATTTAGATTGGGTAGGGTGCTTGGATGACATAAATAGTACAAGTGGAGGAGCTTTCTTCCTTGGTGATAGCTTAGTATCATTGTTAAGCAAGAATCACAATTTAGTATCACTTTCTACAACTAAAGCATAATATATTATAGTTGTATTGTGTTGTACTAAAGTGCTTTGGATGAAGCAAACTTTGGAAGATATCAAGGTAAAATATGATGAACTTATTTCTATTTTTTGTGACAACACAAGTGCTATCAATATTTTAAAGAATCTAATTATGCATTCAATAACAAAACATATTTCCATTATATATCATTTCTTGAGAGAGTAGGCTGTAGATCAATAGGTTAAGATGGAATATATTAGTACTATAGAGTAGATTACATATATTTTCACAAAGGCACTACCAAAAGACACATTTGAGTATCTACCAGAGAAGTTGAGAGTAATTTATTTTACTATATGGCATTGAGGATCAACATCAGTTGAGGGGGAACTAAGTGTTAGCTCTAGGTAGGCCCTTTGCCATTGATGTCAAAGGGAGAGAAGAATAGAAATAGGTATAGGTACAAATGTAGAAATAGGTATAGGTTGCTACAGTAAGGGGGAGTTATTGTATTTTTTTTAGATGATAGTATATGTAGGTTTCAAGATGTGGTAGTTTTAGTTTGAAGTTGCCATCAATGACAAAGGGGGAGATTATTGGAAATATTGTCATTGATGTCAAAGGTCTAGTGTTATTGGTGATAAAGGCCCCATTGCATTTAATGGTGTTTTAATATTCATATCTTGGCTAATATGTGTTAATATTTATTTAATATTAATGAATATATTTTTGGTTACATATAAGTAAAAAAAAGGACCCATGGAGAAGTCAAAGAGTCACAGGGTAAAGATAAAAGAGGAATGGGATGCATTTTCTCATGAAGAGTCATCTTGAGGAATTCCAAGAGTTACCATGTGAAGACAAAAGAGGGTATGGCACATTTTTCCATCAAAGGACACTTTGAAGAATATGAAAAGTCACCAAGATAAAGATAAAAGAGGAAAGGATGCATTTGCTTATGAAGGGTCACCATATGACTTTTCAAATGTAAGGATAAGAAGGGTCATACAAGTTTGGTGCCATTTTCCATGAGGATTGAAGGGTCAAAAAGGGTGAATGCAAAAGTTTATTTGGAAAGCTATAAATGAAGGCTTGAGAAGCCATTTGTAATATGCAAGAGAGTGCATAGTTTGTATTTGTTTTTAAAGAGACAAAAGTAGGAGATATTATAAAGTTCTATCATTTTTTGAGGAAGCAACATTGAGAGAGTTGTTTTTTGTACACAAAAGGGGTTGGTGCTCCTATGGGTTGGTGTTCACAAATATTTACAAGGTGTTGGTGCTCCCATGGGTTGGTGCTCCTGCAAGTTGGTGCTTACAAACTTTGTAATTTGAGTTGGTACTCATTCATATACTTGAGATTGTTCTCCATGGTTTTTTTCACTTTGGGTTTCCATGTAAAAATCTGGTCTCTCTCTCTCTCTCTCTCTTGTGTGGTGTTTATTATTGTTTCAGTTTTATTGCATATCTTGAATGTGTGACTAAATGGTTAAAAAAAAGAAATCAAATTAAGTAAAAGATATATAATATATTGATTCACTCCCCCTCTCAATATATTTTGTGATTAACATGATCCCCAAGTGGAGTTACATGAAGTTCCTAAAGGATTTTTTGTTTGAGAAGAGAATTATTACATAGATATAATCTGTCTTTATACCATAATGTATTGCCCTTCCATGTGAATTTTTCAAATCCACTCAAACATTGCTAAAGATTATGAATCAAATCATGGGTAACACTATCATTTTGCCATTCTGATCTTGCTTCCTCTAGCCAATCTACTTACCAAATGGTCATGGCACATAACAAAGCCTCCACTGATTCATCCTTCCTAGATAGTGCATTTGACACCACCTTTTTCATTCCTTTCTTGTAGACAATTTGAAAATAATATCCTAACATCTTAGTTACCCATTTTTATTATTCTTCTAATGATAACCATTATTCTAAAAACTATTTCAAACTATCATGGTTAGTCTTTACCTAAAAGTGATGCCCCATCAAATAAGGTCTCCATTATTTGACTACATGCAAAATGTCCATCATTTCCTTCTCATATATGGGCTTGAGCTAATTTTTACCCTTAAGTTGGTGAATTTCAAATGAAAGTGGTTTGCCTTCTTGCATGTGTAAAACACCCATACCATATCTAGATGTATCACATTCAATCACAAAAATCTTAGAAAAATCAAGAGTGGCTAACACTAGAGTGGTGCACATAGCCAATTTTAATTATTCAAATGCCCTGGTAGCTATACCAATCCACTAGAAGGAGTCTTTATTCAATAAAGAGGTGAGTGGGGCTGAAATACTACAATAATTTTTGATAAACCTATGATAGTAACCAATTAGCCCTAAAAATCCCCTAAGTTACTTGAGTGTCATAGCAACCAGCCAGTCCACCATTGCTTAGATTTTTTTAGGATCCACTTTCACTCCATGTGAAACCATATGACCCAAATACTCAACCTAATGAGCTCCAAAAGTAAATTTAGAATGTTTGGCATACAAATAATGTTGTTCTAGAATTGATAGTACCTATTTCACATGTTACAAATTATCTTCCCAATTTTTACTATAAATGAGGATATCATCAAAAAACACTAGAACAATTTTCCTCAAAAATGGCCTAAAAATAGTATTCATCAAACTCTAAAAGGTGGATGGTGCATTTGTTAGACCAAAAGGCATAACCATAAACTCATAATGGCCCTCATGAGTTTTGAGAGCTGTTTTGGGTATGTCTTCATCATGGATCTATATTTGATGATACTTAGAACACATAGCTAACTTGGTAAAATAAAGAGAACCATTCAATTCATCTAGAAAATCATCAATGATAAGAATAGGGAACTTATCTTTGATAGTGTACTTGTTGAGATACTTGTAGTTAAGGCACATCCTCCAAGTGTCATCTTATTTTTCACCATGACAACTAGTAAGGAATATTACTTTGGCTATGGTGAATGATTCCTATGTCTAACATCTCCTATATCATCTTTTTAATTTCACTTTTTAGGGTGTAGAGATTCCTGTATGGCTTGATGTTAGGTGGTGTACTACAAAGAATAAGTTTCATGGCATGATCATGCATGTAGCTGGGTGGAATTCCTTTCAACATGTCACTAAAAACAATATAATGGCCATCAATCACTTGTTATAAATTAGGAGGTGTAGATGGTTGGACTTTAATGGAAAATAAGTGAGATATGAATCCTTTAGCACCCTTTTGAATAATTTTGGTCATTCTATGGGAGCTAACAAGTTATGGAGATTTATCCTGTAATCCCCTTAGCTCAAATGTCCTTCCTTTAGAATGAAATCACACGAATAATTCCTAGAAATTCATCTCAATAGTGCCCAAAATGGTGAGCCACTGTACTCCCAAAATAATTTTGGCTCCACCCATGTGAATATCAAACATAGGAGAATCTAACATGTAATTTTCTATGACTAGCTTAATACTATGGCATTTTATTGAATAACTAACAATACCACCATCTACAATCATAACCTAAAATTCTAGAGTGGGATAACTAAAATAGTTCAAATTAGCAACCAAATTATTGTTGATGAAGTTGTGTGTGCTCCCAAAATCAATTAATATAGTGACCTTCTATTTATTAAGGAAACCCACCATTTTAGGAGTTTGTGTAGTACTAATCCCTAAAAGGGCATGATACAAAATAGTAGGGTAAGAGTCTCAAGATTCCTCCTCAAGTCCTTCTACATCCTCATCGATTGCCTCCTCATCATCTTCATGATCATTGGAACCTTCAATGTAAAACAACTAGTTTTTAGCAAAATGATGTCCTTTACTCCATTTATTGTTGTAACCATAACACAACCCTTTGGATCTATTCTCCTCAATTTGTTGAGTTGTTAATTTGGTGGGTTGAGGAAATGATGGTGCTGAAAAGGTGCAATCATGACTAGTAGTGAATGTTTTCTATTTGACCATCTCTTTTTATTCTGCCATGCGTGCCCTTGGGATAACTCATGATATAGATGATGTATTAAACATCTAAACCTCTAATTAAATGTTATCTTTGAGTCCACCCAAAAAAATATCAATCAAATTTTATTTAGTGATGTCTTCCACCCATAAGGATATATTATGAATTTTATGAATATAATCCTTCATAGTTCCTATTTGACATAGTTGGCTAACTAGCTGAAGTAGTTCTGAGAGACATTATTATGATAATGAGTCAACAACTCATCAGTGAAAACATACCATGTAATAGGAGGACCATTATTTTTCTTTTGAGCACATAACCAATGATAAAAAAATGAACTGCTTAGGTTTCAGATACAAAGATGCCACTATCACCTTCTGAGAACTAGGATTTTGGTGCAAATTAAATAAATTCTTAATTTGGGTAATCTAAGTGAGAGGATCCTTACAATTAAACTTATGCATGTCTACTTTTGGCAACATCAGTTTCACACCAGGATTGGAGCTGTTAGTGTTGAGAGGAAGAGGACTCAAATGATGAAGAGGAGGGTTATCGGCTATAACTATGATGAAATAGTAGCCAATTACATAGTGATATGATGAAATTGAGTGTGAACCCTATTAACCTCTCCATGTATCCTTAAAACATCAATTTGAACTATAACAAAGTCATCCTCCTATACCAAGCTCTTTATGTCAGCCTAAAGTTGAAAAATCAATGGATTTGAAGTTCTAGATTCCATGTTGTCCCTAAAAAGAGTCTTATGAGTTTCTTTTCCCTATTTTTTCCCTGAGTAGTAGGACCTACCATGCACAAAACCTAGGAGGTTTTTTACCCTGAAAAAAGTGTACCAAGAGATGCTACCATTGTGATCACCTCACCAAGAAGAATTTAATGTCTACTTTTATGTACTAGGGTGAAAAATCTTGGCACCAAAAAAGTATACTAGTAGAATATACCATTATGATCATCTCTTAAAGATGAATCCAACAACTACAAATGTATAAAGGGAATTTTTTTGGATTTTTTATATATTTTTTCAAAAAAATATTTTGAACAATACTGTCTAATAGAAAAATTAATTCTTTCTAGATTGCAAATTATGTTTTTTTCTCCTTCCACTCATAAAAATGATGCCTTACCAGATCCTAAAAAAAACACCACAAGAAATTTGCCCAAATCGATGCTTTGATACCACTTGTAATGAAATTACTTAGATTATTTACACAAAATAATTATATATCACACAAAATAAGCAAAGATAAGAGATCACACAATAATAATTGATAGTAGATTAGAATATTGGATAATATATTAGAGCCACTTCGAGGGGGTAACCTTCACAATAATGCAATAAGAGCATAATACTTAATATCATGATCAAAGACTAACCACTACCTCTTATATATAGTCTAATAAGCCATGGTTATTCCATAGATATACCTAACTAAGAACATAGAGAAATGTAAGAAGAATATAAAAGAGGTGTGTAATCCACAAGTCAGACACACCAAAGGTTAAGGGTGTAGCAGTCACAAACATAGAATTAAACCTTGTTTGAGTAGTAATAGGCATAGAAATTGGTATTTGAGTTGATTTTTTTTTTAATTACATGGTAGATGTAGCAATAGTATTTTTAGGAAACAATGGTTTAAATAGATATCTTGTGCCGCTATTAGAATTATTAGGTTTTAATGTGTTTAAGGGGAGGGTTATTTGTATATGGGGATGAACCATTACTCTAATATCATGATCAATAGATGGACTTGCTTGGTCTTCTATGATTTTTTAGTTTTTATTTTTTAATATTGATTTTAGGATTTCATCAAGATCTTCAAGGTTTTGATGAATATGATCAGGAAATAAGGCAATATCTTGCACTTGCTCATAATCTATTTGTTCATGTTCATTGGCTTCATTAGATTCATGGTTTTCATTTTTAGAATCTTTCTCTGATGTAACTTCATTAACTTGATGCTCATTCTCAAAATGGGTATCATCATAGACTATGGGATTAGGTTTTGCATTAGTTTAAGACATATTAGGTGGTAGGATGGGAAGCTCAATGCATTCAATAGGTATACCTCCTAATCTAGATATATGCCTAAGTTGTATGTAAAATAATATAAGGAAATCAAAGAGTACAAAATTTTTAAACACTGACTACCTCAAAGCCTTAGGAATTGTAAATGTTTGCATTCATATGAATCAATTTCACCAAATTTTTAACCCTAAAAATCTAGATTAGGGAATCTAGTGTTAAAGGGGTAGAGATAGCCTAGGGTACAAGAATGATAAAATATTTCTATAGAAAGCCAATTATTTGTGAAACTTTGGTAGAACATATATTGAATTTATTATAATAAGATGCTAAAGATAGAAAGTACAACTATTATATATATATTATAATGATAATGAAAATAGGTACTTAAATAGTAATGATGTTAATATAGATCTATATCTAAAATAGGTACGAAGTAGACCATAAGAGTATTCTAGAATAATCATTAAATTCTAGATTAAGTTCCTTTATAGCCTTATACACTTGCATCAATATTGTATAGTTACATCGAAACTGATTTTTGGGTTGGATATATGTGTCTTGTATAGAATACATAATGAAATAAGATGCAACCACCTAGATGCTTCTGAGGTTTTTATCACATTACTCTATTGCATTCAAATTTGGGTCATGGACTCACTCCTTATTAAATAAAAAAACTATAGTTCTTCCTCCTCATAATGGTTGTGGTAAAAATGAGTAAGTGTACACAAAATGTCAAGTTGCCTAAAAGACCCCTTTATCAATGAGTATTGCATATATAGATAATACTTCAAAGAGGGCCTTAAAATTATGTAGTATCCCTTATGTATTGGCTTGTGTGTGAATCATGCAATATGTGGAAAGCAATTACAATATTTACCTCACGTGTAACTTATAAAATCAAGCTCTTAGAATGCTCTTTCAGTACTTCAGACGTATGTATGTGATGTTCCTATGACTGATATGAGAATAAAAGAAAATATGAAAGATTTTTCTATATTGATTGCTTGAATAAATACTTTTGATAAGTTTCCTTGGTCTATACTAGGTGAGGAATGAGTGAGGGTTAAACTTGTATTTATACAATCCCTTTGGAGAATATCTCGCATAATAGCACTTAGATCAACCATTAGGATATATTTTATTTGAAAATTATATGACTTTAGGGACATGGGCACCTATGTTAGAGTAGGATACCTTCATCAACATAGGTGTCTATCCAAGACATAAGTGCCCAAGGAACAGGAAAATAGGAACAAGATCAAAACTTGTAGAAGCATAAGATAAGTAGGTTTTAACCATTTTGAGAAAGATAAAAGGCTTCGATAATCAACACAAGACTGGTCAGACTAAGAGATAGGTCAATGGGCACAAGAAAGTAGATGAAAGACTTTTAGTAGAAAGAAAGGTCTAGAACTAAGAGGAGCAATTAAGGTTTGAGTTTTCCAAGTGTACAAGACTAAGGTAATATATACTTCAAAAATAATGTCTATAGAATGATTATAAAGGTATAATAAATTCTTATACCATAATGCATTCCCCTTTCACACAATTTTTTATGACCCCTTAAAACCAATATTAAGATTTTAAATCAAATCCTAGGTATCCATATCATTATCCCATTTTGATCTTGCTTCATTTATCCAATCTACCTACCAAATTATCATTAGGAATAATAATGCGTCAACTTATTCATATTACCTGGATAGTGGATCTACCACCATAGTCTCTTTTCCTTTATTATATATTGTTTAAAACATTTATCCTAAAATTTGAGTTACCCATTTATAGTTTTCTATAATATTGATCATTGCTCCAAAAAATATTTGAGGCTATCATTATAAGTTTTTACTTGAAATTGTCAACCTATCAGATAAGGTCTCCATTGATTGACAACATCTAGAATAGCCATAGTCTATTTTTAATAGATTTGATTGAGCCTATTTTTTCCCTTCATTTTATGACTATAAAATTCAAGTGGTATAAATTATTACATGATAAAAACCCCCATTATTTATCCTAATCCATTGCATTCAATAATAATTTTTTAAGAAAAATTAGGGGTAGCCAAAACTAGAGTGGTGCACATAGCCATTTTCAACTATTTAGATGAATTGGTAGCTACTTTAATCCATTAAAAGGAGTATTTATTCAAAAAATATTTGAGTGGGGCTACAATGAAACCAATTTTTTTTAAAAACTTGTAATAATAACTCGTTAGGCCCAAAAATACTCAAAGGTTCTTGAGGGTCCTATGAAATTGCAACTCCATCATCACTCAAATTTTTACAAGATCAAATTCCATGCCTTTATGTGAAATAATATGACCGAGTTACTCCACCTCTATGATGAAAAAATAAAATTTGGAAGGCTTGCAAATTTGATGTTGTTATAGAACCAAAAGTACCTATTTCACATGCTTCAAATGGTCTTCCTATTTTTTTTGAAAATGAAGATGTCATAAAAAAACACCAACACAAACTTTCTCCAAAATGGCCTAAAAATAATATTCATTAAACTTTGAAATGTAGATGGTGCATTTTGAGACCAAAAGGCATGGTAATAAACTCATAATGGCCTTCATGAGTTTAGAATTGTTTAGGTATGTCCTCTTCAGGGATTCAAATCTAATGATACCCAGAGCAAAGGTCTAATTTGGTAAAATAAATCATGCTATTCAATTCATCTAAAAACTCATCAATTATTGGACTATGAAACTTATATGTGATGGTGTAATTATGGAATTATTTATAGTCTCAACGTATCTTCAAAGTATCATCATTATTATGCATCATGACCATTGGGGAGGAATATTCATTTTCATTGTGTCTAATAATTCTTATCTTCAACATCTCCTATACCATCTTGTCAATTTCTCTCATATGGGCATAGGGATAAATTTAGAGTATGGTGTTTTATGATGTACTACTTAGAATTAGTATTATGGCATGATCATGTGCTATGCTTGGTGTAATTCCTTTTGGAATGGTACCAAAAACAATAGAATGGTCATCCAACACTACTTATAGATAAGGAAGGTAGACTCTTTAGTTTGTTGAATTTATATGGAAAAAAATCACACAAAAAATCATTTAGCACATTTTTTGAGGATTTTCATCATCTGGTTAAAACCAACCAATGATAAAAAACTCAAAAGCTTTAGTTGAAAGATAATTCAAAAATAAGAACAATCCAATTCAAATAACGCTATCTCTGAAAAGAGATGTTTCGTTGAATCAAAAATTACAGATACAAATATATGCTTATCTCTAAGTAGAGATGTCTACCTCCAAATTTTGAGTTACCTCTTCATTTATACATATTTTGAAAGCATGGGGAGGATGTGGAAGGTCACCAATCTCGTGGGAGATTGAGTGGCTCAAGGAATTAATGGGTGAAGATTTAAGACAATACAACATTCGAGGAAATAACTGTCACTGACAATTTGACTTCCAAGATTTAAAAAAATACAGAGCTTAAGGACTTAACGAGTGAGGATTTAAAACAATACAAAATTTGAGGAATTAATTGTCACCTGACAATTTGGCATCTAAGATTTAAAACAATATAGAGCTACACGTAGCCCTACTCAGTTTACCAGCCACCCGCTTTGGGGCCTTACAACAACCACTTCGATAGCCATGATCCATTATACCACCACATCTTGACACTCATTATACCACTTGAATTGTCACCTGGATCATTCCTCCCTTCTTGAAAAGCAATGGTCCCCATTGCATCAATGTTCCCCATCAGGTGTGGTAGTTGTGTCTTGATTTCATTCTTGATGCACACTTGGAAGGGACTGTGGTTTATGGAACTATGTAGGGCCCGATTGTTCATCATTTCTATCTTATCATCAGTCTGTGGATGGAAGGCCATGAATTTTTTTAGCCTGGTATCTATTTGCTTCTATTGTTGTGTTGTTTGTGTAGTCAGGGCTGTCACTTCAGCCCTTTTGGATTCTTGTGGCTTGACCACTATGAGAACAAATTTCTTGGCACTAATCAGAGAGACAAATGTATAAGGTGGTACTTTTAGTACCCTATAACACCATGTTCCAAGAGTGAGAGTGATCCTTCTAGTTCTTGATTTGTATATACCATGTCGATCATACATGAATGGCTGACCAAAGATTACATCAAAAACATCTAGATTGACCACATCACATAAGACCTCATCTTGGAAAGGTTGTATTGCATATGAGAGAAGACATTGATGGGTGACATGGAGGTTTTTCCCTAGACTCAACCATCGAATACTATATGGTTTTGGGTGAGGCTTCATGGATATATTTAGGCTTTTCACAACATTAGTAGAGATTAAATTGTTTTGACTTTCTCTATCAAGAATGAAATGTAGAGGCTTACCTTTCACCCATAACTTAGAGTGAAACAACATTTCCTTGTCATCTAGCATCTCATCATGTGTCTGTGATGAAGCTAAAATGGCTTCAAGATCAACATCTATAATTTCTTCTTCAACCTCTTTGACTGCAGGGTTTATCTGAGGTAGAGCAGTAGATGTTGAGGATGGTGACTCAGAAAGCAGTGATTTGATAGCTCGACATTCTTATTTGGAGTGAGTTCTTGATTTGTGATAACCATACCGCTTCCCAGTATTTCCTTCCTTTTGCTTCCAATTTTGGCCTCGTGTTTGACCTTCTTTATCACTTTTCCATTTTGAAGACTGAGTCTTTATATCCATTCTTCCATGTTTCTGCTCAATCTTTATTGCGAACTTGTATGCCTCACTGATGGTTTCCAAATTGAAGAGTTCTATTTCTCCCTGTATGTACCATTATAGTTTGCCATGATATTTGAGAACCTTATGTTTCTCACTTTCTTGGATGCCCAGTCTCGTAGATAGAGAATCAAAAATGTTAGTGTAATCTTGAACAGATTGTTCCTTACCTTGGCGAAGTTGCTGCCACTCTATGTATAGATCATCATATGCTTCGATGGGATAGTATTCTTCCTTCACTACTTCCATAAAATCATCCCAAGTATGTTGCACCCCAAGGCTAATGATATCTATACTTACCTCTTTTTGTACATTTCCCACCAGTTTTTCACAGGCAATGATGATTTCAAAAGAGCAAAAGTGATCTTTTCTCCATCGGTGAAATTATTTACAGAGAAGTAGGAAGATAGTTTATCCAACCAATTTTATACTACATCAACATTGATTTTGAATTCAAATGTGGGAATATCAAAATTTACCTGAACCTCGAAGGGTGATGGGGCACTAAAAGGAAGTTCCCTCGATGAGGAGCCAAGACGTGTAGTCGCAGAGCCAAAATTTCCCATCAGAGGTATTTGAAGAATTTGAGAAAATTATTGCAACATCTATTCTTGTTGCTATTAGAGGGCTTCATTCACCATTTCCTTGAAAGGATTGAATGTCTCAGTGTCATCCACCATTTAAAGTCATTTGGAGTGAATAGGTGGAAAGTTTGGAAGCTCTGTTGCTTCCCACCCAAGTTTCCTGTATCCTGACCTCGTCCTCGAGATCATACACTCTCAAGACAAACCACTATAATACCACTAATCCAAAACTTGAAAGCTTTGGTTGAAAGATAATTCAGAAATAAGAACAATCCAATTAAAATAATGTTATCTCTGAAAAGAGATGTTTTGTTGAATACAAAATTGTAGATACAAATATATGCTTATCTCTGAGAAGAGATGTCTACCTCCCCATTTTGGGTTACCTCTTCATTTATACATATTTTGAAAGCATGGGGAGAATTTGAAAGGTCACCAATCTCGTAGGAGATTGAGTGGCTTGAGGAATTAATGGGTGAAGATTTAAGACAATACAACATTCAAGGAAATAACTGTCACTGACAATTTGACTTCCAAGATTTAAAACAATACAGAGCTCAAGGATATAACGGGTGAGGATTTAAAATAATATATAATTTGAGGAATTAACTGTCACCTAAAAATTTGGCATACAAGATTTAAAAAAATATAGAGATATGTGTAGCCCTACCTGGTTTACCAGCTACCCACTTTGGGGCGTTACAACAACTGCTTCGATAGCCGTAGTCCATTGTACCACTGCATCTTGGTGCTTGTTATACCACTCGAATTGTCACCCAGATTAACTAATTATGGATGTTTATCCTATAAACCATGTAATTGGAATGTATTTCCTTTTGAATAAAATTGCATGAATAGTTCTTAGAAATTCATCTCAATTGTGCCCAAAGTGGTGAGCCATTTCATTCGCAAAATAATTTCAGCCCTGCCTGTGGAAATAGAAAACATATGATAATATAAAAGGTAACATCCCATACAAATATTAATACAATGTCATTTTTTATAATAGTTGACTATAACACCATTTGTAATAATAATATTATTAATACAATGGGTAAGTGAAAAAATTCAAATGAGTAATAAAACCACCACATTAATATCTTAATGAGTAATAATACCAAAAAGTGCATTATAGAAAAATAGTGGGTTGAAAATCTTTAGATTCATCCTTGGGTTTTGTTGTTGCTTGCACAACACACCTAATTTCATCTCCAAAATCATGAAACTTTTTTTCTCTAGAGTTTAATCTTTTATTTAATAAAGTATGTGTCTTGAACCTATTTAATCTATTTTTGTAATTGTAAAAGTCCCTAGAGTGTTAGAATCATGATGCTAACCCTCTTTTGTTGATCTAAGTAGGTCTAAGTAGGATTTGTTCATTATAAACACTTATTTTGATAGGGTTACATAGAGGACTTCATTGATCTTATTATTTGCATTTGCCTCAATCTACTAAGTCTTAGTCTATTCTAAAGCTTGTTGTGGGTGCAACAAGATTCATTTTTTAGACCATTTTTATTGAGATTTATGCAAATCATCTAATTATGTTTTAATATTTTCACATATTTTCATTAATCAGTTTGGTTTAATGCCAATTCTTTCCAAGTTATTTGACTTTGTGCTTGAATGGATTTACTTTCAAACTCAATCACTTTGTAGAATATTAGAATAAATTGGATTCAATTTTTGGCCAAATGGGACCATGCCATCTAATTAAATTCATGTATATTTGGTCTCTTTTATTATTTTTGAGTTGTTTTGACTAAGTGTTATCAGGTTTCTGTTATGAAAATTAGTCATTTTCCTAATGGTGTGTCGACTTTAGATTTGAATTATAACAAGATGCCTAATTTTATTTGATAAATATTACCATGTTTTGACTTTCTCTTTGTGTTCATGCCTTCACCAACATGCCTCATTTTCAAAATAAAAATAGGGACCCCTTTTCTTATCTTACATTTTTATACGAGGTTGTGATGATCTATCTAATTGATATCTTCTTGATTGATATTTTACTATATGATAAGTTAAAAATTGTTATTTGTGCTCATTTATAATGCCTTTATATTTTACTCAATTTAGTCTAAGATTTCATTTATGAACATTAATGTCTAAGTTGCAAGTTTATTTTAAGCCTATGAAGTCCTATGCCTTGATAAAATGATTGAGTCTTCACCCATTTGAATGTATAGGCTCAAAAATTACTTGTATGTGAATGATTAGTTTTAATTCCTATATTAAATAACTACTTATCACATAGAAATTTCTTAGAAAAACATAGATTTTTAAAAATATTAACATAGTCAATTTTCTTATTTTCTTGTAGGTTTTCAAAAGATTCTAAAGATCCCCAAATTATTCCACATGTTTAAATCACATCAATACATGAATTTGGATCCAAATATATTTGGAAAAATGACCAAGTTTTTTTAAGGCCTTTGGGCCCCAAAAATATGCCACCTGACACCCTCCAATAAGCCTAGGGACATAGAGGATTGAAGGCATTAGTAAAGGGTTATAACCTTAGGATTTTAGAATATTAGGGTAATTAAGTCATTAACCTAGTATCCTTAGATTTGATTAACATTTTTAAAGGCCCATGGTCCTAAGGCCCTAAGAAGACACCATGTGGTACCCTCCCAAAAGATCGAGAGATCAGAGAAATTAAAAAATTAACCTAGGAGCTCAGGGAACTATCATTATTGACCCACCAAATCATAAATATCTTAGGAGATTGAGAAGAAGATAAATTTACATGAAAATGACTAAGGCATGCATCAGAGTAAATCCCATGGACACCAACAGACTACCAAGTGGAAAAGTGGGACCTGACAGGCAAAGTCATGAAGGCTAACAAAATAAAAGGAATGTGAAGCTAAGATGGGGCCATGTGATAGTGGTGATGTCAAAAGATAAATGGACTATTATTGATGGCCTATATGGCCATCAAAACTATCAAAAGTTGAGATGGGACTATGCATCCAATTCAACATCAAAATTACATTTCACCTCAATAACATGATGATAAATGATGGAATTCAAGGCATTTTAATAGGTTTAATAATAAAAAGTGGGAGGATTCAACTATAATCAGGGATAAAGTGTGAATAATGGGCATGACATGTGTATTAGGATCAAGTGAAGAGAATAATGTAAATTTAGCCTTCAAGAGGCATGCACCTAACTAAATGGAACACGTATGAATGGAAATGGCAAATAAATCCCAATGACCCTCTACTACAGAGTTCAATTTAGTATATATAAGAGCATGGTTGAGATGACATGTCTATTAGAGCCTTAAATGCACCTCCAAATCACATTGATGATTTATTGTAACCACCCTAGTAGTAGGACAAATTTAAAACTCCATAGATTGAATGGTTTATATAAGATCAACTCCTACATTGTTATAAGGTTTGGTATTTTTTAGGATTTGATAATGCTATACCTGGTTGGATCCTTTTAGTCTTAAAATTAGAGTAGTAGACAGTCATTTTCTTTCATTTATCATTTTTTTTTATAGATTAGATTTTTGAGTCAAGGCTATTTGAAGCTGAGTCTATAATCTAACCAAATATTGATGAATACAAAATAATCTTTCATGGAAATATCTTTATGTGAAATATTTTACATTTGATAGACTTCATCTACACCTATATTTAGTGACCCTATTTTCCTCTTTTGCATTGTCGTTACCTCCATTAGACTCTTGCACCATCATTTAACCAAAGTTATACTAAGTTTGGCTCCGCTAAGGACTGGTTTCTTTAAGGATTTGTCTACTCAAGATGAACTAACTGGATTCATTATAAATTAGGCTCTCTTCTTTTCTCCCTACCCTTTTATCTTTTGATTTTATTTAATCATCATATTAGTTTAAAATCTAAGCAATATGCTCTTAATGTTTTGTCTTGATTTCTCCCACTCTATCTATTGATGTTTATGCACTAATGAATCCATGAAATATATATGTTTATTTAAATTAGTTGCATTCACATTGTTAAATAATTTCATTGATTCTCTATGCATTAGCTCATATTTTTAATGTATCTAGACTTATCTTAAATACTCTATCTTAACCAATAAAGGTCCCTTAAATTGGAATGGTCATAATAAGCCATTGAGTGAAGATAAATGCACCTAAAGTAGATAGAAAAAACCTTAGGGAGTTACTAGGACCTCATTAAAAGAGGGGTCTTGGTGTATCAAAACCATCAGAGTGTAGTTTTTTTTGGCCTTGTCAAAATGACCATCAACATAATTGACACTAGGAAGAGGGCCTAAGATAGATTTTTAGACTTATCTATTATTTTAAAGAGATTTTTCCTAGTAGTCCAGTTGACTTAGCTTAGATAGGATGACATAGTTGTCATGTGAATATTAAAAGACCTTACCATGACTTTAAAAATAACCCAATTTTTTTTTGTGTAAAGTATATCCATGATGGGGTCAAGACTACCAAGAAACACACCCAATATTTTAAAAAATCCATTATCATAAGGAAGATTCAACATTAGGATGTTGCTTGTCATCAATTCCACAATTTACTAAATTAAAAAATGTATTATTAGTATCTTCATCCACCATAAAGATGCATCACCTCATGGGATATCATTAATAATATGTTCCTTAACAATTTTAATGTGCCCTATTTCAGTAAATTTCTACTTATTATTAGAAAAGGGAAAATAAGAAACTAAGTATGGGTATGGTTGAAAAACGTATTTGATTGTGTGAATTTTGAATCTAAAGATTATGAAGAGCTCCTCTTTGGCTTGGGAGGATGACCTACAGATGATAAAGCATTAAATCAAACTTATTTGTTAAACAAATAATTGGGTAGATTGCCTAGCAATAGCTAGATCTTGAAAGTAAGAGCTTCCTTGGGGGATATCAATCCACATGTTTTAAACAATTAAGTTTATAAAATAAAATAGAAAGTACTTGCATCAATAATCAAAAGTTATTAAAATTGAACACAAGAGTGATTGCTAAGAAATATAGACTACAAATGATTAAAATAATGATTAAGGTAATTAATTATAGTGATAGATGGTTAGGATATGCTTTAAAAAATCAAAAAGGGGTCTATAAACAAATAGGGACATAAAACATCAGATTTGGTTGGGGGTAACTAGGTGAAAACAACTTATTGGTTTTTATTGCCATAGTGACTATCAATAGTTGGGCTGACCATCACTGGTTAAGGTGACTATTTTTGTTCAAAGTGACCATCAGTGGTTGGACAGATCATTGAAAATTGATTCAACTATTGATGGTTACTGTGTATAGATTTGGGTTGATAAAAAGTTGATTAACAGGATCACAAGGTGAGATTCTGAGAGTTGGGTAGGTATTGGACTATGAGCAAAATGCAAATAAAGTGATGGAATACTAGAAACCAAATACTTATCTTGAAAAAAGTGGATTAGGTAGATGCTTGAGGTGGTTGACTCATTAATGTAGTTTAGTGTGATTTTGATAGAGTAACGATGCTTTGTGCTTTGGTGAAGCTATAATGGTAAATTAACTCTCTAACATGGTATCTAGATCACTAGATTATTGATGATGATTGACTTGTAAAACAAAGGAACTCTAGATGTACAAGCTCTTGATAATAATTGTATATTTATAGATCATTTCCACCTCCCTACTCCTCTCATCTTATAGGCAAGGCAAGAGAGTTATAATGAGGTGTGAACTGGGCCTTCTAGTTTTAACTTGCTCATGTAATGGCTCACATGAAGATGAGAATATGTTATTTTTAGAAAAGTGAGTTAGGTGATTTTACACGTTAGTGATTGAGGAGGTGCACCCTGATTATCTACAGTCAAGGTGATTGTCAGCAGTCAACCTGACCATTGGTGGTCGAGGGTGAAGGGTTAAAAATAGGTAAAAGCTAGGTTTAAGATAGTTTAATCAAACTAACTATAGGATAGGTTGGGTTGGGGGTCAGAGGGTTAGATTGGTCCCAAGGGGGGCCTAAAGTTGTCAAAAGGGTATTTCAACACTTGGAATCATAGTGTGAAAATTTTTAGTGTCTATATTTTTCCATTTTTTATTATGTAGCTTGGAATTAACAGGCTACAAAACAGAAATTGATGCTGGTCAAAGGTTTGGTTACCTCAAGTATGGGAGGAGGTGTTCCTTATCAAACTGGGAGGTGATGAGTTAAAACAAAATTAGGTGTGGATTTGATAAGGTTGGTGAAGGTGATTATGATCATGGGAATCTATCATGAAGGTGGATAAGAGGTTGGGAACTAAAGCACAAATAGACACACAAGGTATGAAAAAAGGTGTGATAGCCAAGATCATGTAAATACAAGGTTGCCATAGTTAAAACTAATAAAGGTAAGTACTAAGAAGATAAGTAACCAATGTACTACATGATCATAATTTAGGTGTGGTGGTTGGGTACACCTGTTAGTCTCCTAAACAAGGTTAATATTTCCATGGGTATCCAAGGTAGGAAGTGATCCCATGGAAAATAGAAATAGGTCAAGTTTCATGGGTATTTGAGGTAGGAAGTGATCCTAAAAAGACATAAGTGGGTTAGGCATATACAAGGTATCACAAGTTTAAAAAGGGTCAACATGGAAATGTTATTGTTGTGGTTAAAGGACCAAGCAAAAAGTGGGCTATTTGGGTTAGGATGGACCAACGATGAGGTGACAAGGTGGTCAAGGTGGGTGGAGAAGGTAGTCTCTAAGGGTGGGTAAAATAAGATGGTGTTGCTAAAGGAAGGCTACTCAAGGTGAAAGTAATAAAAGGGGACCACTTGACCATTAACAATTAGGTTCCCCAAGGGCAACCATCAATAGTCACTATGATCATTGATGATTAGGGTAGAAACCCTAAAAATCCATAGGGTAAAAAAGTGAAAATATAATCACTTTTCACTCAGTTTACTTTTGTGATTGGTTGAATTTTGAGTTCAAATTTTTGGTGCTTTAAGGTGAAGGTGAATGATGAGTGTGTTTACTAAATTGGAGGTAGATCATTAGTTGAGGTGGACCGAGGTGACCAGTCAGAATGCAAAGAGCACATGGGTGTAGATGAGGATGAGCATGCCTATGGCTGACTCCACAATGGTGGTCTTAAAATGAGGTAGGAGTTGTCTTGAATTTGATAGATAAGAGTGATTTTATGTATTTACACTGGGTCAAGAGGTTAGGGTAGGTTTAAATGAGTGGTTTTGAATTGGTATGCCCTAGTTAGGGAATTTTGGGAATGTGGGTAAATTTATGGGTAAAGTATAGCTTGGGTTGGGTAAGGATTTAGGTTAGATAATTAGTGTTTTTAGCTTGTTGTTTGGTTAGTTTATAGGGTTGTTAGGGTTTGGGTGTTTTGGTTTCAAAACACCCACAATGACCATTGATGGTTGATATCCTAGAAAACATGGGTGCTTTATTGTTGACAATCACCATAACCATTGACAATCAACAAGGTTTAAAAGATAGGTTTGGAAAGCTAAGGTAATAAGATGTTAAGGAAAAGTAAATGTTCACTTGTCAATCATAAGCTTGTGTTTTAGAAGGTAAACTATAGTGGGTAGTGGGTGAATGGGTAGGATAGATAAGGGAATAGGTCAGTTATGTAAAGGTTAGGTTAGATGATATTGGTGTAGGTGACTAAGTTCTGTTTCCATATTGGTGAAAGATAGGGAACAGATATAAATGCAAGACCATGTGCTGCATATCTTTTCAAAGATACAACAAAGGATGACCCAATTGACTAGGCCCATATGGAGGAGGTGGGATTAGTAGTGATGAGGCACTATTAACATGTGATTTAGGATGTGTTCATGGCTATAACACTCATTGAGAGATGGGATATCATTATGAACACCTTTCTTAACAATTGGTGAGATGAATATATTGCTTGAGGATGTCCATAAGATCACCCAAATTCCTATTTGAGGTAAATCTGATCTAACATATAGAGCATGAGGAGTGGGATGATAACATCAAGTTGCTATATAAAGATGAGAGTGATAAGGTTAGATGGCATGTTGGGGCATTCAGGTATAGTGATTTGTACATGAGGGATCTAGGTGAGAGGAGACTCATGACCATACTCATGATTACTATTACATGCTTTGTCCTTCTTGAATCAAGTAGTGGGAGGTTCCCTTACTTAATACTGGGGATGCTAATTAAACTATTGTTGGGGAAAATTATATTTGGATGGGTACTAGTTCTACTTATATAGATATATAAAGAGATGTGTGGGTTCAGAGCCCATAGAGAATATGGCATTAGTGTTGGCTTGGTTTTACATTATTGGGCCTATTAGCACATTCAAGTATTGAGGCTAGTGGGATTATCGTGGGTAGGTTAGACACATATTGAGTTCCCCTTTGGATTTATGTGCTAGAGGGGTAATTTTAATGTGTTAGGTGTAGGAGGTAATGCATATGATGTGGAGTGGTTAAAGGGTACACTAGGTGCACTAGTGATAAGAGACATCACTTGGAGGCCATATGTCTAGTTTCCAGTATGGCTAAGTTATAAGAGGCAAACACTCTCCTTTTAGAGCTATAAATGGATACTCAATAGCCAAGATGGGGTGGTGAAGCTGATCTCATTTGATAGGGTGAGGAGGTAGTTTGGCCTGGTATAAGGTATTCCAAGTCCATCTCCTAGGCACATGTGAGAGGATTTAGAGACCTTACTGCCAGATCCACATCCCATGCCTACTTTACTAGACTGTGAGGAACTACCAACTAGGGCATAGATAGATGATTCCAGGTTCATAGATGGGTACATGGCATGGTACCAACCTATATATGTAGCTATAGATATTTTTGGGGATGACAAAGCTGTGAGGTTGATGGCCATGGATCTGGTTGGCCATGATGGATAGGCAAGAGTGGCTTTAGCCACTACATAGGGACATGTTATAGAATTATATGGGTAGGTGGCCACATTATTAGACTAGATTTATATGATACAGGGTTAGGTGGCTACCTTACAAGGTTAGGTTTCTACTGTGATAGGTGAGAGAGATTAGGACAAAACCTCACTAGGCTTGGTGACCTAGGAAAGGGACTTATGAGGTAGAGAGGAGGAGGAGTCTTTTATTATTTTTGGGATTTAGGTGTTTAATTATTAAGAAAATAAAGGTTTGAGTAAATGTAAATTAGTAAATAAATGTGTCTCAATTAGTCTACTAATTTGTGTAAATAGATATGTATTTTACCTTTTCTAAAAATAGTAAGAAGTGTAAAGAAATGAAACTTAGTTTATTCTAGGCTAAAACAATGATGTAGGGTTTGGAGATTGATATGTAGGGATGGAAAACTATTGTAAATAGGACCCAAAACTCTATTTCTATATTGGATAGGAGCACCTAACTTAGGACACCCTACTAATTATAACTATAGTTTACTTTTGTCTACTTCTGACACTGTTGTCCACTTTTGGTGCTATTATCTTAGTGGTCTAGCTTTTTTGGGTTTTGTTCGATAGGCTTGTGACACCTGGGTAGTGAAATATTGAAGCTTGGGTCTGTGAAGAGTTTTTTATGTGTCTGATTCAATCTTCAAAACCCTTAAGAGATCTTGGTACTTGAGCTTGAGTAGCAAGCTTGGGAAATAGAGGAGTTAGTGTGTAAAGGATACACTGGACACACTTCACACCTTGTGTGTGGTCACATTGCCTACATACCATATTCCAAAGAGGGATCAAACTAATGTAGTTCTCCTATTTGAAGTTATTGGTGAAATTATGTGATGTATGCAACTAGATGAAAAATTGGAATGTAATTTGGATGACTAGAGACTGGTATGCGTACTTTAATAGGCTTGAATTGGTCTTGGAAGGCTATATGTAGAGAAGAGGAGAGTGCTTGAGTGCACTTGCTTGTTTTCTTGCTTCTTTCTAGTGAATGAGTGCCAACCCTTATAAATTAACATTGAATGGCATTTTAAGGGAAACCAATGATCATGGGTTAGATGAGCTTGTATTAGGCCGATAGAGGAAAAGATAAGGAATCAGGAAAATTTGAACATTTGAGGCTAAACTGAACTTGGAAAATAGCGGTAAAAATAAGACACCCCTAAATTTTAGTGCTCTTGTCCAATTTGGGTGCTATTTTCCTAAAAGGATGAGACCTTAGGGGATGGATCTAGGTTTGAGAGTGCTACCTGGGTCTCAAAAATCTAAGTCTAAGAAGCTACAAGTGATTGGGAATTAGTGAATGTCTAGTCAAGAAGGGTTGAGTGAGTAAGAAAGAGGACCTATAAGTTGGGTGCTATTATCCATGCCTAAGTCATCAAATTTTTCATTTTATATGATTACATTTACCCCCCCTTTATTCTAGTGATGTAGCAAAGTGAAATACTAAGATAAAATAAAAATAGAAAGCATACCTAAACTTACATGTAAGGGAAAAACTCATGAAGCTGTGTGATGCTATATGTGCATAGAGAGAACATGCTATGTTGTGTAAATCTACAAATAAAAACATGAAGTATATCAATTCTTAGTAGATATCCTATATCTAAAATAAGAATGTACAAAATTTGAGTAAAAGAAGAGAGAAGAATGAATACACCTCACCAGGATGCAAATCAATATAAAACCTATATTGATGCTAGATTGTGCTGAGTCAAGAGTAATATTAATTAATTCATCAAAATGTGGCTCAAAAATGCAAAGTCTAGCCCTTTGGATCCATCGTCACTAACTAAGTGAAGTTTATGAATCATGTGTGTGCTAATCGATGTCTAGATTATGTGTCCAATCCCTCTAAATAGGTGGCTCAAGAATACAAAGGCTGACCCTTTGGCTCATGGAGCCCATGAATGTGCTATAAATCTAACACTATGGCATGGATAGTTGAATGTGTGCTAGAAACTAAGCCAATCTTGGCCATTTTGAAAGATGGAGATTAGGATTGTATGAAAGCCACTCTGAAACTAATGTACTAGGCTTATATGAAAGCCATCTTGATAACTCAGGTACCTGAAGAGCTAAAATTATATGAAAGTTTAACTTGAATTTGATGCCAACCACCTACAGATGGAGTAAGGTATGTAGCTAATGAGAATGGTTGGAATAAACTAAACTTAGAAATAAAAGATCAATGTGCATGCACATTACCCTCAATCATTGATGTATGGAACATGGATTTTGATCTAAAGTTATGCCAAATTCCCAATCTAAAATGATAGTGAGAACCATCATGCCATGCATGATAACCCCATGTATCTAAGAAAAATATGCTGAAATTGCTAAATCTGAAGGATCTAGAAGTGTAAAAACTATCCCTAAAATAAACTTTTTCCCTATTTTTAGAAAGCCTAAGTGTTTTTCTACCCAGACAAGAGTGCCAAACTATAGAAACCCATATTTTTTTACTACTTTCCATTTTTAGTGATACTATCCATTTTTGGAATTACTACCCATTTATGGCACTATTGGCCATTTTTAACACTATTTTTCAGTGTGAAAACTGACTATTGATCTGAGATTGTTCATATTTTTTTGCTGTGATTCGACCAGTTTGACCTCTAGATTCTATGCTAACTATTTTGAATTCTATTGTTTTGATTGCTATGAGGTTTTATATCTATGAAAAATCCCCTATTTTATGCCCTCTCTTCTAAGGGTAAGAATGATAAACCTACAATGACTACCCTCAAAAGAAAAGAGTCCTACAAGAGTGTTAATCTAAAAAAATATATGATATAATATTTGATGTTTGACATTATATTTCAATATATAAAAATGTTTGTATTGATAGATATTGTTAGATCAACAAGGGTATACCTAGATAGATAGAACAATATGAAAGCATGTACAATGTACTAAACTAGAACTAGACTTGTTAATTGTTAGTTGTTAGTTAGAGGGATGGAGCATGATGTCCATCATGGCATCCAAGAAAATAAAGAAAATTCATGATATGGATCATGACATTACACACATTTGATAAGCAATAAGCAAACAAGAAATAATCAAGAAGCAAGAAGCATACTAGATGGGCCAAGGGACCATGCAAATAAGGGACATGGGCACATGTCACTCAAATTGGAAACAACCATGGAAGGCATGTTCAAATGCCTTATACACATACAAGTAAAATAATTAAATTTGGCACATAGGCCATAGGCACATAGAGGAGTACAAACAAAGGATATTGGCAAATGTCCTAAATCACATACATGAAAAAGAAGCAAAGGATATTGGAAAATATCCTAAGGCACAAGTTGGAATTGAAAATGCAATCACACACACAAACTACGCTAAGTAGAGAAAGCATGTAATAAATGGAAAGAGACAAACACATCTAACTGATCTAAGAAAATTTGAGAGTATGCAAAACATGTGTAGTATAAGACTAGGTATATGCTAAGAAATACACAAGTGCTAGATACTAGTGAGATGTTGATATAGTATTCTATGTAAGCTATAAAGTAATGTACATCAACATGATAAATTAGAGTGTGTGGTGTAGAAATGACATAGCTTGGATGGTGTAGTCATGTAGAAAATACCCCCAATGGGCGTGTATAATAATGTATGTCTTGAATGTAGAAGTAGGAATGCCCCCTCTATGGGTAGAATGAACCAATCAAGTAGCTAGATGTCACTGCACATACTCAAAGAAGATCAAGTGAAGCATGGTAATGTAGAAAATTGACATACAATAGCATGAAACAACAAATGTAAGTCCTAGAATGATAGTAGTGATGTAAAGCATGGATGATGCATACAATAAAAAATATGTTTTTGGTGTTTTTGTAATTTTTTGAATGTTTTTGTATTTTGAAGTGTTATATTATTTTTGTATATTTTTTTTGAAAATATTTGGACTATTTACAAGGACTAAGAAGAAATGATACTAATTAATGAGTCTCAAGTAAGACTCCCTGTCCTAGTGTCCTAAGTTGAACAATAGAATCATGCATGACCATGAGGCACAAATGTATGACTAAGATTGTGAAGCTAAAATGTTTGTACATTGTAACTAATATAAAATATCTGAAGTGGAAACTAAATTTGGGGTCCCCCTGTGACTCTTAGAAGTGGATGAAATTATAGGGATCTTAGGGAGCCATTTGAAAGTAGGAAAAAAAGCTATATGAATAGGTTCTCTCTATGTAGCTATATGAGATATCAATGTAACTGATCAAGGTGTGAATACTATTACTAGAAGCCATATATGATCCTAAAGCTATGGGGGTGTATAAACCTACTATACTGGCAATAGATATTGTAACTATGGATGAACCTGAAGTGGAATTAGAATAAAAGCTGGAGAAGATAAAACTAGTGGAAGAACTAGATTTGGTGACTGGAAGCTAGTAGATGGCTCTGAAGTGGGGAGTGGTGACTCATAAAGAACTCTATCAACTATAATAACCTAATTATTGTGAATAAGCTTCATATATCTATGAACTATGGAAGGTACTACCTTGAGTTTTTGAATATATGGTTGATCAAGTAGTATGTCAAAAACTCCTACACTGGGAACTATATGGAGTGGTGTGGCCACATGTTTAGGAATAACCTATAGTGGAAGTACTATCTCACCTAATTAACTCTAAATATGCCCACTAAAACCACTGATAACTATATCGGTTAGAGTGATATCCTACTCTGAATAGCCCAAATGTTGTAGTAGTGTGAAGGTGCACATATTAAGACTGAAACCATTATCAATGAGTACATTATGGATAGGTTGATTATGGATATGTGTTATGATAAAAACTATATTATAACCTATATCATCCTCCATAATATCCTACTCTAAAAAATATATCAAAGGCCTGGTTTGAACTCTGGACTCATACACACCTATCATACCTCTCAAAGGATGTGCCTCAACTAAAGGTGCCTGCTATGTATTTGGTGAAGGATGTGTATGGTATGTATGATGAACACCTAATGTGTCCTCTTTCTCTTATTTTGAATGTTGTGGAAATGGATCTAAAATTATTTTCAAATCTTTATCTTATGTTGGCTTTTTTTTAGAGGCTTAACTGAAGTGCCCAGATCAAGTAGATTATCATCTATCAAGTCCTATATCTTATGTCATAAACTAATGCATCTATTTGTAATGTGGCATGGTGCCCTATGAAAATAACAAAATCCATACTGATCATATCCTTTTGGAAGAGGCATTGCTAGATCTACTTCATAGATAGGAGGGAGAGTGATGATGTTACATTCTAATAATTGCTGTAAAACCTTGGCTGGAGAAATTGGGAGATTTGTAAATGCACGTTGAGGAAGTGCTGATAAAACCACATGTTGAGGGGGCTCTAAAACCACAATAACTATTGGTTGATTATAATTCTTATTGTCATTGATTTTGACCTTGTATGGTACTTTACCCTTACTCTTGTTTATTGTGTTTGGAGTACTTAAATACTTGAGTTTTCCCATTGAGGTTAACTTGACTTCTCTTCCCTTAAGTGTATGACACAATTTAGTGAGGGAAGATAATCTTTTAAACATAATGGATTCATGTAGTGATAGTAGAAGTCTCTATTTGAAGATGTCTTGTAGCTCTTGATCATCTATGAGGATAGTTAACTTAGCTAGAATAGTCTTGTCTCTAAGAACATAATCCATGAGAGGCTCATTTGACCTTTGTTTCTATTATGAAATCTATGCATATGAAACCTTATCACCAATTTTGATACTGAAATGTGCTAGGAACATGTCTGCTAAAGGATTGAAAGCTATTATCGACTGATTTGATACACTATAAAACCATTATAGAACATAATCATTTAGGCTCCATGGAAAGATTTTGGTAAGTAGCTAGTCATTGGGTACATAATCCAAACATGCTACGTGAAAAGCTCTCAAATGTATCTCTAGATAACCCTTGCCCTCATAAAGAGTAAGCTTGGGTTGAACAAATCCTTGTGGCAAGGGTGTAGAAGCAATGTGATGTGCCAATAGTAAATGTAGTAAAGTAAAAGAATCTAATGCTTATGTAGGTCTAGTGGTACCTTACTCAAGATGTTGCACCTTGGATTGAAGAGATCATATCTCTTTCATAAGGGCTATGATATCAGGAGATATGGATGTACTAGCTACATCTGGTAGCATAAAAGGTTGGGCTGTTATAAGGGGTTGTTGAAACATAGTTGACCATGTAGTGTCATTAATAAGTGGCTATTCTATGGTTTGAGAATATTGTCTATTGGTTACTTTTTATTGTTATTGTAAAATTCTAATCATGTTATCTTGCATATCTAGATGTTTGGTTAAGAGTTCTTGAAGTTCTCTCTTATCAGTTTCATCAAAACTAGTATATTGGGCCATTGGTAGAGTAGGAAAACAATTTGAAATGTGTTTAAAGGTTTTGCAATATGTTGTAATAGACCAAGTGATATAAATGGAAAGTAATGAATATAAGAAACACAAAGTCTAAAATATAGTAGTGATTTGGAATTTGTGAAAAAATGATACTGAGCTATCAAACATGTAAGGTTATACCTCAACAAGCAAAAAGGAGTTAGTCTATATAACTATGGATTTTTTAGAAATATTATTTCCAAAATACTATGAAATTTTGAATTTGAAATTGACTTTTTGAGTTTGATATGCAACTAAATTTTTAGAAAAATATGTAAAAAGTACTAAAAATAACTGAGAATGTATTTGATTCAACTAGGGTTTTAAATGAATTTTTCCAAAATTAGTGCAGTAATTTGAAAAATTTATAGAAAATTTGTAGTTTTAATTTTGAAAAATTGAGGAAAAATCTAAACATATTTCTAAAATTAGTAGTATATTTTTCCTAGTGTTTTGAAAGTGTTTGTACGCAAATAGGACCTAGTTCATGTAAACTAGGGCTTGGGTGAATTTATTTAAAATATTTCAATCAATTTTTAGTTTTTTTTATTTTTAAATTTAAGAAAAATCAAGATAAAATTTAAAAAAATAAAAAATAATTAACCCTAGCGTTTCTAGGGTTTTTTTTTCAAAAATTTGAAGTAAGTCGGGTTCACCAAATGTTTTATTCTTTTTGGGAATTAGGTGTTTAATTTTGAAGAAAATAAAGGTCTGATTAAATGTAAATCAATAAATAAATGTTTCTTAATTAGCCTATTGATTTGTGTAAATAGATATGTATTTACATTTTCTACAAATAGTAAGAAGTGTAAAGAAATCAAACTTAGATTATTTTGGGCTGAAAAAGATGATGCAAGGTTTAGAAATGGCTATGCAAGGATGTCAGACTATCATAAACAAGACCCAAAAGTCTATTTCTAGATTGGATAAGAGCACTAAACTTAGGACACCCTATTACTTGGTGATATATTCCACTTTCAAGCACTATTGTCCACTTTTGGCACTCTTGTCCACTTATGGCACTATTGTCTTCATGGTCTGGCTTTTTTGGGTTCTATTCAATAGGCATGTGACACCCTGACAGTGAAATATCAAAGCTTAGGTTTGTACACAATTCACTATGTTTCTAATTTAATCTTTAAAACCCTTAGGAGATCTTGGTACTTGAACTTGAATATAAAACTTGGGAAAGAGAGGAGGGGTTAGTGTGTAAAGGATACACTGGACACACTTCACACCCCATGTGTGGGCACACTACCTACATACTAATATTCTAAAGAGAGATCATGCTAATATAGTTCTCCCATTTGAAGTGCTTGGTGCAATTATGTGATGTATGCAACTAGATGTGAAATTAGAATGTAATTTAGATGACTAGAGACTAGTATGAGTGCTTTAATAGGCTTGAATTAGTCTTAGAAGGCTGTATGCAGAGAATAAGGAAGAGTGTTTGAGTGTACTTGCTTGTATTCTTGATTCTTTCAAGTGAATGAGTGACAACCCTTATAAATGGACATTAAATGGCCTTTTATAGGGAAACTAATGATCATGGGTTAGATGATCTTGTATTAGGCTGATAGGGGAAAAGATAAGGAATTAAGAAAATTTGACCGTTTAAGGCTAAAGTGAACTTAGACAACAGTGTCAAAAATAAGACACCCCTGAATTATGGTGCTCCTATCCAAGTTGGGTGATATTATCTGAGGAGGATGAGACCTAGGGGATGGATTTGGGTCTAAGAGTGCTACTTGGGTCTCAAAAATCTAAGTCCAGGTACCTATAAGTGACTGGGAATTAGTGAAAGTCTAGTTGAGAAGAGTTGAGTGAGCAAGAAAGAGGACCTATAGGTTAGGTGATATTATCCATGCCTAAGTCATCCAATTTCACATTATATATGATTATAAGGAGTAAAAATAACATAGATAGGGCCACCAAGTACCATCCGCATGACATGATACCTAGTTACAGTTGAGGAATTATGGTACTATGAGGTCATAGTTTTGACACAGTGCCCATAGGAGCCTTAATGGGATGAGTATAGGGCTATATTGATAGGTAGTGAAAGTGTGGTGACACCAAAGTAGTGGGAAATATATATATCTAGATATATAGGGACAACTGGGAGATTGACAAGCACACTAGGTGGCATGCATCAGGAGATAGTAGTATTCTAGGAGGTAGTGGTGCCCCTGGGGCATATATAACTAGATTATGACATTTTGTATATCATTTTGATTCCAACCTATGAGCCAATGCAATGAGATGTACATTTTGAGAGAGAGACATGTATATTTGCTTATACACATTATTATGTTATTGGACTCACGAGTTATACATATGATAATTATTTATGCTCATGTTCAAGGTTTATGGTTTATGATGTGATGTTGATGTTCAAAAATTATGGATGTGATGTTTATATTGCTTATGGATGATGCTTATGTTATGGATGCTGGACATTGATATAGGTTTAACTAGGCATGAGATGATTTTGAGTTATGGTTATGCTTATGACATGCTAAATTTTAATGAGTATATATTGCATTATTATAGACTTAGATATGTGGTGGAAAATGGTTGATTGTTTGAATTCTCATAGATGCTATGATATTATCATGATTATTATGGTTATGCTTGTTGTTAATATTTAAGATGAAACACATGAGTTAGTTTAATTAGTAACACTAGATGGGAGACCAAAGAATATAATCAAGAGACAAATGTCATAATGAAAATATCAACTAGTCATGATAAGCTAAGAAGAGGGCACGATGCTTCTTTGTTGATAAGGACTAAAACAAAATCAAAGTTGGACTAGATTAATGAACATAAGCCCTTCAAATGCTTTGCATTAGTGTCTTTTAGTTGGTTAAAAGATGTCTTAACCACATAATATCAAGTAAGCTCAAAAATCCCTTGCTTATAGTGAGTAAAGGGGAGATGGGTGAAAATGGAACCTACTTACAAGATTAACATGCCTCTTTTGTAGGTGCCCAAAGAGTCAGCATAAATAAGTCTATGCCAAATTGTGTAGACTAATCAATGTGGGAAGTTTACTTGTGAAAGTTGATTGTGGCTTCTACTTTATTATGTTTTTTAGATATGATTGTAACTTTTAAAATTAGTTTGCTATTGTTGTGATTTTGATAAAGGGTATTTTATTGATTGTTGTATATGGGAAGTTGATCAATGTAAGAAACTTCCAAGAAATTGTTGTGATTTTAAAAAAAATATTTACTTAGCCATCCTTTAAGGGATTGGTCTAAGTTTATTTGTTTTTTAATACTTTTTGATAGTTGTCCTTCAAGGGAGAAGTCCACCTTATGTTTTGGTGATTTTAAATAAATTTTTAATAGATGTCCTTTAAAGGAGTAGTCTATGAATGATAAGAATAACCCATGACTATTATTGGTGTTTTATTTTTCTAGATATAGACTTGCTTAGGCTGGCTTAGTGGTTCACATTTATGAAGGAAAAACTAAAAACACAAGAAGGCTGATTAGGTGTAAAGAGGTTTAGGTGATAATTCCCATGGGAATCCATCCCATGACGACATGAAAATTACCATGATAACTATGCCATGAGTAGAGCCATGATACCCATTGTTTAAGATAAGGCTATGCCGGTGATAGATAATCACATGATTTGATTATAATCGATAACCCCTAAACTAGGGAGATGAAATGTAAGTAGATATCAAGGAATGAGCTTAAATTAGAAAAAAGGTGAGATTAATCCTTTTTAACCAAATAATATACGTAGATGTGAAGTATTGAGGGGCTTAAGTTCTAGGTGGCCTTCAAGAGAAGATAATTGGTAAGCTCTAGATCCATACTTGTGGGTTATGATATAAGGTCCAAGCCAATTGAAAGCACTTATTTCGCTTACTTTTCTCCATATTATTGACATGTTGGTTTTCATTTAGGATGAGGTATTCAATAATCAATTCTTGAACTTTAAGGTGTTTGTTATAGGCACACTTGACATGATATTAATAGACATGAATATGGGTAAGGGATGATAAACAATGCTCATCAAGTAGCTGCAACTAGGGTAAATAGTGTTGACAATAATTGTCTTAAAAAATAAGCTCTTGAAAAGATATGTGAAGAGATAGGATATGGAACTCAAGAAGAAAGATGGTATCAACTCCAAACACAAAGGAGAAAGGGGTAAAACCTATATGGGTTCTAATGCTAGTATGATATGCCCACAAGGTGAAGGGGATGTGTAAATATGAAACTTGACAAGATGCATTGACCATTTTAGTTAACATGTTATTACGGGTTTTGTTAGAGGCCTCAACTTGTCTATTCACTTGGGGGAGATAGGGTGAGGATAAGCTTAACTTAATGTTGAATGCATCATATAGACATTAGACTTGCTTTTTTTTGAAGAATTTACCATTGTCTGTGATAATCTTATGAGGAACACCGAACGGGTAGATGATATGATGGTTAATAAAGTTGACAATATTTTCCACTTTGGTCAAGACTAGAAGAATAAAATCTAGCTAATTGGTGAAATACTCAGTTGTAGTGATGATAGAGTGACATAATTATGAGGAATGAGGGTTAATTTCACCAATAAGATCTAGACCCCATTATGAAAAGGGCCAAAAATTGGTGGAAATGTGGAGACTATGGCTAGGGGTGTGATGTATATTGGCATGTTATTGACACTTAACACACTTTTTAATGTAATCACAACAATATTGGTTAAGGGTAGGTGAGTAAAAGACAAAGTGAAGGATATGCTTAGCAAAAATGAGGCCACTAAAATTTCCCCCATAGATACCATCATGTATTTCCTTAATATCATGAGAGGCTTATTGACTAAGTAGGTAACATAAGAGAAGAACATAAAAGCCACATTTATAGATAATTCCTCCCTTGATGGTATAACATGAGGTACTGTAGATAAATTCTCTTTAAACATTCCTAGAAAGACTAAAAAGAACTATGGCAAGGTTAAGATAGTTAAAGGTTTATTGATACCAAAGGTCGGGTTAGGTCTCTTCCACATTAAAAATGATGGGAGAGTCCAATTTGACATAAGAAGGATGGATTAACCTATGCATAATAATAGATAGTTTAGAATCTAATGGTGTAGATGGTATTTGAGAGGCAAGGGAAGCCATGGTGTCAATGAACTTATTGGTAGATCATAGGGTTGATTGGATGCGGTAGTGTTTAAATGATGCTAAAAGTTTAGCAATTGGTTGCTTATACTACTTTAAAAAATCATCCTTACACTAATAAGAGCTATTGATTTGATTGACCACAAGTTGGGAGTCACCAAAGATATTGATTGTTTTGACTCCTAGGGTTAAGGCATTTTGAAGGCCTATTATTAAGGCTTCATGTTGAGCCATATTATTGGTACATTCAAAATTAAACTTGAAAGACAAAGGAAAAATTTCACCATCAAAGGGGATAAGGATGTTACTCATTTCCCCACCATGTTGACACTTTGATCCATCAAATAACATGGTGACTTGATAGTTGAAATCCACTTGAGAGAGGGTCACGATGGACTCATCAAGGAACTCAAGAGGAGGAGGTTGGTTGTCTGCTAAAGGTACCTCAAACAATTGGTTAACAATGAATTTCCCTTTAATTAAATTTTGATAAAGGAACTCAAGGTCAAAATTTTCTAAGAGCATGAGCCACTTGGCCATACGTTGGTTTTGGTATGGCTTGGATTGCATGTACTTGAGTAGGTTATTGTTGGTTATGACATAGGTTTTATGTTTAAGAAGGTAGTGGCAAAGTTTGGTGGCCATGAAGACTAAGGCAAAATAAAGTTTCTTAGTATGGGTATAATGAGTCTCATACTCTATAAATACGTGGCTAATGTAGTAGATGGATTTCTCTCTATGTTTTTCATCTCGATGAGCCAATATTGCTTCTAGGGAGTGATCAGTGACAAAGATATATAGGTAGCAAGGTTGGTCATCCTTGGGAGGGGTGAGGATAGGTGGAGACAAGAGTTTCTTTTTGAGTGAATCAAAGGCATTTTGAAAATTGTTATTCCACTTGAAAGACACATCCTTCTTTAAAAGGTGGTAAAATGGCTGACATCAATCTGAAAGCTAGGAGATGAAGTGACGAATGGATTGAAGTTTCCCTTGTAAGCTACAAAGTTGCTTAAGGTTAGTTGGAGGAAGCATGCCGAGGATGGATTTGATTTTGGTGAGATTGGATTTGATTCTATGAAAAGAAATAATGAAGCCAATAAGTTTTCTTGACAAGACCCTAAAATTGCATTTCTTGGGTTAAGGTGGACTTGGTAGTGGATAATCCACTCAAAGATGATCTTGAGAATGGTTAAATGATCCTTTTAGAGTTTGGATTTTTTGAGAAGGTCATCCACATAGTCCTTAATAATCTTATGGATAAGGTCATGAAAGATATATGTCATGGCACATTGGTAGGTTTCACCAATGTTTTTAACCTAAAAGGCATGAATCTATAGCAGAACATTCCCCATGGAGTGGTAAAGGAAATTTTATGTTGATCTTCAGGAGTAATTAAGATCTGATTATAACCCAAAAACCCATCCATGAGAGATAAAATCTCATGGCTAGCTATAAGATCAATAATATGGTCAATGCTGGGTAGAGGAAAGTCATATTTGGGGCAAGTAAGGTTGAGGTCATAAAAGTCCACACAAATACATAATACCCTTATGGATTTGGTGATGGGTATGACATTCAAGACCTATTGGGGATAGTCAATGGGTTGAATGAAATTGACAGATAGAACATGCTGAAGCTCTTCTTTGATAACAAGGGCTATGCAATAGTGCATGAATTGAAGATTTTGTTAATGTGCTTGGCATCATAGTGGGTGACTATGTTATGGGTGGTGATGGAAGGGTTAGTTCTAGGCATATCACTATAAAACCAAGGAAAGGCTATGCTATGATCTTAGAGGAAAGAGGGGAAGTCTCGAAGTTCCTCAAAATTTGGTGATTGGCCATGTTTGACAATGTGGGGTTTGTATAAAGTGCTCAAGCTGATATCTATGGTTGATTCATTTAACATAGTTGAGGTTTTGGGAGGAAGGGATTTGTAGTTTGAAAAATCTAGGGCATCAAGTTAGGTGAGAATAAAATCATCATCCTATCACTAAACAATGTTAATGGTAGGAGAGTCCTCTCATATCATCTCAAGATGGGTCAAAGGGATGGATACGATTACCCAATCCTTTTGATAAGTCAGTGGTCCTAGGTTGATCATGTTGATGAAAATAAAAAGTTAGGTGGGATCATGTCATCATCCTCACATGTAGGTGGTGGAGAGGTGGGTGAGGAAGGGTTATCTTCCTTAATAATTATGGTAGTAGGTGGTTTGGGTTGCTTCTTGTTAGGTAGGATGAAACTAGGGCCATACTTCTCATGAGGCTTCTTGGTTTCAATGGTGACCAAATCTTGTGGGCCATGCTCATATCTCCCAAGACCAAAGCCTTTCCAAGCACATTGATGGAGGTATGTCTTGGTGAAGCTTGGTTTATCTAGGTAGGAAAAACCCAATGGTAAATGGTCTAGGTGAAAGAGAGGTAGTAGAAGCACTAAGGGGATTGTCAAGTTCCCCATAGAAAAAATGGGTCTAATAGTGGGGAGGTCTAAGGGGAATGATAATTTTGACATTGGGGTAATATCTTAGCTAGTTAGTGACCTGGACATAATTGTGAGGAGTAGGGAAAGAATTAAGGGCTAAAAGGTGATATTCCCCCAATGAAAGGCAATGGAACATTGTTTCCAAAGGGTCCATAGTGTGGATTTGGTTTGAAATGATAGATGAACTAGTTGATGCCTTATTGGTAGAAGGGGATATGATATCCACTTTGGTAGTTGAAGGTTAAGGTTTTAGCTAATAAAGGTGTGATGGATGGGGGTATGAGGATATTATTGGGGTGATAGGTCATGTTGCATGTTGAGAAATGACTTGGGTCAACTTGGATAGTGATGACCTAGACTTTGTACTCAAACTTGATGCAATGGTGGAGGGTAGAGGGGATGCAACTGATGGAGCAAATCTAAGGTCGTACCAATAAGATGTTAGATTGGAATTCACCTTCCATAACATAAAATAGTTTGAGGAGCATGTAGGGTCCTAAATGGATATGGAAGATGATAGTTCCCAATGTAGTGGCCATGACATTGTTGAATGATCTAAGGGTGGTAAAAGTTTTGAACATGACATTATCTGATAGGTTAAGTTGTTTGTAGGCATGGGAGGAGATGATGTTAATGCTAGCTCCCCCTTAAATCATGACCCATTTAGTATGGGTTTGGTTGATGTATATAGTAATAAAGAGAGGGGGATTTAGGTCCTTATGATAGATGGAATGCATTTCCAAATCCTTAAAGGTAACAAGGTTAGATTTTTGAAGGGTACCAACAAAGGATACTAAAGGTTGAGGGTCTTTAGGTTAGACCTCGATGGATTGCAAAGCCTTTATGAGTGCTTAGAGATGATGGGGAGAGGTAGAGATCAACTCATATAATCTCATCTTCATTAGGAGTTGGTAAATTTTCTTAAGGATAACTCTTTTAATGGATTTTAAGGAGTTATATTAGGAAACATCTAAAATAAACACCTTGGGTTTGGTCAAAGATGGAGATAATTGGGTGTGGGTTGGTTGGAAGGTTGGATATGGATACATCCATGAAATGGACATATTAGCCTTCCCCTTATCCTTGTGTTATGATCTTGTGACCACATTGATAGTATGGGTAGAAGGAGAGGTTGGGGTAGGAGATTTATTAGACTCATATTCACTTTGAGATGAGAGTGGAGGAGTAGGTAAGCATTGGGTAGGTATGGTTGTTGTTTGAATTGGTATGGGTCCCATAGGAGATTCATCTATTAGTAGATCATCCTCATTTTAGAGCTGGTGGATAATGGTTTAGAGAGCTTTATAGTTCTTCATGTCATGGCTGGGTGTTGTATGATAAGAACACACATGGTGGTCATCATACTAGATGGGATTTAAAGCAAGGGGTCAAAGGGCCTAATGGGAGGTAAGGCTAAATAATAGGTTTGTAATAACCTATGGAAAATAGTCGAGTAAGACTCAACTAAAGGTGGTAAAGGTGTAGTGGTCTTAGCTTTGGTTGAGGTGGAAGGTTGTTTGTACGTAGGTTTGGTGATAGGTGTTTTAGGTAGGGTGGTGTACTTGGCTGATGGCCTCAGTTTAGATAAGGAGTTTAATGAGCTAGAGGTGGAGGATGGAAAGGTAGGTAGCTTAGGTGTTACTGGTGTGGTGAAGAGGGGTGTATCAAAAGGCAATGTGAAGGTCTAACCAAAATAAGTGGTGAGGTCTTGGTAGAGATAAGGGGATTCCTACTCAAAGTAGAGGGATGAGCTCCCAAAATCTAAGGTAAGGTTGAGGGAGGTAAAATTTGAGACTTTGGGTAGTTTTGTTTCCTTAGTTGCTTTGGGTTGGATCTTGGTTGGTTTGGAAGAAATTAGGTCCACTTTCATAGATGGGTGGCTAAGGCTTGGTGTAAGAGGATACCAAGGCTCTTGCTTGGTTTTTTTAATTTGGTTTGAGAAGGTGATTCAGTCATTTGGGGTTTAGGTGCCTTGGATGGTTGAGGGATTACGAGACTTGTATAAGTTGTTATTGGTTAATAGGGTAAGAGTTTGACTATTAGAAGTGGTGGGTTTGTCTACTAAATTTATGGTTGGAGGTTCTTACTTGGTGATATAAGGTATCCCTAATTAATACTAGAAGGTGGCATGATCCATGTCAGGGTTGGAGATAAATTTCAATTTTTTCACTAGCCTAGAGAATGGTTTGTAGGTCGGTTTGACTCCCTAAATAGTGGACCTAAAAGATAAGCCCCTAGGTGGAGACATAGGGATGGTAATATTGTCCTCTTCCTCAATCAAAGGATGCAAGGTTGAGATAGGTGGTTCCTCTATGGGAGGAGTAGACATGGGGGTTTCCTCCTTAGGAGTGATTTTATAAGGGGGAGTAGGTTGTTTGGTAATTAAAGGTAAATAGAGGGTGGTGATGGTTGGTCATTCTGATATGTTAGTTGAAAGGGAGGATAGTGGCCCCACTACCTTAATAAGTGGAAATAAAGAGGATGGTACTTATTTGATTTAAGTTTTTTAAGGAAGGGAAGGTGAGTCCACTATCTCAATAGATGATAGAGGTGGAGAACCAAAAGATTGGGTACTCGATGGTTTGATAATGAGTGCATCAAGGATCATGTTAACTATATGGGTATCATGAGAACACTCAACATTGTTGTTCTCATTATTAGTAGGAGCATAGTTTGGGAAAGTTTACCTAAATATATCAAGGGCTTAGTTTAATGGTTCATTAGGGTTATCTAGTGTAAGCTCCCCCTTATCAATGAGGTATTGGACAAGGCTCTTAAAGGTGTTGCACCTACTGACATCATTTCCTATTACTTGATGAAAGGCACACAAATCATTCTCATTGAAATAAATAGGTGCAGATGAGAGTCATCAAATTTTATTAGGGGGTTTGATAGGAGGAATTTGAATAATGTTGGCTTTCAATAAGTTCTCCAAGATAGAAGCATAGGATTATCTAAGTAGAGTGAATTGATTTTGGTTATTCCAATTTTGGTTCCTCATGTTTTGTTTGGGGAACTAGAGGAATTTAGTTGGTTGATGAAAGGTGGAGGAGAGGCTTTAAGAACAACTACATTTATGGTTCCCTTGATTTTGGTATTAGTATTGGACTAGTTTCTTGACTTAGAGGAAGAGGCCTCATTGGTTTTATAGGTTGAGTTCTTATTTTTGAGCTTTAGTTTTCCTTCATCAATGACTTAGTTCTCTAACTTACATGCCATGGTAAAAGCTTCATTAAAAGTTCAAAATATTTGAACATGTAGTGTAGAGGAGATATGCATGGCACATGCTTGAGCAAAGGTCTATATGAGTTTATTTTGAGGTAGGGAGAAGGAAAGTTAGTTGATTAGGCTCCTCCAACAAGATACAAAATTGGCAATGGATTCATCCTCAAACTACCAGATATAATAGGGGTTAGTGATAGAAAATTTCTTGGAGATATTGATAAAAAAGTGGTCCAAGAAGGTTTGAGCTAGTTATGTAAAGGAAAAAAGGGAGTTCTTGGGTATGGCACTATACCAATCTAATGCTAGACTAGTTAGAGACATGGGGAAGGTGGGGAAGAGAAGGGCATAATCATAAGTGATGAGATAACAAGCATTACCAAATTACCTAAGATGTTATTGGGGATCATCCTTACTTTGAAACTTAGAGAACTTGGGAAGTTCCCATTAGGGAGGATATAGCCTGGTGGGTATGGATGGATGGATGTGATTGTTATAGATTTGGTCATAGGATAAGATGTTGTGAGCACCCTAAATGGATGAATCTAGGGTTGTCATCTTTTCCATTGATTAGGTCCATTTGGGGTTGTTTACATGGAAGGCTTTAAGATGCATACTACTATGGTGGTTAGGAGACATACTAATAGTAGGTAGAAGGTTGGGAGGTTGCTAGATATTAGTAGGTAGATGTCAATAGTTGGGTGGAAGATACATGAGGGTAGGTATAGATAAGTGGTTGGGTAGTGGGTAAGGGTACATACCCTTGTAGGTTAGGGATGTAACCAAAGTTTATTGCAAGGGTGCTTGTTGGATAGGAGTGGTAATTAGGTTGGTGACTAATGAAAGGGTTTTAACCCTTGTACTGATTAGTGGAAAGGTAGAGGGTATGAACACCACAAGGCTTTGAAGTAGAGTAGTGGTTGATGGATTGGGGGTAGTTAAAGGAAGGTTGGTAGTATTAGAGGTAGGCACTCCTATTATGGAAGAGTGATAGGTAGGAGTGGAAGGTATAAAGGCAACAATAGTTTGGGTTGTTCGGTTTTCTATAGTGGTCTCAAAGGGGTTGTTGGTTGATGAGGAAGCTTGGGTAGTCAATGGTTGGGTAGTAACCATGGTAATAAAGGTACTCCCCATGAGGTGGAGAGGCATGCCATAAGGCATATCTATGGATGGGGCCAAAGCTGAGATACGTTAAGACATGGTTTTAAGATAATGTTACAAAGCTATGGGATTATTATTTAGGAAAGTGGTAAAATTTGCATCTCCTTGGGGAACCCCCTAAGGGAAAGTAGGACTTATTGAGGGATGAAGAGAGTCTACTAGTTTAGAAATGTAGTCCATAGATGAAGAGGTGGAAGAGGTAGGTTGGATTGGGGATGGGATTTGCTCTATAAGGTATCTTCACTACTGGCAAGTGAGAACCATATGAGATAGGGGATATAGAAAGCATAAATATCCTCGCTACTCAAACAAAGAGAAGATAATAAATTATCAAAGAAATCAGATCACACTCTAAAAGATATGTTAAGCCCTAGATTTTTAATTAATCTTGCTTTTGGCTTATGCCTTAAGAAGTTATGTGACTGAAATTGGTTTGTAGAGTAGATACTAGAGAGGAAGTCTAAGGTTGGTTTCAGGTTGTGTTTAGGTGCTCAAAATAATTTATATTGGAATCAATATGTGGCTTGGTATTGGGACCTACCCCCTCACTTCACACACTACAATGATAAGGGTGTTAGGTGTTTAGCTAATATATATTGATATCCAAATATTATACTCAACTAGAGAGCTGGTTTGGTTCTCCCCTTGGTAATAACCTTCAAGTAGGATTGCCAAAATAGGGTAAGGTTACCACCAGGTGATGAAATCCTAGTCAGGCCTTGTCTCAATTTTATTTGGTGTTTAATTGATGAAAGTGGTTTGGTTGAGTGTGTGTAAAAAAGACTGAAGTTATAATAGATTACTTTGATTTTAAGTTAAGCTATGTGAACTAAAATTTCAAGTAGTTGATGTATGCACTTAATTTTAAACCCAAAAGAAACATTTGATTTCGCTAATGAGTATAGAATAGATAGAGAATGCAAACAAACAAGAACCTAGGTAAAGACACAAGGGTCCCATCGAGTGTGCCATAATGTTTCAATAATTTTTTGCTTATTATTAGAAAAGGGAAAAGAAGAAACTAAGTACGGGTATGGTTGAAAAACTTATTTGATTGTGTGCATGTTGAATCAAAATATTGTGAAGAGATCCTCTTTATCTTAGGAGGATGACTTGTAGTTAAGAAATCATTAAAACAAATTTGTTTGTTAGATGGATAGTTGGGTGGATTGCCTAGCAATAGCTAGATCCTAGAAGCAAGAGCTTCCTCAAGGGCTATCAATCCACACATTTTAATTATTTAAGTTTATAAAATAGAATAGAAAGTACTTGCATCAATAATCAAAAGGTATAAAAATTGAACACAAGAGTGCTTGATAAGAAATATAGAATATAAATGATTAACATAGTGATTAAGGTAATTAATTCTAGTGTTAGATGGTTAGGATATGCTTTAGAAAATCAAAAAGGGGTCTGTGAACAAGCAGGGACACAAAAAATTAGATTTGGTTAGGGGTTGGTAGGTGAAAACAACTTGCTAGTTTTTATTACCATAGTGACCATCGATGGTTGGGCTGACCATCGACAATTAAGGTGACAATTGGTGGTCACAATGGCCATAAATGGTTGGATAGACCATTGATATTTGAATCAATCATTGATGGTTATTGTGTGTAGATCTGATTTGATAGAAAGGCTGATTAATGGGATCACAAGGTGAGATTCTAAGATTGGGTAGGTGCTAGGCTATGAGAAAAATGCAAATAAAGTGATGGAATATTGGAAACCAAATACTTATCTTGTAGAAAGCAAATTGGGTGGATGCTTGAGGTGGTTGAATCATTGATGGAGTTTGGCATGATTTTGATAGAGTAACGATGCTTAGTTCTTTGGTAGAGCTATGATGACAAATTAGCTCTTTGATGTGGTCGCTAGATCATTGGATTATTGATGATGATAGGCCTATAAAACAAAATAAATATAGATGCACAAGATCTTAATAATAATTATAGATTTATAGATTATTTCCACCTCCCTGCTCCTCTCATCTTAAAGGCAAGGCAAGAGAGTTGCATAAGGTGTGAGCTAGGCCTTCTAATTTTAATTCACCCATGCAATGGCTCATAAGTGGATGAGGACAAGTTGTTTTTAAAAAAGTGAGGTGGGTGAGTTTGTATGTTAGTGGTTGAGGAGGTGCATCTTGACCATCGATGGTCAAGGTGACCATTGGTGGTTGAGGGTGAAGGGTTAAAAATAGGTAAAAGCTAGGTTTAAGCTAGTTTAATCAAATAAACTATAGGTTAGGTTGGGTTAGGGGTTGAAGGGTTAGATCAGTCCTAAGGGGGGCCTAAGGCTATCAAAAGGGTATTTTGACACTTGGAATCATAGTGTGTGGATTTTTGGTGTCTACATGCCCATTGAACCTTATGTATTATTTTATCTATTTACCACAACTTGTAAAGATCTCAATGAACCAACTAGTGCATTCAACCATAGATTCCATTAGCTATATACTAGGTTGAAGGATCCTTTCCTACAAATGAATGATGTAGCCATAGAATTTTACCTCAATGTTATATATCTTTTGACTTCTATTTTCATTAAAATAAACCCAACTACCCTCACATCTTTGAATTTAACCTATGAAGAGGCTTGCATAATAGAGAAATAGCTGATGCCACATGGAAATGGTGCTCAACATTATTATCCATTAGGACAACTGGGGGTCTATCCCCAAATTCCTTCAAGCTACATGCTTGAAAATCAACCCTTGATTTTTCATGTGCCATTTAATGTAATGTCCCAAGTTTAAAACTAGATTAGTCTTATTCCAATAAATGAGAACCCTACTGTTAATTTTGATGCATATGATTTTGTCAATATAGTATATGATTAATAAGTTGTTTTCCCTTGTGATTATAATTAAATTTATTTTCATGATTCCATTAATTACTTACCATTTTTTCTAGGAGAATAACATACATTGCCCACCTAAGCTACAAGGCTACATTCCTAAATGCATCATTGGGAGTCTATGAATATGGATGTGGAGATAAAGCTAATATGATCATACACACTAAGAATATGTCATATTATAAATGTGATTTATGATTTGAAGGCTATGGTATTGATGGTGAGGAGTTTGATGGTGAATTTATATTAGACGCTGCAAGCAACCTAGTAGCTGAGAAGCAAGTTCATGAAGAGATGCTTGTCCAAGAATATTAATCATAACCATCTTGTGATAATTTGAGGTAATAATTCAAATGTTTGTGTTAAAAATATAATTTTTTATGTCAACGAATCTACATTTTTGTCTATTGCAAAGGTTAAAATGAAATCATACCAATTTATTAATAAGGGTCCTTTTAACTAAAAGATCGATACTAGCATTTTTTGCATGTTTTAAGGTCAAGCATAGGGATTGTAAGTGAAATAAAGTACTGGACTTGATTATGTGAATCATGATTATCTCTCTTTGATAAAACAAATTCATTAATGCATGTAATTTAAAATAATTCAATATCATAATCTAATATCAACATAAACTCATAAATAATATAATGATCAATCTTGCCATTATTCAATAACAAAGTATAAATAATTTAACATTCAATACATTCAAATATCTCATAATAAGTGTAATGTATAACTATATAGAACAAACTATTATTAAATCTTATCTGACAATAATTACCTATGAACAAAGGTGACCCCTTGGAAGAGATAAAATGCTTCAATCAATAAATGTTTATCAAATATTTATTTTCCATGTATTATGTTTCAATATTCAAAAGGTTTAATATTATGTAGATATTTCAAAGCTCGATCTTTATTCATTATCAAAATTTTATCAGATAAGATGTTTTGATATATAGCAATGCATTAGTTCATAAGTATGTTATTCAATCTTAATTGAATTATTCCTTATAGATTTTCAATATAACTTTAGAATGCTTAATAACCAAAAAGATCAGAACTAAAGAAAATATTAAAAAGTAAGAAGATTAAAAAAACACAATCTACCTAACAAGAAACTAAACTTGCTCAAAGATACAAAACCTAATAATTAAATAAAATAAATCAAAAAAGAAACTAAAATTAATAAAGAGACTAACACTCATAAAGAAACTTAAATTAATAAAATATGAAAGTCAGAAAAGAAAGTTCAAAGATGTGAAAAAGATAGATAAAGATGATAGGAACTCGATTAAAAAATAGTATATTATTAAATCAAATGGATTGTACAAAATTTCACAAGTAGTAAAGAAAAGACATTGCAACATAGGAAAAGTTTGACATTTTATCATGCATCATCCATGAAATATTCATCAATATCCAGGAAATGGATAGGTATTTTACATATGAGTACACCTTTGCATTCATAAAAATATTAGATTTCCTTTTTATCAATCAAATCATCAATTTATAAATTACTATATTAATTGGATATACCTACATAGGAAAATATGGAGACTATGTCATTAGAGTGAGTGATAATCGATCTCTTGTAAGACAATGCTTCATCTTAGAAACTTATTACTTAGAAAAGAAGCACAATATGAAATACGAGAGCTCTATAGATACATGTATTAGTTCTTTGATTGAAAAATGAGGGCCTTTATCCTTTTATAAACTCTTTTTGAGAAGTTAGTTGGTTCAAACCACAACTAACTTCTAGATTTAATTAACCTTAAATAATTAACTAATTTATACGAAAGGAATTTATAACATGAATATCCTTTATTAAAGTATCCAAGTAAATATTTATATTACTAAACACTCAAGTGTGGGGGCCCCATTTGACTTGAAATAAATGAATTATATAAATAAGTTACTATGTTGACCTAGCATACAAATCTAAACAAACATGATTAAATCCATATAGATAATTTTAAAAATCAACCAACTTATGAAAATAAATTATCAATACTGATTAAATGCTGACATCATAAAAAGGTATATGATCATGAGATATTTTCTATAGTAGGATATCATTAAAATCACTGGAATTAGAGAACTATAATTTTAAACTGAAAACTAAGCTTTGAAAGTTTCTTAAATTCACCCAAAAATTACCTTCAAATCTTAAAAAATTTAAAAATATGCAAAAAAAATATTTAATACACATATTCAAGGATACAACTAAAGAATCACTAGATGTTTAATATATTAATTTTATTAATTCCTCTATTAGCTCTCTCTTTTTAACCATCAATACCCAATCTAACATTGGGTGCATAAAATAATTCATTTTTTTAAAAGAACATATCAAGTGTAATTAATGGTTATGAAAGAAACTTATCAAAAATTATAAACTTACACACAATCACCTTTCAACATAATAATAATTTCCTATGAAAATGTGCTACTAGTTAGTCCTCCATTAACTTCAAATAGACTCATAACTACTATTCTCTAAGTATATGCAAATACATGAAGTCCACCATACAATCAAACTCATGTTTTAACAAAGATCATTCAACCTGAACATTTCACCCAAAAAAATTACTTTGATTGGATAACGTGTAATATGAAACCCATATCAAGACACAACAACCTTAATTTTTCTTAAAAAGACCATATTAGTAAATTTTTGATATAGGTTAAATTTGACATCTATATGGACGTCATACTACACAATTTTTGGTTTGATATGATGATCATTTTGCCATCAATTTTAACACACCATTTTTTTTGTACATGCACAAATAATTTTTTTAGACAACATAATACATTTTTTAATGAAACACTTTGTCCCACCTTGAAAATATTATGCTGGTTAAAGGTGTTGGGTGAATATTTTGTCACCAGCTAACTGAGGGCAAAATAGGTGTTTTAACCATAGCATAGGGATATTTATCAGCCAAATGTGTAGGTGGACCACATCAAAAAGGGACAAATCTCTCCTCTCATCAAGGGGAGGTTCCCTATAACTATGATATATTAATATACTATAAATATAAGCTAAAAATTAACACTCAGGGTAGGATAACACCATCCATCTCTCTTTTTTCAGAGATGATGTTCATAAACATAGGAGAATTTCTGGGTGATTGCTGGAGGTACTTCTCTTCTTTCAGTAGTAATACTCAGTCAACAGCCAAATTCCTTCCTGGGTAGTAAAAGTAACTAGATGCAGTAACACAACAAGATGAAGTGTAGCACAAAGTCTCCACCTCAACTGCCAAAGAGTGAAATATACTAAGGACAATGGGGGCACAAAGTCCTCTCAAGATCCTTTACATAGATACAAAAAACAACACACTAAAGACCATTATGGCAGCACAAAGTCTCTCCACAGTTGGCTTCAGGACACCTTCCTGATTACTTCTACTAGTTCTGCTTGTTAAATTAAATGGACAAGAATGCTTCTAGGAAATAGACATAAGAAAAATTTCCTAAATAACACAAGCTATTCTAGCACAAAGTCTGAAAGGTCACTTATTTTCTCATTCAAATAAAGAAATATGATTAACAATCTGAGCTCAAAGTCGCAAGAAATGCCTTTCAATTTGGGTAGAGTTTTGATTCTATAACTGAGAGATCCCCCTTGCATAAAATAAGAGATTATAATATATATCACTCCAAGAAAGACTTGGACACTTTGTTTCATGGAATGGCCCATGCCGCATTCAATGCCTTGAATGCATTTTCAATTCTGTGAAGGGGCCATGCTAGAATAGGGCATCAACCTTAACTGTGGCATGTCAATTCATATCAAATGTCTCCTTTTGAAGTATGAGCCACTTGGTCCTCTTCCTGATATGTGCGTAGCTGTCCATTTTGCCTTTACTCAATGGAGAAAAATAGGCTGCATCCTTGAGTGTCTGCGATCTGATGTCTTCTTGGTGGACTATTCCACCTACTAGAATAACTTTCCTACAGATATTTTTGGTCCTTCCCTCTTATTCCCTCTTTCCTTAATGCATTTTATCTCTTCCTCATTATCTAAGATCTCAAGCTATCTCTTCCCTTATATCTGGCTTTTTTAGCTCCTTTTTTGGCCGATCACTGAGTTTGTTCTTTAGGTTCTATGCCATATTTGAAAATAAACAGGCATTTTATTACCTTGAATTTGACATCCACGGGGACGTCATTAGTCACTTGGTCACTTGAACCACATTTAACCTCTAACCTTTGAACCATGAGAGTGCATTGGTTCAATGGTTCAATGGTTTGGGTGGTCTTATTAGCTCCTTGGTTCAATCGATTGAACCATCTCTTCGAACTTGTCTCTGGAATCACTTCTTTCCTTCTCTCAAAGCTTCCTTTCAAATTTTGAAATTCCTTGAACCTTTGAACCTTTAAACTTTGAACCATTTTAGTTCAAGGTTCAACGGTTCATTCTCTTTCTTTGAATCTTTTGGTCCTTCAAACTTTCTGGATCCTTTTCTTTTCTATTAAACTCGTTAAACCTTTGAACTCTTTTGGTTTAAGGTTCAATGGTTCAATGGTTCATTCTTTGCTCTTTGAATACTTTGTTCTTCTAAATCTCTCAAAATTTATTAAACTCATTAAACCTTTGAACTTTGAACTCTTTTGGTTTAAGGTTCAACGGTTCAATGGTTCAATCTTTATTCTTCAAAGTCTTCTTTTGTTTAAGTCTTTTAAAGCCATTTAAACTTTTCAAAGCAATTGAACTTTATACTTGTCGAAGCACTTAACTCTTTTAAGTTTGCCGATGTCATTGAACCTTTGAACCCATTGAATCTTTGAACCTTTGGAGGTGGGGTTCAATGGTTCAATGGTTCATTCCATTTTTTTGAAGCATGTCGATGGACCTTTTGGTTGAACCGCAATGTTGAACTAACCTTGAAATTGCCTAAGTGTTTGGAAGTTATTCCTTTGTGAGAGCTCACCTATTGAAGTTATTAAACTTGTTGAACTTGTAAGTCCCTTGACTGAAAATGCTTTAATAATTAGAGAAGTTGGATGCCCAAGACATTTTTGAAAAAGGAAAGGGAGAATTTTGGCCTGCAGGACCAAAATAGTTGATATGTTGTCCCCAAAAACAAGTGATGGATTTTGGGAACAACAGCTGGCTCCAGTTGGGGAAATTCTATCGATTGTAAAAATTATCAAAGGGAGTAGAATCCAAAATCTCCAGTGCCTTTAAGTATGCCATTGGGCTATGGATTCATGCTACCCAAAAAGAAAGGTGCCAAAAAGAAACAAAAATGAAAAGCATCAAACAAAACTAAAGACTATAAATATATACATATGTACAACTGATGTCATCTGATACTTCAAGGATTGAAGTGCTTCAGATGCTGCCCACTATAAGGTAGTGAAAAGGGTGTGCCATCTTGATACTTCAATAGAAAACTATTTTCACCATTGAGTTGATGAATAGTAAATGGGCCTCTCCATAGGGAATCAAATTTTCCATGCATTCCCTTTGGTTCTCTTCTCTTGTCCCATAATAGAACTTGATCTCCAATCTAGAAATCATGGACCCTTGATTTCATATTGAAGAGCCTCTTTACTAGAATTTGATGGGTAGTAATTCAGTCCACCACCACAGTTCACTACTCATCAAGTTCATTGAGGCACATGATCCTCTTATCGATAACATTTTTAAAAGTTGAATCTTCTATTGCCTTCACCAACTTCAATGCTAGTAATTCCAAGGTGATTGGTATCTCTACATTGAGACTATATAGAAGTTGGAAAGGTGACATACCTATCACCCTCTTGGATGTAATTCTGTCTACCCATAAAGCATCAAATAATGCTTTGTGCTAGGTTCTTTGATTGTCATCTACCAGCTTCTTGATGATGGTGACTAGGTTCTTATTGCTCAATTTTGCTTGGCCATTTCCTTGTAAAAAATAGTCAAAAGAGTGAGAGAGGGTAATCTCTTAATAAAAATAGAACTGAGTAATCTCATGGGAAGAGAAATAGGCTTCATTATCTATTAGAATCTTGGTTGGGATCCCAAACCTAGAAATAATGTTTTCTTTGAGAAAATTGCATACTATTTCTAAAGTAGCATGCTTAGCTGGAATAGCTTCCACCTACTTTTTGAAGTAATCTAAGGCTGTGAGGACATATTCATGTCCACCGCTTGAAGGTGGGTTTACAACACCTATGAAATCAATTCCTCATTATTGAAATGGCTCTTCTATTACTATAAGTTTGAGAGGCAACGCAACCAATTTGGGTCTTTCAATGAACTGTTGATACAATTCACATTTATGCACCTATTTTATGCATCTTGAAATAGGGTAGGCCAATAATACCTAGCTCACAGAATCTTATGGGTAGTTATAGGCACAAAAAAATGTCCTCCACAAGCCAGCTTGTGGAAGGATTCTAAAAGTTTGTTTTGTTGCACTTTATCCATGTAGTGAAGGAATACCTCATCAAGGTTCCTCTTATATAGCCCATTGTCCCAAAAGAAAAATTTGGCAACTTTCAACTCGACAATCCTATTTTCTTTATGAGATAGGTGAGTAGGACACTCACCGTAGGTAAGGAAATGAGTGATATTTGAATACCACTCATTTGTAGTGGTGACAAAGAGAACTGTAGGTGTGTCTCCCACTTCTATTTCTTCATACCCTATTTCTTCTGGTATGTTGTCAGCAATTAATTGACAGAGACCCCTTCCCTGCACTAGCTTCATTGGTTTGATAACTAGATCAAACACCTAGATTTTAGCAATCCAATTGCCCCTTTTTATTCCAAACTCTTGCTGAGTTAATATGGATGTGATGGTTACATCAGGAATCAGGGTAACAATGTGTAAATTTAGAATGTAAAAGCATAAATGCTTTACTACCTTTACCACTGCATAAGCATGCTTCTCCATGTTTGAGTATTTCAGCTCATGAGCTTTGAGGGGATAGCTCATGAAGGATATGGGAGATTCCATACCTTCTTTGTTCTACTGAACCAAAATTGTTGAAAGTGTGTGTTTGAAAGCATAACTGTACATTATGAAGCCTTTGGTGTAATCTGGACAAACTAGAATTGGGGCATGGGCAATAGCTATCTTGATATCTTGAAATGCTAATTTGCCTTCTTCAGTGTAGCTAAAAGTGGCCTTTCCCTTCATCATTTCCATAATGTGGCGAGTCTTCTCTATGAACTCAAGGATGAACCTTCATAGAAAATTCACTTTTTCAAAGAAAGAGTGAATCGCAGTCTTACTAGTGGGTAGATCAATCTCTTGGATGGATTTGACTCTTTCTGAGTCAATATTTATGCCTTCTCAAGATATAGTGTGTCTGAGAAGTTTCCCTTCTATCACCCCAAAAACTAACTTCTTGGGATTTAGAGAAATTCCATTGTATTGACATCACTCCAACACTTGTTGTAGATGGTGCACATGATTAGGATGATGCTTAGAAAAGACTATTAAATCATCAAGGTATACCAAAATGAACTTGTCTATCTTGTCTCTGAAAGCAAGGTCCATTGCTATTTGGAAAGTGGCACCAACATTCATCAAACTAAAAGGCATTATTTGATATGCAAATGTACCCCAAGGCATAGTAAAGGCAGTCTTGTGTTGGTTTGCTTCATCGAATTCTACTTGATTGTACCCTGAGAAACCATCTAACATTGATAACATCTCCAAACTAGTCACTATCTGAAGGACTTGATCCATGATGGGCAGAGGGTAGTTATCCTTTAGAGAGGATTGATTTAGATTCTTGAAATCCATGTAGAGGCAAATTTTGCCGCTCTTTTTTCTCATAGGGACTATGTTTGCAATCCATGTGGAATGATGGATTGGAAAAATTATCCTTGCTTTTAACATTTTTTGAATTTCAAATAGAATAGTACCTGATATCATAGGGTTGTGTTGTTTGGATTTCTACTTGTGAGGTAATGAATCACTTTTGAGAGGAATCTCATGGCAAATTTATTCAAGTCTGAGTGATTTTAGATCATCATAGGAGTATGCTAGAACATCTATGTAATGGTGAAGCAAGGTAGTAAATTTGAGCTTCTCCTCTAGAGTGCAACACTTCCCAATGTTAGCCATCTTGGGATTTTCCTTAGTACCCAAATTTATTTGATCAAACTCTTGGAGGAGCTTGAATATTTTTATTACTACTTGATGAACCTATTGTGCTTATCAAATAACTTCTCAAGAGAAACAAGTCCTTTTGGGATTTTATTCCCTTTGAGCTACAAAAATTCTTCACATACATCTGGAATTGTTTTTTGAGCTGATTTTTATGGTAGAGGTCCATTACCTTCAAAATGAAGCTATTCAAAGCTATCCTTTTGTTCTAGAAAGCTGATGATTTGGTTATCATCATTAAACACTTGCTAATGATTGGAATTATTAGGAACACTTGGTCGAAAGACCAGTTCAATGGTGTACTTATCTCCTTCAAAATCTTGGTGAGGAACTAAGAGAGTCACCAAAATAAGTAATGCATCACCTTGGTCATTGAATTCTTTGGGCACTGTAGATATACTGAAGGCATCAAATCTTTCAATTTGATCTCAAACTAGATTATGATAATGACACAATCTTCCATTTTTGGTTTGATACAGGTTCCTCACCTGATAAACCAATAGCTCAACATCTCCTTTAGTGTGAAGGATTTTGATGCCCTTGTCTTGGGCAGTCTTCAATCTGAGCAACAATGATTCATATTCAGTAGTATTATTGGTGTTGCTAAACTGTAATTTGTATGAAGAAGGAAAAATATCTCCTTCAGGAGATATCAATACAATTCTAGCTCTAGAACTAGTAGAGGAATAACTGCCATCAAATTCCAGAATCTAGACATCATCAAAAACTAATTTTTCCTTAGATTTTTCTTCATTTGGAGGGGAGGATTCCTCTGGGCTTGCACTGTGCTCTATTAAGTCTTCTACTATTTTGTCTGGATAAATTGTTAGACTGTCACATTCAAAATTTTTGTCAGACGCCACATGAACTTCCTCTGTGGATAAGAAGTAATTACCCATTCCTGAAGACTCAAATAGAATTTGAGCTTTAGGGGCTGATGTTTGGGTGACAATCTAATTTTAATCCTTCTCAGGAAGTATCCTCTACATGATGCCCTTCATAGGGATCCTTACCTTAGACAGGTCCATGCTTAATTCTCCACCAACATCCTTGCAAAAATTTTGTCCAAGCAGAATGCTATATGAGGCTGGGATGTCAGCCACTAGGACTGTCATTTTAATTCTCCTATCTGAAAAGGCCATGAATGCAAATTGGACATATTTTATTTGTCCCAACAAAGGTACTTATTTTTTTTCCATGGAGAAACATCTCCCAAAGGTCTTGGTCACTATGAGTCCAAGAGATTCTACTACTTTGACAGGCATGACATTGTCAGATGCACCTGAGTCTATTATGCAGTTGTTTAGCTTGTGTACATTTATTAATAGGGAAACATAAAATGGTTCTATTTTCTTAGAGGAAACTAGAGGAGTAATCACAAGGTTATTCTAGGAGGATGTACTCTTGGGAGGACCAGGAGTTACTTTCAAAATTTCTTGTCCTGTAGGGATGGTCTTATTATTCACACATTGAACTAACCTATTCAATTATTCAGGGTTAGATTACAAATATTTAAAATCAGACATTTGAATTTTGGCCTTCTTAACATGGTTGATTATATCAAATGTCTAAAATGAATTAGGAATAGGGGAAGGTAGTTCATCCTTCTAGTTTTTTGGGGGTGTGATACTGATCTGTGAATTTGAAGCAGAAGGTGCAGGAACATTTGGGATACTTACTTTTTTAGCGATCACTGGGTCCTTTGATTGAAAATGCAAAGTGGTTCCCCACTTAGCAATTGAAGTTTTTGGTTGAGATCGCTCCTCTATTTTTTCCTTATCAGCTTGCTGGGCTGACTGGTTTTGGGACTAGGTGAATACAATGTATGATCCATCAAATGCTTCAACTTTACTTTTGGGTTCATCCTGGTAATTTAGGAAACCAATGTTGGAGTCACTAGCTAATTCATCTTGGTCTTCCACAAAGAGATCAATGCCATCTTCCTGTTTCAACTCAGATTGGAAAGAAAAATTTGATTTGATTTCAAGGTATCCAACTGCTGAGTTGGCTGGAGCTGCTTTAATAGCAAGTTTCCCCTAAGGGGGAGGAAGATGATTTGGATGCCCTTGATTCCTAACAGCATTGCCTTGGTATGACTGATTGGGAAATGTCCTCCTTGGTATATCTCAGTATGAAGGAGGAGCATACATCCCTTGTGCCATTTACTTTTTGAGAGCTAGCAACTCATTTGCCAACTTTTACACCATGTGATCAGTGGTGCCTATAGATGAATATTCAAAACATGAAGGAGATTTGCCTCTATTAGGATCTCTTCTTATCTTTCCTACCAAGATAAGATTATCTTCCACCTCAGTGGCCAAATCCTGAGTTGTAGCAAGGTCTATGTGGCCAGCCCGTCTCAACAAAAAACTCACTTCAGGCAATTGAGAGTTAATGAAGAAGCATTTGAGATTCTCAGCTATTGGTTGAGTAATTATAGGAATATTATTCCTTAGCTTGTCAAATTTAGAAATGAAGTCCCTCATATGTTCATGAGGCTCTTTATTCATTTGTGTGAGCTTGGCTAGTAGGGCATGCACATTTTCTATAGGCTTGAACTTGGCTTCAAATTTGGCTTTGAGGATGTTCCAGTCAATCATAGTCTAGGCCTATAGATGATAAAACTAGTCTGTAGTAGTGCCTTGTAATGTTTCCACAAACAACCTTACTGCTACATCCTCATACTTCACACCTATCATGCCATAGGCTATGCTGAAGAATATGATATGTTCATTAGGATGAACTCTCCCATCACCAAAAAATTTGGGGAAATTCTTCCTTGAACTGCATGGTAGCTCATGTAGAGGTGGAGTTAAATTGAGCAGGCCAAAAGAGTTACCCCAAGGGCCTTGAATTGCCATTATATGGCTATGAAAAGGGGGAATAACAAATTTGGGTGGAGTAGGTATAGATAAAGCTCTGCTAACAGTAGAAATGGATGCTTTGCTTGGTAATGGAGACCTGAATTTTATAGAAAGAAAACTCCTGATTCACTGAAGGTGAGATGGTGAAGGGAAAGGATCAAAATAACTTTAATGTACCAAATTGAATAAAAGGTTGACAATCCCTTTAGCTCTCTAGCTTCACGTACACCATGGATCTGCCAGAGTGTAAAACTAAAATGGATAAGGATAGGGACTACTTCAATTTCAAGCTTGAGGCTTTAAACTACACAAAATTATCCCCAACGGAGTCACCAATATTTTTTGGGTGAATATTTTGTCACCAGCTAACTAAGGGAAAAATAGGTGTTTCAACCACATCACAGGGAGATTTATCAGCCAAATGTTCAGGTTGACCACATCAAAAGGGGACAAATCTCTCCTCTCATCAAGGGGAGGTTCCCTATAACTATGATATATTAATATACTATAAATATAAGCTGAAAATAACACTCAGAGTAGGATAACACCATCCATCTCTATCTTTTTAGAGATGATGTTCATAGACATAGGAAAATTCCTGGGTGATTGCTGGAAGTACTTCTCTTCTTTCAAAAGTAATAGTCAGTCAACAACTAGATTCCTTCCTAGGTAGTAAAAGTAACTAGATGCAGTAACACAACAGGATGAAGTGTAGCACAAAGTCTCCACCTCAACTGCAAAAGAGTGAAATATATAGACAATGGGGGAATAAAGTCATCCTAAGATCCTTTACACAAATATAGAAAACAACACACTAAAGACCATTGTGGCAGCACAAAGTCTCTCCACAGTCGGCTTTAGGACACCTTGATTACTTCCACTAGTTCTACTTGTTAAATTAAATGGACAAGAATGCTTCTAGGAAATAGACGTAAGAAAAATTTCCTAAATAACACAATCTATTCCAGCACAAAGTCTGAAAGGTCACTTGTTTTCTCATTCAAATAAAGAAACATGATTAACAATCTGAGCTCAAAGTCTCAGGAAATGCCTTTCAATTTGGGCAAAGTTTTGCTTCTATAACCAAGATATACCCCTTGCATAAAATAAGAGATTACAATATATAGTGCTCCAATAAAGACTTAGGCACTTTGTTTCATGGAATGACCCATGCTACATTTAATGCCTTAAGTGCATTTTCAGTTTTATGAAGGGGCCATGCTGGAATAGGGCATTAACCTTAACTGTGGCATGTCAATTCATCTCATATGTGTCTTTTTGAATTATGGGCTGCTTGGTCCTCTTCCTGATATGTGCATAGCTATCTATTTCACCTTTACTTGATGGAGAAAAATAGGCTGCGTCCTTGAGTGTCTGCGCTCTGATGTCTGCTTGGTGGACTGTTCCACCTACTAGAATAACTTTCCTACAAATATTTTTGGTCCTTCCCTCTTATTCCCTCTTTTATTAATTCATTTTATCTCTTCCTTGTGATCTAAGCTCTCAAGCTATCTCTTCCCTTATAGTTAGCTTTTTTAGCTCCTTTTTTGGCCAGTCGCTGAGTTTGTTCTTCAAGTTCCATGCCATATTTGAAAATAAATGGGCATTTTATTACCTTGAATTTGACATCTGCAGGGATGTCATTGGTCACTTGGTCACTTGAACCATGTTGAACCTCTAACCTTTAAACCATGAGAGTTCATCAATTTAATGGTTCAATGGTTTAGGTGGTCTTATCAACTCCTTGGTTCAATCGGTTGAACCATCTCTTCAAACTTGTCTCTGGAATCTTCTACTTCCTTCTTTCGCTCGAAGCTTCCTTTCAAATTTTGAAATTCCTTAAACCTTTGAACCTTTGAATTTTGAATCATTTTGGTTCAAGGTTTCAATGGTTCATTCTCTTTCTTTGAATCTTTTGGTCCTTCAAATTTTTGGGATCCTTCTCTTTTCTGATGAACTTATTGAACATTTAAACTTTGAACTCTTTTGGTTCAAGGTTCAATGATTCAATGGTTAATTCTTTGCTCTTTGAATCCTTTGTTATTCTAATTATCTCAAATTTTATTGAACTCATTGAACCTTTGAACTTTGAACTCTTTTGGTTCAAGGTTCAATGGTTCAATAGTTCAATCTTTCTTCTTCGAAGTCTTCTTTTGTTTAAGTCTTTTAAAGTCGTTTGAACTTTTCAAAGCAGTTGAACTTTGTACTTACTGAAGCACTTAACTCTTTTAAGTCTGATAATGTTATTAAACCTTTGAACCTATTGAATATTTGAACCTTTTGAGGCAGGGTTCAATGGTTCAATGGTTCATTCCATTGGTTTGAAGCCTGCTGATGGACCTTTTCATTGAACCTCGACGTTGAACCAACCTTGAAATTGCCTAAGTGTTTGGAAGTTGTTCCTTTGTGAGAGCTCGCCTGTTAAAGTTGTTGAACCCATTGAACCTACAACTCCCTTGACTAAAAATTATTGAATAATTGGAAAACATGGATGCTCAGGACATTTTTGAAAAAGGAAAGGGAGAATTTTGGTCTGCAGGACCAAAATAGTTGATATGTTGTCCCCAAAAACAAGTGATGGATTTTGGGAACAATAAATGGCACACAAAAACATCTGAAAAAAGATCAAAGTATATCAACAAAATGTTCATCACATGGATTAAAATTTCTCACAAAACATGCTTATCATAAATAAAATTTGAATATAACATATTCTATGTAAGAACTAAAATATTTCCAATCTGAACATGCCTTCGAAGAAATAAACATCATGTAAAAATCATGGAATTCATTTAAATATGTTACACAATATTATCTGAAGTTAAGGTAAGTAAATGAATATGATGCCTTAAAAAACAAAACAAAATAATTAATTTATATTATTTCTCTTTCCTCCATCAATATGGAACCCCTTTTTATAAAAACAACATAATAATTCAACTTAAAAATTCTCCATACCATAAAATACGTGCAACTTGATGTCTTCAAAAATCATTTCAAATCAACAAGGAATCATACTTGAATTGAGATGCAAATATTTTTATAACCCAAAAATGTAGTCTCAAGCCCAAAATGCAGTCACAAACCAAGAACATTGATCCATATAAAAAAATTGAGCTATATTTCTCTCAAAACCAACACCAAAATTTCATTTTATTGGAACTTGTTTAAATAGGAAAAATAATGGGATTATCAATATACTTTGATTACCAAGAAAATGTGACATAAAATGAATGCAATATTAATTGAATTAATTAAAGAGATGTACCTATTATCATTTAGAGGTTCACCCTTGCAAGAATGTGTGTTTTTTATCACTCCTATTAATACAATGGAAACTCTCCAAGGTGTGGGTGGCCTTATATTGGAGAGAAGCTCTAGATGAAGGGTTGGTTTCATTTGATACACTCACCTACTTATTTTTAAACTCTCTAATTTGGTGATTTATTGATTAAGAAAAGGGTAAAAAGAGCAATGTTCAAGGTAAAATTGGATATGAAAACTAAAAATTTGAGGTGATACACCAATATCAAAGTCAATTATGCCTATACTTGATACAGTTTTGAAGCTAAAAATCTTTCACACATTAAATTCATCTTCATATAATGACTATTACATCAATATTTCATCCACAAGTCTTGAAAAACACTGACACTAGTATGGAAGGAATGAACAATGTTGAATTCACTTCCATATTACGTAGAAATTAGACTTAGACACTTGATATAACCTTCAAGAGTTCTTATTTTCTTCATAAAGATGAAAAGTTCAGACATAAGTATGAAAAAAATAATCATTCACTAGGTTACATCAATGAACACAAGACACACACTTCATGAACAACCTAAAAATGGAAGAAAAATCAGCTTCTTATTAATTTAAAGGTGTAGTATAAATTTTGTCAGAGTTTCTGTATGGCCAAAAACATAATCTGATAATCTTTTATCAAAAATGATAATACATATAGAAAAGGAAGCAAGGAGAGAAGATATAAATAGATACAAACTAGAGATGAGTCATCATGCTAACTCAACTTCATTCCTGCTTCAACTCAATTACCAAACTCTAAAAACCAACATACTAAATAGTAAGTTTCAACCTTGTTTCCTTGGGAGTATGGTGTAGTAGAGAGGGATAAAATTGTTTGAATGTTTTTAAAGGTTAAAGGCTCTCTTGAATGCATTTATGGTATTCAATCTTGAAGAGATCTTGATAATCTTTAGTTAACTCCTTTTGATCTTGACTTAACTCCTTTTGATCTTCACTAAACAAGCCCCTTGAGACTTTTCATACATCTAGTGAGTGAATTTAGTTACCTTACTTAGATTTTGGTGTTGGAAGAAAAAATATTGAGAGGGGGGGTAGGTGAATCAATCATCAAAACTTACTTATCAATTCCACTTAAGTAAACATGAATCATTCAATCAAGCACATAGGTCTAGCAAGCATAAACAACTATCCACATAAGCATGAAGCACAAGAACACAAGATAAAATAAATTATGTGTGGGAAACCCTCTAGGGGATGAAAACCCACTAATATATACAAATTTAATACAATATTATAAGACAAAAACCAAATTTACTGAAGCACCAACTTCACATAGAGCATCAAACTCAACTAGCTAAGCACCAACTCAGCTAGGGTTTAGTAAGCACCCACTTGCAAGGAGACACCAACCCAAAAGATGACTCAGTACTAACTCAACAACCTGATATATTTTATCACCTTTAGGATACCTTATTTCTCAACCAACTGATGATGATCACTTCTTTATTTATTCACACTCTTAGCCATCTCAAACTGCCTTCTAGCCTTCTTTGCTCAACTAGTCCTCTTCTTGACTTGATTAGGTCATATGACCTTGATTTTCATATACATAATCTCTATAAAAAATTCATCACAATTAATATATACCAATATAATGGTATAAAATACCTTCTTCTTCTTAACAATGTTCTTTTTCATTTGCTTGTACTCACACACCTAAATAGGCCTAAAAATGCCTAGTATTTATACAAGTCACTTGTTCATATCCTTCTTAGTCAGACAAACACCCTTAAATTCTTAGGTTATACATTAAATAGATCTTAGGACATATCATAAACATGGATCAAATGTTATTTGATTCCCTTTAGGTTTGACCTACCTCAATTAGGCCTTATCTCATCTTTAGGTCTCATAGAGACCTAATCCCATTAGATCTATTTAGAACATGTTACACTTTGATCTTCTTGGAGGAAATTAAAACACTTAACATGGTATAAAAATATTATATTACATTCAAATATACCTTATCCAAATGCATATGATCTCCAAAACAGTTTTTAGCTCCAACCAGTACTTGAAGTATGCCATTAGGACTATTCACTATTAGGCCTATGCATACTCAAAAATTTATATTGAAAAACTAAAGATAAAACCTGATTTTTAAAAATAAAAATGGAAAAAAATAAATATAAATAATCTACATGACCTCAGGGTCATCACCATATGCTTTAGACTTCACAACATAGGGTAAAAGTACTCAAACTCTTCTTTTCAAGTAGCCCACTCATAACTGCCAACTAACCTCAAAACACAGTCATGAAAAATTGATCTTCAACACCATAAATAATAAATAATATAAAATATAAAACCTTAAATAATTTATTTGAAAAATATATATCATTATTAATTAAAAATATCACAAGGTCTAATGACAAATATTGGTCTTGCAAACCAATCTTTTATCTTCAATACACACAGTCAAACATGAACCAGTGAACTCATTTTTGATTTACCACTTCAATAAATTTTAATAAATATAAAACATTATAAAAATAATAAATAGGAAATACATGTCCCAAACAAAAATACCATATACATTTGATGCTTCAGCTGAAATCATAGAGCCTCAAACTCATCATTGCAACGTGCTTACCTAGAATTGTCAGTTTACTTTGAAGACCAATTATGGTGATTTTGATATTAAATACATGTATGATAAATTTAAGAGTATTATAATTAATTTTTATAATATTATGATACCATTAAACCATTATTAGATAGATAGATAATATGGTTAAATGAAAATATTAGTCTTGCAAACCAATCTTTTAAACTTGCACCTTCACTATCTCATCTGCACTAGATAGGTCAACTTATGAGAAACATTTTCATCAAATCCAATAACCTCAAAAACATATATAAAATATAAACATGTCTTAAAATTATTTATCAACCTATACATGTACTTGGATTCATCCCCAATCAATGATTACACATCCCTAATCACCTTCTCACTTCTACCTAGTTTTCTCACTATTTACACCATTAGGCACGTCAGCGCTAGGTCAAATTATATAACTAGTTTAAAAAACTTAAGGGATATAATATAATTATAAACCACCATGGAATTAAAATAAAAGTCTCAAGATTCAACCTTCATCCATTTTCTAACTTTGACTTGGTCAACTTTGACTGCTACAACAAATCTTTGAGAAATAAGGCCTTTCTTGTAGGATACACTCACCTAAAAAATTAATCACACCTAAAGGTGATTGGGAGAGTTGGATACATTATATAATCATTTAAATATCTAAACAAAACCATTATAATCACTTTATAACTATATCTTTCACATCAGGTCATTGCTAAGGTTTTAGAGTGGGTTAACACTATTTCTTATGTTAACGATTATTCATAAAGGATTGCCCCTAATTTATAAAACTAATGCCTAGAGATATTAGCTAGGAAACTTACCGATATCCCATAAATATATTATGTTCCCATGAATATGTTACACATGCTAATGAATAATTGAAAGTTCTTCTCGTGTTGAGAACCCTTCATTCTGTGAACTTGAGAGACCTTAAAATACATTTTCATGACTTAACCTTCAAAATTTGACCTAAAAATTCATACACATGATTGAAAAAAAATTACACACTTATGTAAATTCTCACATACTCACACTTATCTTGGAAACTTATTTTGATACCCCATTTGGCCACCATCTCTCTCTTTACTCTCTAGGCCTTGACCTGTAAGTCACATTAGGCCTTGAAAATGACCTTATAGCCACTTTCCAAGCTATCAAAACCTCATATTAATGTCATAAAAACTATTACCATGCTAAAACAATTAAATACATTCTTTATATGCCTTGATAATACCTCATGACACTTTATTAGGTCGGAGGGTCTAGAACTAGTCTAGTTGCATGCTAGGTCTATAGGTCATCCCCTTATATGCTCACTCTGATACTTTTATGAACGCTAAAATGCCTCATAAATCTAGTTATATCTTTGTGCATCTATCTCACTAGGCCACCAAGCTCATACCTTCTCACAAGGTCTCTTTATGCAATGACCAATGTCATGACTAAGCTTCTCAAGCATATTGAAGCTTGACAACTAACCTTAAAACATTCCTTGATGATTTTACACCTTGATCACATGCCTTTAAATCTATTTATAAAATATCATACATTTTCACATACTTATTCATGCTCATTATGCACATGCTCATGATATGACTATGCTTTTTATGACTAGGCTTCTTAAGACACCTCATTCTCAAAATGCTTACCTTGATCAACCTTAGAAGAATCATTAGGTTGCCTTCAAATTCTGTCTTATCACATGGATTCCTTGTCTCATCAAGAACACAAATTCATATCTCATATACCAGTCACCATGCATCTTCACCAGATGCACCTTGATATCAATGACATCAATCTTGAAATGAATGACAACACTTCTCAACAAACTCCCCATTTGTCATTGATGGTAAAACATTCTTCAGTCTAATCACTATCATCTCCCCTAGTTTGGTCAAACTCCCTTATCAAACTTTCTTCCCTTTGACTTTAATGATAAAGGGTCTTCCACAAATTTTCATCTATAATAACACCTTCTTGTAACATAGGTTATGAATTATCCTAGGAAGATGCTCTCCCTTACTCCATGCATACCTCCTTCAGATGAACTTAGAACACAACTCCACTTCTCAACATTGATCAAGCTCAAACAACAATATGAATAGCTCCCCCTCAAACCAAGAATCCACCATGATTTTTCTAAATGTAGGGTGTATTCATGAAGCCTAATGAAGTCACCCATTTTCATAGGGCACTAAAATAATACCAGTTCAAGAGATTTCTAAATCTCCATTCTCTCACAAGACTAAATGCCATTTTAGGTTTGATTAGAATAATAGGTTTGATATTTTCATCATCCATTTGATCATCAATATGAGTTGATAATAGGCATTCCTAAATAGATTTTACATTTGAAGTATGTTCTATCACAAAAAAAAGTCGACTTGAGCTTGTAGACTGATCATGACTCATTTTTTTTATCTTTAGTTTTCATACATTCATTTTCCTTCTTTATTGCATTCTAGGAGCTTCAAACCTCCTATTTTGACTTGATGAACTTCTACCTCTATTAGGACATAATTTTGAAATATGTCCTATATTATAACAACTATAGCAAACCATCTTATATATACCATTTGACTGATGTGAACTGTGACTCCTTCCATAGTCCCATGAATACTCTTTCTTGGAAGATCTTCTAAACTCTTTTTCTCTATGACCAAACTGACTATATATAAAATAATAACCATTTAATGAACTGACATACCTCATAGCATTAGGATATTTGATAGGCATTTTCATGTTAACCTTCTTATCTTCAATAACCTTCCCCTTGATTTGAGCTACCTACTTTTAGTCTTCTTTAAAATCAAGACCTATCTTGTCACTTACAGACTTTTGACTACTCAAGATGTCACCAAGATCCTTAGTTCTCTTTTAAAACTTGACAAAGGTACTCACCTTTCTAGATGCTTGATTCATCTCAAATTTCAAGGATTCTACCTTAGTTTCATACCTGATGCATTCTTCCTCTTTAGCCTTTAGGCTTGTATTGACTAACTCCATCTATGCCTCAACTTGATTGATGATCTCATCATAGTCCTTGGAATTATTAATAAATATTTCCTCAAACAAGATAATATGTTACTCATAGTCCTTACCTACTGATATTAGTTTGCGATTCTTTCTCCTTTAGAACTTCAACTCTTCTAGGGTACTTACCAACTCTACCTCAACGTTTAGTTCAATTTCTTCTCCATCTGATTCTAAATCAACCATAAGGCCTTTCCCATTTGAAAAAACCTCATTTTATAATTATATGGCCTTGAATAAGGTTTAATTATTATCATGTTCAAGTTCATTACTACCACCATCACTATCAGATTCACTTGAGTCACTTACACTAGAAGAGTTATCTTCTTTAGTGTAGAAGCTTCTATTATTCTTGAATGCTCATTTCCTACCTTCATACTTCCTGAACTCCTTATTTTTGTTAGGCTTATAGGCCATATTTTCATCTCCATTATGTTCATCATTTTCTTCATTATGCTCAAATTTATCCTTATTAGGACACTTGGATGTAAAGTGACCAATCTTACCATAGTGGAAACATTTAAATAACAACTTACCTCTGTACTTACAAGATCTAAACCTCAATTCCTTGAAAAATGGCTATGAGTTGATCATCATAAAAATTTAAACATTCGTAATCCTTGACCTTAAATTTTGAATTATTTTCAACTTTGAAATCTAATTCCTTCTTGGGAGGTCTTCCTTCATTTATTCTCATATGATAGGCTATCAAGATGTCATGAAGCCCATCCATCTCTAGTTTGTTCAAATCTTGGATCTCTTTCACTACAGATACCTTGGAATAAAACTTAGGAGTTATTTATCTCAACACATTTTTAACCAATTTATATTCTTTCACCTCTTCTCCCAATCCTTTAATGACATTGACAACTTCATCAACCTTTAATAGGTAAGATGCCATTATTTCATCTTCATTCATCTTCAAACTTTTGAACTATCTCCTATAGGTCTTCAACTTGGCCATCTTCACCTTGGTGTCTCCCTAATATATGGTATTAAATTTGTCCCATATCTATTAATATGATACAAAATGCATCACCTTCATAAGCTTTGCCTCTGATAAGCCATAATGAATGTTATTCATTGCCTTGGAGTTATTTTCACTAGCCTTCTCCCTACTACATCAATTGATGGAATATGAGGATATATATAGCCATCCATAATTTATTTCCAAATATCATGACCTTGAGACATCAAATATATATTCATCTTGACATTCCAAATGTCATAATTTGATCCATTTAATAACAGAGCCTTACTAGTAGAGAAACCACCTTGAGTTTGCTGACTAGCCATCTTTCCTTCTAGGATCTCCTTTAGGATTTTAGACTTGATTCTAAGGACCAAGGTCTGATAAAAAATGTTGGAGTAAAAATTATTGAGAGGGGTGGGGTGTGAATCAGTCCTTAAAAATTAATTATCAATTCAACTTAAGTAACCATGAATCATTCAATCAAGCACAAAGGTCTAACAATCATAAACAACTATCCACACAAGCAAGAAGTACGAGAACACAAGATAAAAAAAGTTATGTCTAAGAAAAAATAAAGGAGATGAAAAAATATAATATTTGAAAATGTACTATAGTATTATAAGACAAACACTAACTTTATTGAAACACAAACTTCACATGGATCACCAACTCAGCTAGGCTTTAGTAAGCACCCACTTGCAAGGAGACAACAAACCCCTAGATAAATTAAAAAAAAATATAAAAATAATATATTTGATTAAATTTAGGACACACTATTTATAAACCAAATAATTATGATCACTTCTCTAGTTCTTCACACTCTTAGCCCTCTCAAGTTGCCTTCTAGACTTCTTCACTCAATTAGTCCTCTTCTTGACTTGATTCGGTCATATGACCTTGATTTTAATATATATAATCTATATAAAAAATTAATAATAGTTCCTCTACACCAATTTTATAGTATAAAATACATTATTCTACATACCAATGTTATTTTTCATTTGCTTGTACCCCACACACCTAAATAGGCCTAAAAATGCCTAGTTTTATACAAGTCACTTATTCATATCCTTCTTAGTCAGTGAAACACCCATAAATTATTAGGTTATCCATGAAATGGATCTTAGGAAATATCATAGACATTTATAAAATTTTATTTGAGTCCATTTAGGTCTGACCTATCTTAATTATGCCTTATCTCACCTTTAGGTCTCATGGAGCCTTAATCCCATTAGGTCTATTTAGAACATGTTAGACTTTGATATTATTTGAGGAAATTAAAACACTTAAAATGGTAGGAAAATATCATATTAAATTAGAATATAGTTTATAAAACTTTATCTGATCTCAAAAACACTTTTTAGCTCCAACCACTACTTGAAGCATGCCATTAGTACTATTCACTATTGGGCCTGTGCATACTTAAAAAGTTTCCCTTGAATAACTAAATAAAAAACATGATTTTTACAAATAAAAATGGAAGAAATTAACATATATATAATAAGCATGGCCTCAATATCATCACCATATGATTTATAATTCAAAACTTAGGGAAAAAGTACTTAAACCCTTCTCTGTAAGTAGCCCACTCAGAACTGCCAACTAGCCTTAAAACATAGTCATGGAAACATGATATTCAACACAAAAAATAAATATTACTATAACCTATGAAACATTAAAGAGTTTATTTGACACACACACACACACACACACACACACACACACACACACACACACACACACACACACACACACACACACACACACACACACACAGACACACACCCACCCACCCACCCACACACACACCCACCCACACACACACACAAACACACACCCACACACACACCCACACCATTATTTATTACAAATATCACAAGGTCTATTGCCAAATATTGGTCTTGTATATGAATCTTTTATCTTCAGTACAAACAGTCAAACCTGAACCAATCAACTCATTTTGGCTTTACCATTTTAATAAATTTTAATAAATATAAATCCTTATAAAAATAATTTATAAGACATAAATATACCAAAAAAAACATAATATATATTGGATACTTCACATCAGAGCATAGAGCCTTAAACTCGTCATTACAACTTGCTTACCCATAATTTTTAGTTTGCTTTGAAGACCAGTTATGGTGATTTTAATCTTTAATACCTTAATGATCACTTTAATATTATTAAAATTTATTTGGATTATATTATGAGTCCATTATACCATTATAATATAGATATATAATATGTTCAAATGATAATATTGGTCTTACAAACTAGTCTTATGAACTTGCACCTTCACTATCTCATCTACACTAGATAGGTCAACTTATGAGCAACATTTTCATCATATCCACTAAACTCAAAAAAATATATCCAAAATTAACATGTATTAAAGTATTTATAAAACTCTACATGTACTTTTATTCATCCCTAAATCGTGATTGCACATCCCTAATCACATTCTCACTTCTACCTGGTTTTCTCACTATTTACACCATTAGGCCTATTAGCGATAGGTTAACTTGTGTGACTAGTTAAAAAAAATTGAGGGATAGAATATTATTAGAAACCACCATGAAAATTATAAACAAGTCTCAATATTTAACCATCATCCATTTTTCAACTTTGACTTGGTCAACTCTGATTGGTACAACAAATCTCTAAGAAACAAGGCCGTTCCTGTAGGATCCACTCACTCACCTGACAAACCAATCACACCTGGAACTACTTGGGAGAGTTGGATACATGATAAAATCACTTAAATATACAAATTAAACCATTATGAATACTATATAACTATATCTTTCACATCGAGTCATCGTTAGGGTTTTAGAGAGGGTTAACATTATTTCTGGTGTTAATGATTGTTCATATATGAGTACCACTTATTTATAAAACTAATGCCCAGATATATTATTTAGGAAAATTACCCATCTATCATAAATATTAGGTTACCATGTAGAGGTTACATATGCCAATGAACACTTGAAAGTTCTTCTTGGGTTGAGAACCCTTTATTTTGTACACTCGAGAGACCTTACAACACTTTTTCTTGACTTAACATTCAAAATTTAACCTAAAAATTAATTAACATGATTTAAAAAACATGGAAAACTTATTTAAATGATAAAAAACTCACATTTGTCTTAGAAACTAATCTTGATACCCTATCTCACCACTATCTATCTCTTTACTCTCTAGGCCTTGACTTACAAGTCACATTAGGCCTTGAAACTAACCTTCTAGCCACTATCCAAGATATAAAAACCTCATATTAATGTCATAAAACACATTAAAATTCTCAAAAACTTCCATAAATTATTCATATACTTTGACAATACCTCATGACACCTCATTAGGTCAGGCATGGTCTAGAACTAGTCTAGCTACATGCTGGGTCTGTAACTTGTACCCCTGTAGGATCACTATGATACTTTCATGAGTGATATAATACCTCATATTAATTATTAATAATCCTTATACATCCACTCATATCTTTGTGCATCTATCTCATCAGGCCACCAAGCTCATACCTTCTCACAAGGTCTTTTTATTTAATGACTAGTGTCATGACTGGGCTTCTCAAGCATTTTGAAGCTTGATAACTGACATTAAAACATTCGTTGATGATTTTACACCTTGATCACATTAATTTAATGATATTTAGAAAATATCATACCTCTTCAAATAATTCTTCATATTCATTATGCACATGCTCATGATATGACTATGCTTGTTATGACTAGGCTTCTAAAGACACCTTGTTCTCAAACATGCTTACCTTGATCAAGCTCAGAAGAATCATTAGGTTTCCTTAAAATTATCTCTCAATAGAGAGACATTAGGTTGAATTCAAATTCTCTCTTTTCACATGGATTATTTTTCTCATTAAATACACAAGCTCATCTTTCACATACCTCTCACCATGCATCTTCACCATATGTACCTTGATATCAATGACATCAATGAAAACACTTCTCAACACTTGTAGTTTAACTTTAGTTGTTTTATTTTCATCTTTGATTTTGACTTCAACTATCTTACTTACATCTTATATGCATGTTTCTTTCTCTTTAATTTATAAAATTAGCTCCAAGGGGTCATAGTATTACAGAGATTACATGTTGTTTGTTTAAGGAGTCTCCTCCAAAAAAATAAGGATGATTGAATTGATCAAGTCCTTAACTGAACTCCTCCATTATTGCATGTTTGAATCTCCACCTTTTTAGGGCTGATTGAAGGCTTATTGAATCATCTTAAAGTTTGAGTTAACTTTTCTAAAATTATCTCCAATGGGGAGTAGTAGGAGAGAGATATTTCATGATGATATTAATAGAAATGAATAAGTACAAGGGTGATAAATATATCTATAGTAGGCCAATTAAGTTTCTAACTCATATAAACAATGTTCTAAATTTATAATACTAATATATTATAAAAATGAAAAGTATAGGTATTGATGGATATTGCAATAAATTACAATTAAGAGTACTTAACTAGTTTACTGTGCACATGTATATCTAGATTGAAGTAGGTTGAAAGTTGATTAGATCATTATGCTGAAATAGTTGTTAGATTCTATAAGTTTACATTTAGGAGCCTTTGATGCTTAATCAAATTTGGACAATTTCATCTATGATATTATCTAATTTAGATGTATATGTTTAGTATGTAATATCAACTATATCTAGGTGTGACCACCTGGAAGCTTATAGGTTTTATATCTCCTTTACTCTAGTGTGTTCATATCTTGTGCATAGGCTATCACTCTTTATCAAATGATCAAACCTTTATTTTTAAGCCTTGGAGTGAATGTAGGGAAAATGGCTTAGTGGGCACATGGTATCGAGCTACCACAAGGACCCCTATATCAATGGGCACTACCTACATAGTTAATATTTTGAAGAGGTATCATAATTATGTAGTTTTCCCCTACATATTGGCTTTGTGTGTATCAAGATGAAATATGTGATAAAAAAGTACATAGAGTGACATAACTTGTAACTTGGAAAATATGTCTCATGAAATAATCCTTCAATAAGTTATACATGTAAATGGGTTGTCCCTATGACTGATATTAAAATAAGAGAGAAGAGGGAAACTTTTCTCACTTGAATCTTTAATTGGGTACCTTTGTTAACTTTTTATTTTTTAGGTATTTATTAGATGAGGAATGAATGAGGGTCGATCTTATATATATAACAATCCCTTTTTGAAATATCTCTTATTAAATCACTTAAACCAACCATACATATATGTTTTATTTACAAGTTTTATGAATATAGGGCACCAAACACTTAGTTTGGCATAAGATACTAGCATTGATGTCGATGTCCAACTAGGATGAAAGTGTTTATGAAGATGGAAAATCGTTGTCAGTCCAAAACTTTAAGAGGATGCTAATAAGTAGGATTATAAAGTTTTAAATAGTACAGAAGGCCTAGTCATCAAAATAACATATGGTCATACTAAGGGATAATAAATAGGCATAAGAGATAATAGATGTGATCTTTTTAGCAATAAGGTCTTAAGAACTAAAGGGTATAGCCATGAGAAGTAATTTCTAAGTATACAATATTGAGGTGCTATATAATTCATATTTAGTGTCTATAGTATGATAGATACCAATTATGTCATTCAATGGATGATTTGATTCTCTAGGATAATGCTAATGAACTAGTGGAGGGTGTGCAGTATATGTGTAACACACTCCCAATTTATCTATTATCTCTTGATCCATATGCTTTGGAAAAGTATCACTGAATATTTTCATTATTTTTATTTTCCTTTCTTGTTTCTTTTAACTATCTTTAGGTGTTCCCACATTAATTATGTTTACATCTATCAAATCCTAAATCTTATGCCTTACATTGATAAAACTATTAATAATGTGCCCTATTTCTCTATGAAAATCACAAAAGGCATTTTGGTCAAATCACCTTAGAATATACTTACTCACATTAACCTATTTAATGGGAGGAAGAGATATGATATTGCATTCCAATAACATTTTAAGTACCTTTTATATATATCTTCTGGTAAATTGGTAAATTGTCTCTTGGGAGGAGTTGATAATATAATGTACAGAGTGAATTTACTATTTAATTTTGATTATTCTTATTATCATTTGGCCTCACCTTGTATGGTGGATTACTTGAATTCTTTTTATTTTAATATGGATTAATTTTATACTATACTTATTCATTTCCAATAGTTTGAGTTCCCTTTTTATAACTATATGACATAAATATGTGAATGATGATAATTTCTTGAGTATAATGGATTCATGTATCAAAAAAACAATATATGTTTGAAGATATCTTTGAGTCATTTTGATGTTTTAGGATTTGTCATTTTATTGTGAATGATGATAATTTCTTGAATATAATGGATTCATGTAGAGAAAAAACAAGATATGTTTGAAGATATCTTTATGTTCTCTATATATTATAGGATTTGTCATTTTATATATCATTTTCATGTACCTTAAGACATATTATGAAATATTCTCATTATATTTATGTTTGAGTTTGGAAATATAAGCATATGAAATCTTCTCACTGATATTAATTGATAAATGTGATAAAAACATATCAACCATGGGATTGAACGCATGCACCGATTTATGTGTTAAATCATAAAAACAATTTTAAAACATATTCCTTTATACTTATCATAAATAAATTGGTTAATAACCTATCATTGGATGCATGGTCCAAACATGTTGAGTGGAATGTTCTCACATCTTGTTCGATGTCACCCTTTTCATCATAAAGTATACACTTACATGCCATGAAATTATTGGTAAGGGCTATGTTGTTAGATGTTTAGGCAATGAAGTGTGAAATAAAGTCTAAAAATCAAGTACCTAATTATATTTCAAATAACCTTGTTCTAAATTTATCAAATTAGTTTTTAGATATTGAATCTCTTGTATAATAGATTATACATTGGAAGAATAATAATATGTGTTTAAACAAAGGAGGTGTTCCCAATTATAGAGTAAGAATTAGCATATCAATTTACTGATATTCATGGGTTTCCCACGTAGTAAATGGTGGTAAAAAATATGTATCCATTGAACCCATATGATTATGAGTCTCAAATCAATTTGCCTTACTTTTGGCTTCTTAAAACCAAAAGTGTAACAACCCCATTGGGTTTTATCAGAATATAGTATTTAAAAAAAAATTAATTACACATATTCATCATACATATTTCACCACAAGAAATCTAATTAATGATCTTTAACTAACTGTATTCATTTAGTTAAATATTAGGTTTATAACTCATCCACTTAGCTAAGGATCACCATGAACAGATATAACAATCATGAACAATGTTGAATAAATAATAAATACTACATCTAAATCATTAATGAAATAACATAAATTTATCCATGACTGATACAATCATGACATCCACTATTGTAGAAGTATAATAAGTAAATATTAAAATTTTCAATAGTAAAAATATCGCAAATAATAAAACGTTATATAAAGCTCCACAGAAGATGAGACTCCATGACTCAAGAGTCTCCATGACTCAAGTATCAATTCGTAATCTCAAGTGTAGTACTCCAACTGGAAGTGAGAACATCATCCACATGATTTTCCACACCAACCATAGACCATATATCCCCCACACTATCTCCAAACAAGGGGATGGCCCTCCCTTCATAGATAGGTAGATAATGATAGTGTAGGAATCTAGAGTGACAAACTAGAAAATATGTGTTGTAGATATCTAATACATAATGTGTATCATAAATAAATAAATTCTAACATGATATCACACAAATATGAAAACTATATCAACATATGAAATGGAAATATTTAATTAAAACATTAATTTGGCCAAAGTTTTTAATAATTAATGATCTCTAAGATCAATAAATTTCATACACACCACTTAATCAGATTACACCTCATCTTGCATTGATGGTGTTAATTAAGTCAGTGTGATCTAGATCCATCCACTACTTATTTAGAGTCATGAATATGAGATTCATTTAAAATATATAATAATATAAAAAATAATAGATTCATTCAAAATATTTTCCTTTAGCTGATAAAATTATACTAAGTACAAAAATATTAAAGACACACATTTAGTCTATCAAATGTAATATATTGAATCCAATATCATCTAGTTTATTATTGAATAATAAACATAATAAAAATAAACCCTTAATATAACATACCATTTGGGTAATTATTATATCAAAAATCTTAGTTACCCAAATCACTAGTAACTTATAATGTTATTTCATCCTTGAAATAATAATTATAACACAGGCTTATTTAATTGTTCATATTCCACATATATAATAAAAGCTAGTCCAAAACATCTTAATATGATTTATATTTAAAACTCTTAAATACATTTTGTTAATGCTTTTATATATAAACATTAAAATACATGCAAACACCCACATTCACACTATAATGGTAATAACATACATAATATAGTTGTGAATGTATATAAACACACACACACACACACACACACAAAAATAAAAATAAAATAAAAATAAAAATAAAAAATAAATAAAAATAAAATGGTATAATCATATTAAAATTTATAACATAGTCCACAACCATGTAATTTATACCATGTGTGTGTGTGTGTGTGTGTGTGTGTATTTAAAATTATCAAGTGCACTTCTAATACTATACAAATACTATATTGTATATAGTATACTCTAAGAAGACATCCACTATCTAATGAGTAAGAGTATTCCACATATGTAAAGTATTCATCCAATTAATAAAATACCCCCATGGCCCCTTTTATAAACCAAACAAATCCCAATATACTTGTTTCACTAAAACACATAAATTCATATGATCCACACATTATACACATCTAACCCTTTATACTAATTCTGTTTAATCAAAGTTACTCAAAATAATCGATTCAAATTAACATTTAAATTAAATGCATATGATCAAACACATACATGTAGCCGACTATGCCTATCATGGGATTTATGATATAAACACTCAGACTTGATAATATAAACTCTTTCACACACACACACACACACACACACACACACACACACACACACACACACACACACACACACACACACACACACACACACACATATGCATACCCAATCCTTTTATCAATTGTGTAAATTCTTATTCAAATCATAGAGAAATATGAATATGTACTAATAATACACATTTATAGCTAAACATATATGTAGTTCATATATAATGATTTCAATTGAAATCTTAACCTTGCCATATCAACATTAACCTCTTTATGTATATATCTATGCATACAACGGAGTGCACAAACAATAGTTTGCTCATCCACCTAGCCATACCTAGGCTATAGGTTATGAATTTAACCATTTATTTCCAAATTAATATATAAGTATGCATGTTATGGGATTCATAACAGAGTCAAATATAAAAACTATGGTCTTGACTTAAAATGTACTGATTCATTTGAAATCTGAAGCAACAAGATTCCATTCAAAACCAAAGCCTTAATTTCATCTATACAAGTACCATATACATATAGTTTACTTTAAAAGCTATACAATTCTAAGATATATATATATATATATATATGTCATCGATTTAAACTGACTATATAATTATGCATATATCTTTGTAGATATTCCATAGTATATTTTTTATAAAAAACCCACTAATCGATATGCAAAATCTAATTAGAGTTCCACACAGTCGAGCCCTCATATGACCCAAAATTCCCATCTATTTAAAAAATGCCTTAATGAATATATATCATAACTAGTTCGACAACAAAACTAGTTCGAGCCAAATCAAATATACCCATCAAGAAATATTCATTCCATGATTGAACACAAATTTTTCAATTGAAAAAAGATCTTAAGACAAAGCCCATTTATAGCCAAGATAACCATGAAAATTTCTATGGCTCTACCCAATTCCCCTAGGTTTACCCTAGGTTGGATGTAGGGTTCTATGGAGGTTAAGACTTCCACAGGGACCTACATACAACCCTTTAAAATTTTCTATAACATTTAGAAAAATTAAAAACCCAGTAATGATTTTAATTCTAAAATCCATCAAACATTACACTCATTAGAATTTTAAGTACAAAACTGACCTATGATTATTATTATGCTAAGGAATTTGTATATATCTTCCTCCCTAACTTGAACTCCCCTTCTTCTCTTCCTATCTACTACTCCCCATATGTCATACCTCATAACCTTCTTCTCTTTTTTATTCTTCTCCATCACTTTACTCACCACCACTTCCTCCTCCATTAATGACAGACCAAACTAACTTAAAATATACATGTAAAAATAGCTCAATTAAACCCCCACTAAGCTATAGTATACCACCATGCAACCAAAAACTACACTTCCATCATTATTTTTTTAAGAAACATGGTTAACGTAGAGTTAATGAGTGATTATAAAAACTAGTCATCTAAAAACTTCTAATAATTCAAATAAAATATTCATTATATATTCGTTACAAAATATTCATGCCTTTTGACTTAAAAAACTCAACATCGACTTCACTTAGTCTACATAAACCAATTAATGACATGTCATAATCCTTAATATATTATTCCATGAAATGTCAATCATCACTATCTTTCCATGCAACATCAACTAATGTAACAGCTATATAACATGGTTAAAACATATATGAGTTTAAAAGACTATTGTTAATTGTTACAATGCCATCCACAAATAAACACTATGCATTCAACTTTAAACTATTAGTTAAATGTCTAGGTTTTAGCAAACACTTGATAATACAATTACGTTTGTATAATAGTTTAATAATGATAATATTTTATAATACATTGAATTATGTTAGTACTTAACAAAGATCTTATTATTCATTAAATCTTTTACAAAGCTATATTACTATTTAAAATCAATAATAATAATCTTTTAAATGTAAATAGTCACTAAAAAACTGACTCAACTAAGTAATAACATACATCAATTATTTATAACCAAATATCCAAACAATCATTGATAAATGAATATTCAACTATGCACTACACTACAATAATTACATTAAACTAGTTAGGTATAGATTTATCAAATCAACTAACTAATAACATCAACAACAATTAGATTAGTGAAATCATGCTATCATATAAAATGATTTAAGAACACAAAATATCAAAGCATAAATTTATATAAAAATCAAATCATATTATAATTGTATACTCAAATAATTAATCACACAACATGAAATATTACTGTGGTATGTGCATGGGTTTCTAGTTTCATTCTCTATCATCCTTGAACATCTACCACCTTCTCTGATGATGCTCTCCCTTTGTCACACTTTTAGGGATGGATATATCTTGAATCCACCTCATAATAATTAAGGTAGTTATCTTAAAACATAATTATATCCATAAAATAATGTTGTATAATTAAAAAACATGATTATAATATACAATGTAAAAAGTACATCTATCTTATAACAAACCAATCATGTAAATTAAGCAACACATAACTATCTCATAATCAACAAATGATATAAATCTTAATCAACTAGTCAACCATAATAATCCATGAATCAAATAAGTTTTTCATCTTAGAGAGAAATTAGGATGTGACATCCTTCCCCCCTAAAGCTGTTCATCATCTTGATGACATTAATTAAAATATAAATTCTAAATTTAAAACATTATTCATCAAAAAATAATATAATATACAATAATACATAAAGCAAAAATATGTGGAAACAACCTATAAAATTCATCATGGTCCTCTTAAGTGGCACTATATTTAGAATATTGGTCCCATTAGATCTTTCACTGTGACACTTCTTTATTACACAAACCGAGTTTGTGAGTGTCAATTATTCTAATTGGTTCTACCATGACCACCCCAAGATCCAAAACCTATAAATCATTCTAATCCAAAACATGTGAAAAATTAAAAACATACTTTTTAAGATAAGACACATGGAAGACATTATGCAAAAGAGCTAACACTGGTGGAAATGAAAGCCTAAATGTTATAGGATTGACCACTTCCAAAACCTCTAAGGGTCCCACATATCTCAATGAATTTTTTTCTAACTCACCAATTTAATCAAGCTTTTATGAATCTTAACCCATAGAAACACTTTATCACCTACAAAAAATTGCCTAGCTATTCTTTTCAGATCATCATAACTTTTCTACCTATCATTGGCCTCGACCAACCTCTACTTGATTATATTGACTTGCTCTCTATTTTTGAAATCATCTTAGGTCTAAAGACTACCATATCTTCTAACCTATCCCAAATTATTGGTGCTCTACACCTCATTCCATACAATGCCTCAAATAAATCCATCTTCAATGCTGATTGGTATGAGTTATTGTAAGCAAACTCAACTAATAGAAGGTACTCCTCCCACTTGTTCTATTGATTAATAAAATACATATGAAAGAGATATTGTAAAACCTATTTAACTCTATCTATCATCAATTTATGGGTGATAAGCAATGTTGAATTTCAACTAGGCACCCAGAGTTGAATTCAGAGTCAACCAAAATTTATAAGTCATCCTTAGATCTCAATCCAAAATAATCTTTTATGGAAAACCATACAATTGATATACTTTTTTCATGAATATATTCAAAATAATAGGTGCATCATTTTTCAAGTTACCTGGTATGAAGTGGGATACCTTGGTTAGTTTGTCAACTATAACCAAGATCATATCATGTCAGTTCCCCCAACATCTTGATCTAAACCACCCTTTATAATGATGCTCTCCCTTCATCACACATTGAGGGATGGATATGTCCTACATCCACCTCATAAAAATGAAGGTACCTATCTTGAAACATAATTATATCCACAAAATAATGTTGTATAATTAACAAACATGATCATAATATACAAAGTAAAAAGTACATCTATCTCATAACAAACTAATCATGTAAATTAAGCAACACATAACTATCCCATAATCAATATATGACATAAAACTTAATCAAACATTAGTTAATCAAATTTTTTTGAGGCTTAACCCATAGAAACCTACAAAGCATTCCAATCCAACACATGTGAAATATTAAAAACATATTTTTTAAGATAAGACACATGGAAGAGATTATGCAAAAGAGCTAGCACTAGTGGAAATGAAAGTCTACATGTTATAGGATTGACCACTTCCAAAACCTCTAAGGGTCTCACATATCTCGATGAATTTTTTTTAACTTCCCAAATTTAATCAAGATTTTTTGAGGCTTAACCCATAGAAACACTTTATCACCTACAGGCAATTGCCTAGTTATTCTCTTCAAATCAACATAATTTTTTGGTCTATCATTGGCCTTGGCTAACCTCTACCTAATTGTCTTGATTTTCTCTTCCATTTTAAAAATCTTCTTAGGTTCAAATACTACCATATCTTCTAACCTATCCTAACTGATTAGTGTTCTACATCTCCTTCCATATAATACCTCAAATAGAGCCATCTTTAATACTGATTGGTATGCATTATTGTAAGCAAAATCAAATAATATAAGGTATTCCTCCTACTTATATTTTTGATCAATGAAATACATACGAAGGATATCTTCTAAAACTTGGTTAACTTGGTCTATCTATCCATCAGTTTGTGGATGATAAGTAGTGTTGAAGTTCAAATAGGCACCTAGAGCTGAATTTAGAGTCAACCAAAATCTATAAGTCATCTTGAATGTTGATATAAAATGATATTATATAGAAAACCATGCAATTGATACAATTCTTTCACAAATCTCTTCACAATCATAGGTACATCATTTGTCAAGTTACCTGGTATGAAGTGGGCTACCTTGGTTAGTTTTTCAACTATAACTAAGATCATATCATGTGAGTTCCATGATAATAAATTACCTTAGATGAAATCCATAATAATCACCTACCACTTCCATTACAATATATCATGTGGATATATAAATCCAATCAGATACACATGTTTATCTTTCACATGCTGACATTCTAGATAATGAAGCACAAGATCTACTACATCTCTCTTGATTCCTTTCTAGAAATGGTGCTATCTAAGCTCATTCATGAGCTTGGTTACTCTTATATGTCTTGAATATGGGGAATTATATAGTTAATTTAGTACTATGATTGTTAGATTCTCTCTATCAAGCACATACATCCTAACTTTATACCATAAAAGACCATCACTCTCTATCTTGAATCCCTTATACCTAGGATTTTGAGAAATCTTAAACAATGCTTTTCTGACTTGATCATAGAATTCATCTCTTAAAAAGAAGTTGATTAAATAATCTCATAAAGTAATCCTATTAGTAGCCATGATTTATATGTACCCCTATGACTTAGAGCATCACTCATTGCCTTTGATATAATTAATATCAAAATCATAATTAGATAAGAACTCTAACCATAATCTTTGATGAGATTTCAAGTTTGGTTGGGTGAAGATATACTCAATTCTCAAGTTATCAATCTTAAGCTCAAATTATTTCTCAAATAGATAATGCCTTCAAAGTTACAAAGCATGAATAATTACTATAAGTACTAGGTCATGAGGGGCATAATTCACCTCATACAACTTTAGTTTCCTAGACTCATAGGCTATTATTAAGCCATCTCACATAAGAACTCCTCCAAGTCCATAGATGTATTAGTGATCATTAAAAATTGACCATTAAGATCAGGAACTCTTAGCACTAGTGCTGAAGTAAGCCTCATTTTTATTTCTTAAAAGTATAACTCACATTTATCTGACCAAATGAAACTCTATTTCTTCCACTAAAAAGAGGTAATTCGATTAGCTAGTTTTGAGAAATTCAGAACAAATTTTCTATAATAGCCTGCTAATCCCATGTAAATTCTTACCTCATGCATATTCCTTGGTGTTAGCCACTCCATTATGACTCTTATCTTTGTTGGATCCACTGAAATACCATCTATAGAGATAATATGTCCTAAATACTACACTTTTTTTGGAAAAATGCACACTTAGATAACTTGCCATAAAACATGTGTTTTTGCAAATGTTGTAAAACCATTTTTAAATGCTATAGGTGCTCTTACTCATCCTTGGAATAAATGAGGATATAATATAGAAAAATCAAAACAAAATTATCCAAGTAGTCTATTAACACATTATTCATTATATTCATAAATGTTGATGGAGTATTTTTTAATCCAAATGGAAACACTATGAACTCATAGTGCCCATATTGAGTTATGAATGTTTTTTTCATAATATCCTCTTCATATATCCTCAATTGATGATACCCTACTCTAATATTAATATTATAAAATATTATTACCCCTAATATTTGATCAAAGAGATCATCAATGCATGGCAATGAATATCTATTATTGATCGTTGCTTTATTCAACATCATGTAATCTATACATAGGTAAAAAGTGCCATCCTTCTTCTTGACAAGGACAACTAGTTCACCCCATGGTGACACACTTAGTCAAATCATCCCTTTCAAAATCAAATCCTAAATTTTTGCTTTTAACTCAACCAATTTAGTGGTTGTCATTCTATATGACATCTTAGACTATGGTTCTGATCCAGGTATGATATCAATTAAGAAATCAAAATCATGCTTGGGTGGTAATCTTGGTAATTATTCTAAAAACATGTCATAAAATTTTCTTAGAAAAGGATAATATTTGATGGATGGTTCCTTATATTCCTCCATCTCATTTATCTTAATGATAAATTATTGGCATCCCTTCCTTTGAGATTTATTGAGTTGAATTAAAAAAATATGCCTTAGCTTTAACTCCCTTTTCTCACCTTGAATTTGTGTCTGATTTCCAAAATCATCTTGACAATCAACCTTCTTCAGATAATAGTCAAACTCAGCTTTATGGTTTGAAGTCCAATTGATTCCTAACATCACACAATATGACCCTAATGATGTTACAAAAACATCCAGTACTATAATGAACTCAACTAACCTAATCTTCACTTTGACTAAACACTTGTCAACTTTGACCTTTGACTCATTTCCATACTATATCGACCATCCATTTTCCATAACTCTTGGTTTTCTAGATAATTTACTAAGCATTCTAGGAGCAATGAAATATTTTATAGCTCCCATGTCAATCAAAATAGAAACTAGATGATTGAAAAAAATACCTGATAGTTCTATTAGTGAATCTTGATACTCAGCCTAATCATTATCAATAGTTACATGAATTTATTATTGGAATGTACCTTGCTAAGAAGTATAACCCTTATTGTTTGACTTGTTTGGAAGACACTCTCGAGCAAAATGATCACCTCCATATATGAAGCAACCTCTAACTGGTCCTTTCTTGTCAAACTATTAGTTTTCCTTGAAACCACCCTTAAAACCATTACTAGGTTTCTTATTCCTTAAACAACTATTAAACTTGGAATTTTTATTCTGAAACTATGTCTTGGAGTATCCACTCCTCTGATTCTAGTTCTTCATTTTGAAATCTAATTTATAACTTCCAAACTTCTTTTAAACTTATCTTTGACTCGGGCAAGATATTTCAATTTATGTTCCTACTTGAACACCTTCTAAAACACTAGGCCCATGGTAGATGGACCATGCACATATACTTTAAAACCAATTTTAGGTTTTAATCCCATGATGAATTTCTTGATTCTAAATCTTTCATCTTCTTGATACTAAGGTACATACTTAAGGATCTTGGTGAATTTCTCCCAATATTCATTCATTGATAAATCCCATTGCTTAAGATTCTAAAAATATGTAATATTTTGATTAAAGTATAAACATATAATCAATTTTGACTTAAATAATGTCACAAACTATTCCCAAGAGGTGGTGGTTGAGTTGAGATTCATATTGAGCTTCTTATTTTCCCACCAAATTGTTGCTTGACCAACAAGCTAATAAGCTCCCAAAACTGATTTTGTGACTTTAAAATAATTTTGTATCTTGAATATTTGTCCATTTCTATTATCCATGCTTCAACTCAATGTATCAATATTGTTTCATTAAACTTAAGTGGATTTACCTTTTTTATATCCCATGCCAATTCTGTAGCTACTTGAGCTCTTGCATCCTATGGCACTTCATCATGCCTCTACTCTTAAAGATGTTCTTGCTCAACAAGATGCTCTTTAGGTTCCTTCTAAGAATATTCCTCTTTATGTCCATGTACTTCCTATTTTATGGCTACAATTCGGTCCCTAGTCACTTCCATGGTCTCAAATATTTGGTCTAACTTTGGAACTTGCTCAGTAGCAAACTGATTTGGATCAAAAGGGGGTTTGGTATTCAAAGTACCCTCACCTCTTGGTATAGTGTGTACCATTATTCTTCTTATTTATCAAGAGAATAAGTTTTTGTTGTGGACATCTTAAGTCCTAGATTTTGAGCCTCAACTTTGATACCACAATGTAACAACCCCACTAGGTTTTATTGAAATATGGTATTTTTTTAAAATTAATTACACATACTCATCATATAGATTTCACTACAAGAAATATAATTAGTTATATTTAACTAAATGTAATCATTTAGTTTACCATTAGGTTTATAGCTAATCCACTTGGCTAAGGATTACCATGCACATATATAACAATTATGAATAATGCTAAATAAATAATAAATACTGCATCTAAATCATTAATGAAATAGTAAAAATTTAGCCATGACTAATATAATCATTATAACCACTACTGTATAAGTATAATAAGTAAAAATTATAGTTTTTAACAATAAATAATATCTCAAATAATAAAAATGATATAAATATCCATAGAGCACAAGTCTCCTTGACTCAAGAGTCTCCACAACTCAAGAATCTCCATGACTCAAGTATCAATCTATAATATTAAGTCTAGTCTTTATTGTAGTTCTCTAGCTGGGAGGGATAGCATTATCTGAGCATTTTTACACACCAAAAATGGACCATAGATACTTTTCACTATCTCCCAATAAATTTATGTCCTTCCCTTCATGGATGGGTAGATAATGATGGTACATGAATTTAGAGTGACAAACCAAAACTTGTGTGTTATAGATATCTAATACATAATGTGTATCATAAATAAATATATTTTAACATGATATTGTATAAATATGAAAACTATATTAACATATGAAATAATAATGTTTAATTAAAATATTACTTTGGCCAAAGTTTTCAATAATTAATGATCTCTAAGATCATTAAATTTCATAAACACTACTCAATCAAATTATACTTCATTTTGCATTGATGGTTCTAATTAAACCAATGGAATCCATCCACTACTTGTTAGAGTCATGAATGTGAGATTTGATTAAAATATATAATAATATAAAAAATAATAGATTCATTTAAAACACATTCCTTTAGCTGATAAAATTATGCTATGTACAAAAATATTAAATACACACATTTAATCCATTAAATATAATGTACTGAATCCAATATCATCTAATTTATTATTGAATAATAAACATAATAAAAAATAATGCTTAACATAACATACCATCTGGCTAATGATTATATCTAGACTATTGGTTACCCAAATCACTAGTAACTTATAATGTTATTTCATCCTCAATACAATCATTATAACATAGACTTATTTAATTGTTCATATTCCACATATATAAAAAAAACTAATCCAAAACATATTAATATGATTTATATTTAAAAATCTTAAGTACAATACTTTAATTCTTTTATATATAACATTAAAATATATGCAAGCACCCACATTCACATTGTTATGGTAATAAATACATAACACAAATGTGAATGTATATACATACAACATGGTATTGTTTTAACAATTTTAGTTATTGGGGTTTTATTCTTAATTTAGTTAAAAAGTTTGGATTGATAAATTAGTAAATAATATGTAATAAATAAGCTAATAATTTGTGAAGTTTAATTACAATTTGACTTTTAAAAAAAATAGTAATGAAAGAGAGAAAATTAAACTTATCTTATTGTATATTGTTCAGATTGAGACAGGGTTTGATATTCACTATGTAAGCTTGGGACAATATCACAAACATGATTCTGGCTTTCATTTTCTGAAGGATAGGAGCACCAAAAGTGGATAGGAGTGGCACCAGTGTTGTAGTCCTTATTCGATGCTATTATCTTGAGAAGATAAGATTTCTTGTTTTTATTTGGAAAGTTTGTGTGACACTATCTCTAAATTTGTAAAGCCTCAATATTAGTAGTGCTACCTAGAGAGTTAATTTTCTTCATTTCTATGCCTTCAATGTGTTTGAACAAAACTTTGGAAAATAGGGAAAAGGGGCTAGCTTGTATAATATGCATTAGACATGCCTCACGCCCCATGTGTGGGCACATTTCCTACATACCAATACTTTGAGGAGGGATAAATCAATATTTAGTTCTCCCTTTAAGAGTGCTTAGTGCAATAATAATTGCAAATATAAGAAAAGCAAAAACTAGGTATGCTTGAGATGACTAGGGGATCGTGTAAGGACTTGAATTGGTTTGAAAGTGGATAGGCTAGATGTATATAGATAATAGGAAAGATTTCTTGAGTGGTCTTGCTTGTATTCTTGCTTGCTTGGGTCATATTTTTTAAATCTTTCCAAATGATCTTTAAATGGGATTTTATAGGGATCTATTGGTCATGGATTGAATTTATTTATGTTAGGCTGACAAGGAAAAGGATGGGGAACCAAAATAAATTGACCATTAGGTCTAAAAATGAACTTGGACAATAGAGCTAAAAGCTAAAAATAGTAGAACTAATGCTCCTATCCTAGTTGGGTGCTATTATCCTGGGTAGAAAGGACTTAGTGGGATAGATTGGTGATGAAAAGAGGGTCTTAGATCAACTAGGATCAATTTTGGAAGGCTATGGATGATTGAGAATCAATGAAAAAGCCTATGAGGGTCATGATTTCAAGATGAACCTATGGGTTGGGTTTTATTAGCCATGCTCAAGTTACCAATTTTTGCATTTTATATGACTACATTTGCCCCCATTTTATTTTAATGATCTAAAAAAGCAAAATAATAAGATAAAAGAAAAATATAAAGCATACTTAAACTTACCTATATGGGCGAAGCCCATGAAGTTGTGTGATGCTAGGTGTGCATAGAGAAAACATGTTGTGAATTATAAATCTACAAGTGAAAACAAAATTAGATTAGTTCTTACTAGATAAACTATATCTAAAATAAGAATGTATAAAGTTGGGTAAGAGAGAGAGGAAGAGAAAGGAATGAATACACCTCATTGAGTATTGTGATACTGATTAATGCTAGGTGATGTTGGATGTGTGCTATACTAAGAGTAATACCATGAATAGAGCTGAGTGCTCAATTCTCCAAAAGTTGCTCAAGAATGCAAAGTTTATCCCTTTGGCTTGATTGTCACCCACTAAATGAAGCTAGGTGGTCATACATGTGTTGATTGATGTTTATATTATGGGCCCAATCCCTTTGAATAGGTGGCTCAAAAATACAAAGTCTATCTAGTCCTTTGGCTCCATCATTGCCCTATGAAGTGAAGCTATAAACTGATACCAATATAAAATGTGTGTCATATGAGATGGATCATAAAGTCCATGAATGTACTATAATTTTACAATGTTGGCATGGATAGCCAAATGTATGCTAAAAACTAGGCCACTCTTAGCCATTCTAAAAGATGGATATTAGGCTTATATGAAAGCCACTCTAAAATTGAGAATCTAGCTTATGTGGAAGCCACTTAGGAACTCAAGAACTTAAAAGTTGGGATTGTATGAAATCCAAACCAAAATGACACCAACCACTTGTAGGTGGAGTAAGGCATGAAACTACTGAGAATGCTTGGGTAATGATGAACTCAAAAAAGAAAGAAAACAAATGTGCCATGCACATTACCCCTAATCGCTAGTGTCTAAAACATGGATTCTAATCTGAAAGTTGTACCAACTACCCTATCTAAAACTAAAAGTGTGAGCCTTCATTCCATGTATGATGAACCTTATATGTTGATTCTTAGAGAAAAAATTTACTAAAACTACTGACTCCAATCTGAATTATAGTTGACAAAACTATAATTAAACTTACCTTTCTGTCTATTTCTAGAAAATCCATTTTTTTCGATATTTGGATAAGAGCACTAGAAATGGATAGTAACACCATTGATTTTGTAGTCTAATCTTAGTGTTATGGTCTTAGGCCCAATATGATGATTGTTCTAGATTCTTGACTATATACTTGGTCTGTTTTGACTAGTTTAGTGTCTAGTTATTGTTTTGGGTGTTTTGAATGCTACTATTTCAACTGTTAAGAGCTCTGATCTTTTTGACAAAACCCCTATTTGTTTTCCCCTCTTCTAAGGGTAGGAATAGATACATGAAAATGACTACTCTCAGAAGAGAGAGTTATGCAAGTGTTTTATGTTGCATGGATATATGATATAACAATGATAAATGACAAGATATCTCAAGATATAACATGGATTATAGTGAGAGATTGTTAGATCAACAAGGGTATGCATAGATAGATAAAAAATGTAATAGCATGTGTAATGTACTAAAATAAAATTTAAAGTTTGGTTAGTTTTTAGTTGGAGGGATGGAACATGATGTCCATCATGGTATCTAAAAAAACACAAATAATGCATGATATGGATCATGGTATTATAAATAATTGAAAACAATCAAGCAATTAGCACACAAGGTAAGAAGAAAGAAGCATACAAGATTGGCCAAGGGGCCAAGAAAATAAGGGACATGGGCACATGTCACTCAAATTGGAAAGCAAGCATACAAGGCATATTCAAATGCCACATACACATATAGTTAAAATAAGAAAGTTGGCATGGAAGCCACAATCACATAGAGGAGTACAGGAAAATTACATTGGAAAATGTCCTAAGGCACACCATGAATAAAATCAAAGGACATTGGCAAATGTCCTAAGGCACCTACCAAAAATAAGCAGGAACTAAGAAGATGCAAACAATCTAGCTATACTAAGTAAGAAAAGAAAGCATGTAGGAACTAGAAGATACAAACACATCAAATTAATCGAAGCAAGAATGAAAGTATGAAAGATATGTTAGTACAAGACTAGGTATATGCTAAGAAATACATAAGTGCTATATATTAGTGAGTGTTAATATAGTAATATGTGTAAGTAAGTAAGTAATATATATCAACATGATAACTAAAGTGTGTGGTATAGGAATGACATAACTTGGATGGTGTAGTCATGTAGAAGATGCCCCCAATGTGTATGTATATTGATGTGTGTCTTGATGTAGAAGTAGGATGCCCCCTCAATGGGTAGAGTGAAGTAATCAAAGAGTTGGATATCACTGCACACACTCAAAGAAGATCAAGTGAATCATGGTAATGTAGATAAATTGACAAATAATAGTATAGAACAACAAATGTAAGTCTAGCATAATAGTAAAAATGTAAAGCATGGATGATGCATACAATCAAAATATTTTTGGTATTTTGATATATATTTGAATGTTTTTATGTTTTGAAATGTTAAATTGTTTTTGAATTTTTTAAGTATCTAAACTATGTACAATGAAGTATTAGGAGACTATGTACAGGTAATACTGAGAAAATTATGTACAAGTATTCATAATGAGATTATATATAGGCATATGAATAAAAGGCTAGGTTGGAGGGGTAAAGGGTATAAATATGGAGCTCATTGGGGAAGGATATGGAGGAAAGGATCACAACCATCATCAAATGCCTCTATATCATCATCATAAGTATCATCATATGGTATAGATGCTGTGTACATGCTGTCATCCTATTGAGGGCAAACTAAAGGTTGTTATGGTGGTGGAGATGATGATTCTCTTTAGGGATGTTTAGTTTTGGTAGTAGATTGATTTTGTGGAAGTGAAGAAGCTAAGGCTGGTGGTGCTATAATATTAATAATACCATGATCTTGTAGTTTATCTAATATCTTCTATAAAGTTGTACATGAGTTTGTATCATGACCTATGATCCTGTGAAAAAGACAAAATGGGTGACCATCCTGTTATGATAATCTACTAATAGATCTATGTCACACTCTAGGTAAGGTGATTAATCCATGATTAAGTAACAACTATAACATAAGCTATGGTTGATTTTATGTGTTACTTTTCTGAATCTAAATGAGTGGGCCTATATCCATAGAGGTAACCATGTGAATTATATGTGTCAAGTGATCTATCTATGAGTCAAATGTGGAATATATCCAAAGAGTGTAATATGAGATGTTAAGAGTGATGTAGGATGTCTAATGAGAGAATTAGAGTCATTTTAGTACTCTCTTGGGCTAATTGGGGTAAAGCTTAACCCACACAAATAGTCATCTGTGAGCGTGGGTGTTGTATCATCATTTGAAGAAGCCTAGGAATCTATATCAAAATCATGTACATATGGTAATTCAAAATTTACCATAAGGGGTAATTGTGATATGGGAGTCTCATCAAATATAGTATTACAAGACAATGGTGCTATGAAAGTGTCTATAATTGATGGAGTAATTGTAGCTATAGAATCAACTGGTACTACTAGAATTACTATCAGTGAGTGTATAACTATAATAGGTGTAGGAATCATGATTAATGGAGTAACTGGGATAGATGAACTTGCTATGATTGGTTAAATATCTAAAACTAAGGGAATGACTATAAGTGTAGGAGTGTGAGAAGTGCTCTAGTTTCCCTAACCTCATATGTATGTATTTGATCAAGAGAAATGAAATGAGGTGTTTGATGGACAGTGAGATGAGGTGTCTCATCTAGTGAAATAGTAAAAGATGACTCTATAGTTTGATAATATCTAAATGGCTGGTTATCTGCTAGACATGTGTATAGGTATAGTTCATGGAGAAACTTAACACATTGATGAAGAATAGAAGGAACTACCCTCATAGTGTGTATCTAGGGTTGTTCAAGTAAAAGATTATAATGAAGAGGCCCTGGCATGACCTAGAATTGTGTAGAGAGAATTTTGGGTCCTACCATGATATCCAAAGTAATGGTGCGCAATGGCTATCATCGTATATCATCAAACCTTATAATATTTTAATATGATTTTTTCATGGATGCCATATCTATACCTATGGTCTATAAGAATGTAATATTGCATATATTAAGTCTAGAACTAGTATCAACTAGAACTCTCTTAAATGTACTAGTTTTGACTTGAGCTTATATAAATAGTGGTAAATTTTGATCAATAACTGTCTAAGATGGCATGTCATCATTATCAAAAGTAATATAATCTTTTATATATTTTAGAGTGTTAACCACTATGCAAAATAAAAAGGCTCTAAATCAGTGGGTATAGAAGTCTATGTGAGTGCCTGATAAAGAATGTCCTTGAACACATTAGATTTATGAAATAGTTATAACATGGAAACCTTAGCTAGAGGGTTTCTCAAAAAATCAACAATATCATATGTCTTGTGTAGATTTGCCTATATGGGTGGGTTAAGATTGGGATGGGAAGGAATAGGAGGATGGTGGGGTTCTTGATTAGGTAGGGGAGGAATGGTAACATGTCGAGTAATAGCTCTAATCACATTATCTACTATCTATATAGGACTTGTAGTAGCTATAGGAGGAGAACAAAGATAATTGATAGGTTGAGGTGGGGGCAGGATAAAGGGTGTTAACTAGGCTCTCTAGTGATGGGTAGTGACCTAGAGAAGGGTAAAATGGACCATGCAACATGACTCAACATGTGATAGAGGCTCTAAGGGAGGTGATGTAAAATATGTCATGTTGTTTAATAATAACTTTCTTAACATCATCCCATATTATGAAAAATAAGCATGAAATGCAAAGAATGAAGATTTGTACTAACATATGATAAACTTCATCATTCATGTACATGATAGGACCAATGATGGTCTCTTTATGCTTTGCAAGAAATATAAGAAAAAAATTGTAAATAAGTGAGATCCATTTTATGCAATCTAATTATAGATGTAAGGTAATATCTCACAATCGATAGGACCTAGTGTATGTAGCTGGGGTTTAAAAGATGATGATTTTGACAAATTAATATAAAAATTTGAAAATCGAAAGTGAATTTTTGAGTAAAATACGCAACTAAAAAATCAAAAATTGATTGGAAAATTATTAGGAGCTAGTTGATGTAACTAGGGTTTTGATAATGATATTTTTGCAAAATACTATGGAATTTTGAAAATGATGTTTGATTTATGAGTTAAATATGCAACTAAAATTTTAGAAAATGATGGGAAAATTATTGGGAGCTAGTTGATGTAACTAGGATTTGAAATAAAATTATTTTTGAAAATACTATCAAATTTGAATCAAATTTTTGATTTAGATATGCAAGCAAAAAATCAGGGAATGATTAGAAAATTACTGGGACCTAGTATGGGCAACTAGGGTTTGAAAGAAAAATATTTTAAAATTTAATACTAAATTTTAAAAATTGACATGAATTTTGATTTAAATATTTAGGTAAAAAATTATAAAATTACTTGAAAAATTAGCTAGGAATTTACCTTAGGGTTTCTAGGGTTTTTGTGTGTAATGAAGTAAGTCAAGTTCAAATGTTTTAACAATTTTGGAAATATTATGGTTTTATTTCTAATTTAGTTAAATGGTCTAGATTGATAAATCAATAAATAATATTTAAAAAATAATCTACTTATGAAATTTAATTACAATTTGACCTTTTCTAAAAATAGTAATGAAAGAGAGAAAATTAAACTTATCTTATTCTGTATTGGTCCGACTGAGATAGGGTTTGATATTCATTGTGTAGGCCTATGACACTATCAAAAATATGATTCTAACTTTCATTTATTGATTAGATAGGAGTGCCAAAAGTGGATAGGAGTGGCACCAACACTGTAGTCCTTGTTTGACACTATTATCTTGAGGAGATAAGCTTTTTAGGTTTTGTTTGGAAAGTCTGTGTGATACTATCTCAAGATTCTCAAATCCTCACTATTAGCAGTGCTCCCCATCGAGCTTATTTTATTTATTTTTATGCCTTCAATGTGTTTGAATACAAATTTGGAAAATAGGGAAAAGGGGTTAGTGTGTGTAATATGCACTAGACATGCCTCACACCCCATGCGTGGGTACGCTACCTACATACCAATACTCTAAAGAGGGATCAAGTGATATGTAGTTCTCCCTTTAAGAGTGCTTGGTGAAATAGTGAATGAAAATGAAATAAATGCAAAAATTGGGTATTCTTGAGATGACTTGGGGCTGGTATAAGGAATTAAATTGGCTTGAAAGTTATAGGCCAACAATATGTAGAGAATAAGAAAGATTGATTGAGTGGTCTTGTTTGTATTCTTGATTACTTGATTTATATTTACCAACCCTTTCCAAATGATCTTTGAGTAAGATTTTATAGGGATCTATTGTTCATGGATTGAATTTGCTAATGTTAGGATGATAAGGAGAAGGATGGAGAACCAGAAGAAATTGACTATTGGGGTTAGAAATTATTTTGGATAATAGCACTAAAATATGACAATAATGGTACCGACACTCCTGTCCTAGTTGGGCACTATTATCCTAGGTAGATAGGACCTGGGGGGATGGATTGATCATGAAAATATGGTCTTGGCTTAGCTAGGATCAAGTCTGGAAGGCTAGAAATGACTAGGAATAAGTGAAAATAATATTATGAGGGTCATGAGAGCAAGTGAGACGGACCTATGGGTTGGGTGTCATTAGCCATGCTCAAGTTACCAATTTTAGTATTTGATATGACTACAGGTATAATCAAATTCAAATTTATCCATAGTCCATAGCCATGTAATCTATACCCTATACATATTTAAAATTATCAAGTACACTTCCAATATCGTACAAATACTATATTTTATATAGTATACTCTAAAAAGACATCCACTATCTAATGACTTAGAGTATTATTTATACGTGATGTATTCATCCACTTAATAAAATAGCCTCATAGCATATTTTATAAACTAAATAAATCCCAATATACTTGTTTCACTTAAAGACATAGAATTTCATATGAATCACACATTATACACAACCAACAATTTATACTAGTTCTATTTAATCAATGTCACTCAAATCAATCGATTCAAATTAACATTTAAATTAAATGCATATGATCAAACACATACACATAGCCGACTATGCTCATCTTGGGATTCATGATATAAACACTTAGACATAAACATATAAACACTTTCATGCTATATATATATATATATATATATATATATATATATATATATAATGCACACCTAGTCCTTTTATCAAGTACAAAATATTATTAAAATTATAGACAAATCTAAATATGTAATAACAATACACAACCATAGCTAAACATAAGCATAGTTCATATATAATGGATTCAATAGAAATCTTAACTCTATCATATCAACCTTAACCCATTTGTGTATATATCTATGCATACATCTAAGTGCACAAACAATAGTTCACTCATCCACCTACCCATACCCAAGCTATATGATATGGATTAAACCATTTTGTTTCCAAATCCATATATAAGTATGCATGTTACTATATTCACAATAGAGTCAAATATAAAAAATATGGTCTTGACTTAAAATGTACCAATTCATTTGAAATCTGAAGTAACATAATTCCATTCAAAATCAAAACTTTGAGTTCATCTATACAAGTACCCAATACATATAGTTTCCTTTGAAATCCCTATAATTACATGACACAAGTATATATATATATATATATATATATATATATATATATGTCATCGGTTCAAATTGAGTATATACTTATACATATATCTGTGTGTGTATTCATATATATATGTTATCGGTTCAAATTTAGTATATACTTATACATATATCTATGTATATATATTCTAAAATCCCTTTTGTATAAAGAACCTATTTATCTATACCCAAAATCCAATTAGAGTTACACACATTTGAGCCCTCATATAACCCGAAATTCCCATCTATTTATTAAATACCTTAATGAGTATATATCACAACTTATTCAAAAACAAAACTAGTTTGAGCCAAATCAAATATACCCATCAAGAATTATTCATTACATGATTGAGTAGAGGTTTTTAAATTGAAAAAGGAGTTTAAAAAAAAGCTCATTTATAGCCAAAATAACCATGGAAATTTCTATGGCTCTACCCAATTCCCCTAGGTTTACCTTAGGTTGGATGTAGGGTTTTGTGGAGGTCGAGCCTTCCATAGGGCCCTACATAAAACCCTTTAAAATTTTTCATAACATTTAGACAAATGAAAAACCTTGTAACCATTTTAATCTCAAAATCCATCAAACATTACACATATAGGATTTTTAAGTACAAAACTAACCTATAATTATTATTATGCCAAGGAAGCCATATATATCTTCCTCCTTAACTCGAATTATCCTTTTTATCTTCCTATCTGATAATCCCCATATGTCATGCCTCATAGCCTTCTTATATTTTTCTTATTATTCTCCATCACCTTACTTACCACCACTTCTTCCTCTACTAACGTCAAACTAAATTGACAAAAAATATGCATGCAAAAATAGCTCAATAGAACCCCCACTAAGCTACAACCCACCACCATGTATCCAAGAACTAAACTTCCATCATGATTTTTGTAAGGATGATGGTTAACTTATATTCAATGAGTGATTATAAACCCTAATCATCTCAAAAATTTCAATGAAAAATAAAATAATATTTATATATTCATTATAAAATATGCATGCCTTTTGACTTAAACAAAACCCAACATTGACTTTAGTTAGTCTACACAAACCAACTAATAACATGTCATAATCCCCAATATATTATTCTATGTAATTTCAACCATCACTATATTTTCATGCAACATCAACTAACGTAACAAATATATAGAATGGTTAAAGCATAGATGAGTTTAAAAGACTATTGTTAATTGTTACAATGTCATCCACAAATAAATACTATGCATTTAACTTTAAACTATTACTTAACCCTCTAGGTTTTAGAAAACACTTGACAATACATTAATGTTTGTATAATAGTTTCACAATGATATTATTTTATAACACCTTGAATTACATTAATACTTAAAAAAGAGCTTATTATTCATTACGTCCTTTACAGTTCTATATTACTATTTAATATTGACAATAGTAATGTTTTAAACATAAATAGTCACTAACAAACTAACTTATCTAAGTAATAGCATACATCAATTATTTATAACAAAAGATACAAACAATCATTGATAAATGAATATTTAACTATGTACTACACTATAGTAATTACATTAAACTTGTTAGGTATAAATTTATCAAATCAACCAACTAATAACATCAACAACAACTAGATTAGTGAAATCACGTTATGATATAAAATTATTTAAGAACAAAAAATATCAAAACAAAAATTCATATAGAAAACAAATCATACTACACCTATCTACTCAAATAATTAATTATAACATGAAATACTATTGTGGTGTGTGCATGCGTTTCTAGTTTCACTCTCTGTCATCCCGCAACATATTTATCTAAACCACCCTCTCCAATGATGCTATCCTTCCATCACACTCTGAGGGATGGATTTGTCCTGAATCCACCTCATAAAATTGAAGGTAGTTAGCCTAAAACATAATTATATCTATAAAATAATGTTATATAATTAACAAACATGATCATAATGTACAAAGTAAAAAGTACAACTATCTCATACCAAACCAATCATGTAAATTAAGCAACACATAACTGTCCTATAATCAGCATATGACATAAATCTTAATAAAAAATTAGTTAATCAACTAATCAACCATAATAATCCACAGATCAAATAGGTTTTCTAGCTTAGAGAGAAATCAAGATGTGACAAAAAAGGTTTGAAAAATTATTTGATAACTGTGAGATTAGTCATAGATTACCTCTCAAAATTTCTTAATAATTTTCACTTTATTAATCAGTGGTTTTCCATCATCTTAAGTTGTAATTACATATTGGTTATTATCTTAAGGACAAAGGTTATATTTATCATTATTTTCATGCTTTGAACAAGTGTCATGGACCTCTAAATGCTAATATTTTTAAATTAACATCTAAAGTTCCTTATACACCCTTTTTCTTATCAATGTTATGCACTTTATAAAAATTAATCTGAGTATTCTCACTTGGAAGACCACTTAATCTATTACTTATTATAAGATAGGTAGAAATAATTTTACTAGATTATATAAAATAAGAAATAAAATGTGGAATATTACTGAAAATAAATATTTTATCAAATTTGAAAACCATATGACAGTAACAGGAAATAATAAAAAGAAGGATAAAAATCCTAACATCTATAGTTAGGGTTTTTAAATATTCAATCATTAGATAATTTCACCATTATGGTTTATAAAATTTGGGATTAAGAGAGTTTTAATCATAATTAGACAAACTACTATGTAAAATTATAATTCTATAATTATGCAATAAATGACACAAATTGATTCAAAAATTGCTATATTTAGAAATATGCCAAAAGTGTAAAATACCAAATAAATACAACTTAGCTAGAAATTAAATGTGTAGGACTATATATACAACTATGAAATTGATTATGTGACTATGTAGAGATGTTGTGAATCAAGAATAGTGATTCACTTATAGCTAACACAAACCCATTAGAATTGAATATGGTATTTTGTGTTGGTGTCCTTAGGGTATGCCAAAATCCTATAGGGTTTTATCTCTATGATTCATATGATAATTTTGCTTCACATGTATGTCATGTTTGACTATATGGATGCCCTTGATATATTTTTTAAGTCATTGTATAACTTCTTCACTTATAACCCTAGCTCAATAGACCATGAATGATAAACAAAGTAAAAATTAAAAAGGATTAGCAGTTGAAGTTGTGTTATACCTTAACATCCTATGTTTTGATCAATGCCTACATACTAATATTCCAAAGAGTGATCAAACTCCATGTAGATATCCCACACTACAATGGTGTGTGTGAAATATTATTGTAAATTTTTAAATTTTAATGTGATCTTGGTGTGATTAAATGATTTAACTATAACCTATGACCTTGGAGGTGTATGTAGACTTAGTTTAGGGATATTAGGGTTGTGTATACTTTGAATTGGGAAAAATAGTTATTTTTCTCTTAATGTGTTATTAGATATTTTTGTGATTTTAAATCATATGAACCTCTTATGGGATAATGGTTAAAAAATGTTGCTTTATAATCATCATTTTGTAATTACTTTGGATGAAACTCTATAAATATTTGGGACAACCCATTGGGTAATTTTGAATTTAAAAAAATAGCCATTATTTGGTGGTAGGATGTAGTTGGCATAATTGGATAGTATTAAGGAGTGGAATGGTCTAAATGGATCAATATTTTCTAAAAAGTAAAGACATATAGACTATAAATATGGATCCATTTGAAAGTGAGTTTAGGAATCTTAGGATTTTGGATAGGGATGTTTAGAATTAAAATTTTCTTGAGAGATAAGGGTCATTTGAATAATAAGGAAAAGAAGGGTAGTCAAGGAATATGGAATTAGGCCTGAGATAACTGTGTATAATGAGTGTTCACAAGTACATTATTTAATCAATAAATTTTAATTTAAGTGTCTAAATTAGCCCCTAATTTACTATGGCAATGCAATAAAATGAAAGTATTAGAGTAAAATAGAGAGTGCACATATGAACTTATGAAAAATAGGCTTTAATGTAGGCCATAATACAAAATTGTGCTTCATGTATAACTTGATATGAAACATTTATAAAATAAGTCCTTAATTAAGACAAAAAAACAATAATTAAATATAAGAAAACTTTTAGATCTAATAATACGGAATGAATACATTTGATTGGATAAGTAAATTTTTATGTTTTCTACTATAAAACTAGTGTCTAGAGAGGGTAAGAACCTTGTATATTTCATCCTCATTTGTAAAAATTGGAATATATTGTGCATACCCCAATCCTCATTAAAAAATATGGTGTGCTTAAGAACTCAAAGTGTTTTTATTCCATCATTTTATAACTCAAGGTAGGTAGAGTAGTTTAGAATCCATGTATGAGTTCCATAAGATTTTTTTGGTGAAAAATTTGGTTAAAATTGGTGCAAAAAGGTGAAAAAATTAATGTAAATGGAATAAGGTTGATTTCTAGAGCAAAAATGGCACAAAATAAGGCATAATCTGAGCCTAGTGTACACAATGTAGGGAATGACAAGTATTTCCACTACATCTTCAAAATTGGGGTAAAATTAAGCAATAAGGTGTTCATGTGTCATTTACATGCCTAAAATATGATATATTTGTCTATATATATGCTATAATTGAATAATATCATGTAAATTTTAGAGCAAAAACATATGTGATAACCTGAAACACATGTTACACATGATACGTCCAAAGTAAGAAAATCATAGACAAACCTTAAAAGCATGAAACCTGTTTCTTAAAAATAGTTTAATTTAACATTAGACTGAGTGAAAATTTTATAATTATGTAAACTTCTATTTTATGACTAATATGATAACGTGTAGTTTTGGACACAGATGACTTGTGCCTTTATCTGAATAGAGTGTTGTCAACTAATTTATTATTAAAATATGGGAGTGAAATATGATAAACTAGGTTAAATCTCAAAATTTTTATTTTCTTTATATTTTTTGATCTTATTATCTAACACAAGCCATTATGTATTCCCCTCTTTTAAGCTGAGTTGTGGAGCCTATGAAATAATTCAACTCAAAAAAAAAGTTATCCAAAATTATGTTATCTAAAAAAATGAATTTTGGAGTTATAATTATAAAATAAAAGAGCATGGAATCATCATAGATAAATTGATAAATAATTTTTATTTTACTATGTATGTATAAATATAAGCATATACAATGTCATGTCTAGATTGATTCTAGAAATTTAACATGCAGTGATAAATTGAACAAAATAGAGTAATGAAACTTGAATATAAATAATTAAGGAGGGATGCATGATATTTATCACAACATAAAAAATGGGGAAGATTCATGATTTCCATCATTGCATAAAAAAACTAAGTTAATAAGTGTCATGATCATGATGCACACACACAAAGAGTACACTTAAAATCACACAAAACATGCAATAGAAGGCTAAGGGGCCACATACAAGGGACATATTAAAATGTAATTCACACACATATAAGAATAAAAAATAATTATTAGAGATGAAAATAAGGACATGTTTAAATATCCAAAATACAAATAGTGAATATAATTAAGACATGAATCATAGAAATAAACACGCAAATCATGCAAGATTAAATATAATTGATTAACATTAGAAGTTCATAACATTGGTATATTAACCAAATTATGTAGCTAGTAAGATATCAATGTGAAATTAAGTGAGCAATATTGATATATTTTGTCCAAGGTAAGGAACTAAGGTATGAACATTAAAGGATAGCCAAAGAATGATAGATCCTATGTAAGAGATGTCCCTAATGATCTTGTTGATCTATAAAAAAGTTGTAGGGATATTATGACTTGTTTGTATTTTAGAACGTATATAATGTGTTCAATGGGATAAGTCTCAAATAATTGGACAACATTGTAGCGCATTACTATTTGGGTAGAGTGTTTTGTCTATGTAAAATTTATGGATCTGATATAGTGTCATGACTTGCAACTATGTTTAGAAATGGCATCATGTATGTTATACATTCACTCATGTAAACTTGTGAAGCATATTTGATTTAAACTATATATATAGATAAATAATGGGTATACTAAGCAAAATTTACCTAATGCAAATAAACTACATAAATCATTCATATGTCCTAATTTTTTAAGTTTCTAGAATATTTGATTTTTTTTTCATATATGAACCGAGAAAGATAAATAAGGATACTAATAGATAAGTCATCCAAGGGAATAAAAATCAATCAATAAATATAATTATAAAAATAACACCAATGTATAAAAATACAAAACATGAAAGTTCAAATGAAACTAGTTGGGACCATTCATAATTATAGAAAAATTGAGAAAAGGTGTATACCACCTTACTACACTTGAAGGAAAGAATTTAAAGTGTCCAATTAAAATTATTCAATTACATAAATATGTTATGTGAAATATTTCAAAAATTCTAAAAATATCAAAACATTCAAAAACATTTACAACACCTACATGTTCTATTGGCTCCTTGGCATCTATGTGTTAGTTCCATGTTGAGGACGACATATAATTTAATCCTACATACACATATAATGGAATAAAAATATACATGATACACTTATGGGTGTTAGTTTTCCCTCTAATCATGTCACTAGGATGTTAGGGGCATCCATCTTCTATGATCTTGATACAATAGGTTATATGATTTGATGATCAATCTACACTATCATATTTGACATTACATATGTACTTACACATGCCTATTATCCATTATTTTATCTAGAACATGGTGCTTGATATGTTATGAACCTGACATTATTTTCTAACACATTTGATCCATGGGCCACTATGACATGTTTATGCTGGTTGATTATGTTTTTTATTTATGCAGTTCCTTGAGTGTCTTGCCTTGTTTTTCAAGTATTTGAATATTACATGTTTTATGAGGCCCTTATGCCTATGTTTTCCTTCTTGGAAATTTTAATGTGTCATTTCTTATTATATGAGAATTTTAATATGTCATTCCTTTCTTCGTGGAAAATTTGAATAAGTCATGTCCACTCAGTTTTGTAGCATTTGAACATGCCTCTCGATTTTGGTCTCCTTGTACCATTGCCTTTTGACTTGATTTTTATTGCTCATATATGTGTGATTTTTTTTTCTTGTTGAGATTGTAATGTTACTATCTATACATTTCCATGATATTTATCATGCATATTAGGCCTACATGTGATCACATTAGTTTTATGCACTTCAATGATACATTTACCTAGACACGTTTCTTTTTATATGCTATATGGTTACATTCATAAATTTTACAGTTGTCTTACCCTTTTGAGGTGAGGTAACTTCTAGGTACTATTATTCCCTCACCTCAAAAGGGGTTCATATTAGTGGGGCCATGTTTGGGAAGCATGTTATCCATAGGGTAAGTGTACAGAGTTGGGGAACAATTCCATGGACATTTTCAGTAATGTGATATAGTTATTAAATTACATGATTATGTTATTTAATTAACATGATTTCATTACTTAAATTATGGCTTGATAATTACCAAGACATAACACAATTGCAATATTAAATAATGTAATCATGTTATTTTAAAAAATAACATGATCACATTATTAATGTGATTGCATTATTATTGTCTTTAATAACATGATTGCATTGTTGGAAATATTGCCATTGATGTCAAAGGTTTAGTATTATTGGTGATAAATGCCCCATTGAATTTAATGTTGTTTATCTTGGCTAATATGAGTTAATATTTATTTAATATTAATAAATATATTTTTGGTTGCATATGAGACAAAATAAGGGCCCATGGAGAAGTTGAAGAGTCACGGGATAAAGACAAAAGAAGGATGGGACACATTTTCCCATGAAGAGTCATCTTGGGGAATACCAAGAGTCACCAAGTGAAGACAAAAGAGTAAGGGTGAATTTCTCATGAAGGGACACTTTAAGGAATATGAAAAGTCACCAAAGATAAGGACAAAAGTGGGAAAGACATTTTTGGTCATGAAGGGTCACCACATGACTTTTCAAATGCTTGGATATGAAGGGTCATCCAAGATTGGCGCCATTTTCCATGAGGAATGAAAGGTCACAAAGGGGGAAGGCCATAGGTCATTTGAAAAGCTATAAATAAAGGTTTGAGTAGCCATTTGTAAATATGGGTGAGAGAGGTTGATTTGATATTGTAATATCTAGCTTAGAAGAGCAATTGTGAGAGATGATTTGTATTTATTATATCTAGCTTAGAATAGCAAAAGTGAGAGAGAGGAAGAATATGTTGTATTGATCTATCATTTTTTGAGATAACAACATTGAGAGATAGGTGTGTGGTTTACACAAAGGGGTTAGTGCTCCTGTGGGTTGGTGCTCATGAATTGTTGTTGAGTTAGTGCTTGGCAAAGGGGTTGGTGTTCCTGTGGGTTGGTGCTCATGAATTGTTGCTAGGTTGGTGCTTGGAAAAGGGGTTGGTGCTATTGTGGGTTGGTGCTCATGAATAGGTGTTGGGTTTGTGCTTGGCAAAGGGGTTTGAAGCTCTTGTGGGTTGGTGCTCATGAATTGTAGCTAAGGTTTATAATTGGCAAAGGGGTATGGTGCTCCTGTGGGGTTATTCTCATGAATATATTTGAGATTGATTCTCCATGGGTTTTCCCACATTGGGTTTCCATGTTATATCTAGCGTCTCTCTTTGTCTTATGTGATGTTTATTGTTTGAGTTTTATTGCATATCTTGAATGATTGATTAAGTGGAATTTGGTTAAAGGAAAGATTTATGAGATATATAATATACTGATTCACCCCCCCTCTTAGTATATTCTATGCTTAACATGCATTAATAATGTAATCAAGTTACCTATATAACCAAAAAAATAAAAACTAAAACCCAAATATAAAATTCCTCATTTTGCATTCGATTTTCCTTTCCTAACCTTGCATTCCACAATCACATTTTGGGTGAGAGAGATAAAAGCTTACCAAAATTTATCCCAAGAAGTAGATAATCGATGATGCTACCATGTAGAAGAGGTAAGTGCTAAAAAGCTACACTTATTAACCCTAAATTTTAGCTATTTTCATTATTTAACCCTAATTTTTAATAATTTTAGTAACTTTTAGTTATAATTTGTTTGTTTTGAATAGCCCATCCTGCTAACCCTCATATTCTTATACCTAAACCTCTTAACCCTACACAAAAACCTATTATTCCTCCTCCTAATCCTCCATAAAAGCTTCTTATTCCTCCTCATATCCCTCCACCTAACCCTCTTAGAGTTCCACAAAATCCCCCAGGTAGTCGGGAGAGTCTAGTTGATAACATTATGGGAAACAAAAATTGAAATTGAAGAATTAATTGGGAGAATGAGGGATCCCACTTCCACCAACACCCACCTCACCCATCTATCCAATTCCCTAGAGACATTATTGGGTCAAATTGACTCTATAATGAGTCAAATTGACAAATGAGCTTCATATCAAGATAGTTGTAGGGCTTATTATGCTAATAAATTGTTAGAATTTGAGGTCAAGAATAAAGAAATATAAAAGTCCTCCATTTGCATCTTATTCATTAACCCAACCACCAATACACCATTTCTGGTAATTATTAAACATTTTTTAATCTATCGTTGCCAACATAATTTAATCACAACCAATTTTTAGGACTAATGATGGATGGTGTTTGATTATCCACCATGTAACAACCATGAGGTCCTACTATATTTTTTGAGGAAATTCTACTGTGAGTTTGTCCTCAATGAGATTCTAAGCTATTTTGATTATAGTGAGTTTTAGGTCCACGGGAAAGGCTCTGTGTAGGATTGACCAAGTGCACTTCATGCACTTAATCAACATATAATGGTCCATATACAAAATCCACTTGAGCATAAGATCCCCTCTATAGTTTAGTAGGTCATGAATATCAACACTATGCATGCTCTTAGTTCACTCACTAATACACTTATTTAGTATATAAGTAGGCTCTCATAGATCAATGCTAGAGATTTCCACCTAGTGTGCATACTTGACCCCACCCTTACAGTTGTTGTGGAGCTATGTGCACTAGACCTTATGATGATGATGACACTGGTGGTTTAGAGGGATTGGATAATATTCTTATGAGAGATAAGTTTTTGTCATGCATATTTGGTGATAAAACATCAACCCCCACATAGATGTAGGTATATTTTATATAAATGTAATGTTAAATATAAGTTGTATTTGCAAATTTAATTTAGCTAAAATTTAATTTACAGATTAATTGAATAATATATATATCACTTTTTATTTCCTAAGAGGTGATGATGCCTTCATCATCATATTTGACATTCACATCATTTGATTTGATGCAGCCATTATTTACATTTTTAGGTCTAGCTACTGGCCCATACACTACTACATCTCTCTCTATTAGGACACCACCTTTCACTTATATAGAGGTAAAATTTTGAGTTAATCTTATGTTTTATGTACATTTAGTCTTTGTATATTTGCCTTGCAAATTTATTTTAAATTTATATATCAAGGATATTTATGCATAGGTTCTTGTTGATGGTTTAAAATTATGCTTGATCTTAATCAATTAACAATGGGAAGTTTCAAGCTGTGGGATATTGTGGCTTGAAACAACCTCCAAATTTTAGAGAAGTTGGTCTCTTATTTTATGTCAAGTGTTGTTCAAAAAGGGATAGGAAATTAAACAAAAATGCAAATTTAGGAACTCAAACCTAACTATGGCGATGCGCCTAAGTGTAATCCTAATCCTAACTTGAGCACAATGAAACTATTATAGGACTCAATTACATTTAAGAGCAGACAAGTGCATGATCAATGTAAGAGATTGAAATAACAAAAATAGAGGCTCACAATAGGGAAGTCTTTTGCTGAGATTCAGAGAATGTCAACAAAGGCGTAGTGTTTAATATACTTTATAGAATCTTTCAATCACATAAGAGGTGCAGAAATCATGTACAGTTATGTAGAACTTCTGATTCAAGAAAATGAGACAAAAGTAAATGACATTCCTAATCACAACTCCAGAGAATCTACAGTATAGACTACTTTGCAAATGATACAGATAACACCAACCAAGGTATGGAGCTCAAATCTTCTTAATTCATTTAGCCACATAAAAGGCATAGAAACATGCACAGTTACATCACTTTACAACTCAAGAAAATTGAGACAAGAGCAAATGATATTACTGGTCAAAACTATAGAAAGTCTAAAACTATGGAAAAATCCCTCTCCTTTTCTCTTACAATTCTCCTTCTTTTATAGCCTCAGATCACTCCTTCCATCATCCCCTTTCCCACATAATTCTAATCCATCCTTAACTCATAGGGGACAAATAGACGGTGCTTTCAATGCCTTGGGGGCTCCAAAAATCTACCCGGTGAACTGTTCCATCTACTCAAATTAACTCCAGCTGATTTTCCCTCCATTTTGCATTTCGGCAATAGATACATGAAACACTCTATTATGTTGAAATAGTAGAGGACACTTAGTCAATTTTCTAAAAATTCTCTTTATGGTATAGAAGGCACTAGAGAATGACACTTGGCACCTTCCACTTTTTTGATATTCTACTCAGAAACACTCTACCTTTGACACTTGTCACAATCCACTTATTTGATACTTTACAGTTTTAACAAAATAAAACTCACCGTGTTCCTTGCTTAGGCAACTTTTTAGAAGGGGATGAATATGCATGGCAGTCTTCACATGTTGACACTTGATGCTTCCACGAACCTTTGAAATAACATCTGGGACCCACCACAATCTTGGTCTCTTGGAAGTTGACATGTGGCGACCTCTGCTACTCTTGGGAAGGTATGTGGCATCTTCTATTTCTCTTGCTAGGGGTATGTGGCATCTTCTGCTTCTTCTGGGGATGGAGTAAGAAGGGGCTCAAAGAGTGATGCTTGGTAGCATCTACCACTTTATGGTGCTTGAGCAAAATTAGATGATGCCTTTCTGTGTCGAACCAAAGTCTCTTGGATGCCAACACGTGGTGACTTCCACTGCTTCTTTAAAAAGGTAGTTCAGGGCCTTCCACAACTGCCACTTGGTGTTTTCCACTTCTTTGATACTTAGCTCATTAAAAGTCTTTACCAAAAAATAGAATGAAATGTGGGGGCCAACATGAGATGTAGGTGCTAACATGTGGTGCATTTTGCTTAACTACTACTGGATACATGGCACATTCTATGGCCTTTTAAAAATTACAAAAGGGGGCTCAGAGGATGCCAACTGGCCAGCTCCGTGTTTTAGAGAGTGACACTTGGTGGATTTCACTCAAACTAAATACTTAGGCAAAAATGAAATGAAAGAAACAAAAAGGGGGAAAGTACCCATGCTTAGAAGGCAACACTTGGCAGCATCCACAACACTTTGACACTTAGGCAAAAATGAACCCACCCTCTGCTTCAAAACTCTGCCACTACGTCCAAGGTGTGTAGGAACCAAAATTATAGTGCTCGACCCAAAATTTAAAAATGACATAGAGTAAAAATTACTCTATAGTTATTGGTGACCCCTAGGACTTTTGAGCCTGCTCAAAAAGAACCTGACTCTTGCTCTGTCAAAATTTCAAAATTTTACAGCTTCAAAAGTGCTATTTGGTAGATGGACCACTCATGGTCAGATAACCCTTGCTTATTCTACAATTTAATGAAAGCCAGATCAAGGTTAATGATATCCTTATGCAAAAAGGCTTGTAGGATCTAGACCGTAGCTTTTAGTTTGAATTCTAGCTGGGAAACAAGAACTGGAACAGCTTTGACTTTTGAGACTGAGGAATCATCCTGCAAGCTCTAGAAAACTATTTGATCCCTCTGTTTGGCCAGTAGCAATGGTTCAATTTGGTCCACCATCAGCATCATCTTTGCATCCAAAAATGGGGAAGGAAGGCCTAGTTGCACCAAATCTTTAATATGGTGTCTCATCTTGTTGATGCCTTCTTTCACGACTTCGAGACGTTCTTTGTAACTGTTGGCTACATCATTGCAATTGAGCACCTCATTGACCTATTTCACGGTGACCATTTTATCAGGGATTCCCATAGCTACCAATGTTGCATCCATTATGTCATAAAGCTTCTACAGTAATGAATGGGAGTCTGTGACTCTTATAGAGATTGTGGCTAGAGTGTTCTACATTGAATCCTCCACCCTCTCACACAATTGCTGTGCATTGAGTAGGAAGGTGAGAAATGGCCTGAGCTAGATAATCTATGAAGAGATTCTCTCCCATGCTAACTTGTTGAGATCCCTCACCATTTGCATTACTTTGACACCTCTTGGCCTATTAAATAGCTCAATTGTTAGTTGCACCATCCTCTATTACTCTGCTTGGAACTGGGCTTGGAAAGCCATAGCCTTGTTTTACTCCTCCAATAGCCTTTGTTATGATTGGGTAACTTATAGCTGAAGTCCTTCGACTCTTCCCTGCAATGCTACATTCTCCCACCTTAGGGCTATTGCTGCATCTTTTTCAAGTGAGAGCTCTACTTTCAATGAATTGTTCTGGGCTTGGACCACCTATTGAGTCTGGAGGGAAATATTATCTTGCAACTATTTATGCATACTAGCTATTTCATTATCTCTCTTATTTATTTCTTTAGCCAAACTATTATAGTTTGCCTTTTATTTGGCCAAATTGGCCTCCATCTTCTACAGTCTTTTTGATTTCTTCAAATAATCCTCTATGACCATAAAAGTGGATTCAATCAGTAGCTCAACTCTATCCTAGGGCTTGAATAGGGACATGTCAATGGCCACTGTTTTCATTGTATAGTCCTTTGGCTACATTTGCTCACTCAGCTTGGCAATGTTGGGTGACAAATGGGTTACTATCAATTACTATTGAATAGGGTCAAATTGTGACCATAGGTGTAGGACAGCTAGTGCTTTATTCTCCTTAATTCTCTTTTTCTCCAACTGGGCTTCTCTTGCCTTTCTAGTAGTATCGGCCTACGTCTGAAAGGTGGAAGGGGATGCAATATGTCCTCTTGCGAAAGGATACCCTTGTGACAAGCCATATTAGATAGCCATTAGTTGGCTAGGGGTGAGTTATAGGGGTATCTTTCTAGGAATAGAGGGGGAGAAATGGGGTAATGTTAGGGCCTGAGGCACCAATGATGAGGTGAATTATGAAATGGGAATGGCAGTAGTACCTGGGGGTGTCATTTGCTAGGTGGAGGCACCACACCAATAGGGAAAGGGATAGACTGAGAGGGAGGAGGGGAAGTAATACTTACCTAAGGGGAAGTTGTAGTGCCCTACACTGGGCACTGTGAAGGCTCCTCTTCCTCCTCTAAATCCAAGTGGAACTGCACCCTCCTTCTGTTCCTGGGTGTTTCTACCTTTGGCTGCATTTGTTTCCCCTCTACTTCTATAGTTGTTAGTGGTGCTTGTGGAGAACTGGGGACTTCAATTAGTCTGGATGATGGGGAGGCTTTTGGTGGTGAAGACACCACACTCCTTTGTTGTTCTACAGCAGCTATAGCTTGCTCTAAGGTTTGCAGTTGCTGGCTTAGTCCCACTCCAGCTTCTTGCTCTATCTCAAGTGTTGGTAATTGGCTTGTTTCTAGGTTAGATGCAGGGGAGGGATGCCACTCATCCTAGAGCTCTTCCCATCTTTCATCTGAGTCCATGCCTCTAAAAGCATGGGTGGTTTGGGAAATTTCCTACCTATATATCCAATAGGCCTTAATCTTCTCTACATCCTAACCTTTATTCCTCAATGTCCTTCTCAAACCAGAAGTCATCTTAACTTTGGGATCATAATCCCTCTATTTGTCATAGAAGGTTTTCCATGGCCTATTTTTTGGTAGGGGAAAATCTATCAGTTTAACATAAAGACCAGGGGCATCTTCTATAGGGTTTTTCCTAATCTCCCAAAAAGGGTAGCCTTCATGTGTAATCATAGCCCCAATCTTATTGGTCCTCACCATAGAAGATATGTAATTAGCTGGGTCATAAACCCATTTGTCCTTGACTAACAAGAACCCCAAGAAGGCCAGCTTCCTCAGCAGCACCATCTTAGCTTTTTTGGCTTTTAGGCTTACGTTGCCTACCATCCATGAGAGATTGTACATTTTCCTCTTCTTCTTCCTAGAGCCATACCCATTATCAACTACCAACACCTGCTTGGTGACTTTTAGGAATGCTAACCTAAGAGTTAAGGTCTTTGGTAGCAACATTGGTTCTCCACAAAATCCATGGACCTTTATGGTCATGTGATGGGACCCAAAATAGAAGTCACACGGGATTGGGAAACTAACCAAGAGGTTCATAACACTTGGGAATAACCTATTTATGATAGGCTTAGGGCTAAGGCAATGAAGAATAGGGGTAAAAAATAGTTCCCAAAAATCATACGAGTCACTAGTTCTTGATAAAACATGTGTCCTCACAGACATTGAAATGGTCCTTTGGGGGTCAAAAGCTAGGTCATATAGGTTTAAATTCATAAATTAGGAGAAAAGGTTAGATTTTTGATGCAGTATAAGATGGAACAAAAAGGAGGAATACTTGAATACCCCATTTGACCTAAATTGGGTTAGCTGCTCCATCATCGAAAAGGTGATGTGCTCTAAGAAGTCAAGTTGGTACTCCTACATCTTATCGACCATCTTTAGCCTGAAAAGGATGGCCATTTAATCTACATATACCACCATGTCATCCTTCATGCCAAAGATGAGAGCCATCATTGACAGCACATCTTGGCTAGCCGACATGAACTAAGATCTTAGTGCAGGGAGCGTGGGTACTGTTGAATCACCATCATCCATTTGTAACTTAGACCTCAAAAACCTTGCCTAAGTGTTAAAATTCAATCACATTCTTTGCATCCTATCAATAGTGGGGAAGGTGGTGGTACTATCATACTATAGGGCTAGCATGTCCCTGATAGCTTGTGGGGTGATCTGTAGCATGAAGGGGCCTTGTTGGATGGTGTAAGATTGTGCATGGAGCAAGTCCATGCATAATTTGATCACATCAGGGCATGGATGCATGGCTGGGACAATGAATTAAGCTAGTTATGAGGTCCATATCCTCATTTCAAATGTATCATATTGCCTTGCTCTGGCTCTTTGAAGACACCTTTGGTGTGCCCCTTCTCTTAGGTTCTTGCTAGTGGCTCTTTGCAAGATCAGGTCCATGATTCCATCTACATAATCCTTTACCTTTGAAGGGTAACTAGTTTGACCGACTCCCAAGACTCTGGTTCTCGAATAGCTTCTTGATGGTTGCATAGGAGCTACAACATATGATTTACTAGCCAATAACCTATCGAGATATCCAAGTGTCCCTATTATTTATTGTGAAGATGATGTTCCCGCCATCTCTATATCTCTTGTATGAATCTTGTGCAAGATAGAAACATGCTCACTGAAGCAAACTTTTACTAGGCACTAATAATCACAATGAGTAGGATATTTTTGTAGGTGCAAGAATGCTTGAGAGTTTGTAAACTTTAAAACTCGCTAAGGGATATTTATGGGCCTATCAAGTCCTAAATAACATTAAATTTGGGTGATCATTAGCAAATCCTACTCAATCTTTGGGAATCAGTGAGGTGGACATGTTATGCAACCAAAGGTACCTTAGAGATCTCCAAAGATTTGGGGAAGCATTTAATGTGGAAAAATTCAAAGAAATAAAACCTCTAAGATGCTAACTCTACATTTAAAATGCTTATTTTTAAAAGAAAAGTGGGAAAATAATGGAAAACAAAATAATGCGGGAATGAGAAATTACCTAACTACATTAATTAAACATCCTTATTTCCCTCTAAGATTAAAAATAAACTTTCCAAAGTCTTCTTTATGACAAGCCAACTTATGTTGCCATACTAGTAATTAAAATAGGTACATCTTTGGTGAAATGTCCTCTACGCTAGCCACACAGATTTGCCTGCATTTGAGTGAGTCTGAGTAAAACATGTGTTCGATACCTACAAACTCTTCTTGTTCTTGAAAGCCCATTGAATACTCATTCTTCATGCTGTTGTGTGTCATCAAGAAATTTATGGTTGTTGGTTCTTCACTCTATGCCTTTTGATATCCCTTATCCTTCAGCTTATCTCCTTTAAATTCTAGCTCTATTGCATCATCATGCTCCTTGATGACTTCATCCTCTTAAAAGGATAAATCTAAAAGCTGGCATCCCCTCTGCATACTCAGTTGAGTCTCAAAGTTATCTTCTCCATATCTGGCTAGTTCATAGCCTTCTTGAAGGATAGTGTCACTTATCTCAATGGCTTGATCAAAGGAGTGTCCATGCTCCTCTATATCCTCTTGTAAAGTGAGAAAAAAGTTAGAAATGATCTCTTCCTCATCAGAGGTTAAGACAAAAGATTTTGACTTGTCCTCTTGTTCATCAAAGGGGGTACCTATGGTGATTTCCTCCTCATCTATACTTATGGAATCCTCTTGACTAGCCATGAATTGAGCACACTCCTCTGCATACTCATTTGCTTCATCTGAAACATATTCTTCTTTAAAAAGGTGTAAGGAGGAAGGCTGTGATGAAAAATAAGAAGCTTCTTGAGGAATGGTTGAAGGGACTTGAGGGGAAAGTGAGGGTTTGGAGTCCTCTTCCCTTGCTGCAGACATAGGCTCGGCATTATTGGAGAAATAATCTATACAAGTTCGATGTGGCTCATAAACAAGGGTGGCATATGTTTGATATGGAATTTGTGGTGTTGGATATGTGGGTTAACAGATTTGGTAAGGCTGTCTCTCATGAATGCTTAGCTTCTCTTCTAGAAATGTAATCAATCCACACACATCTAACATCTCATATGTAAGCCCTTGCTAATTTGCTCTTTCAATGGGATCCCATTCACTTTTAATCAGATCTACTGCATCCCTTACTTGATGGATGACATGACAAGGAATTTCTTGGCCATATCCCCTTCTGCTATCAAGCTCTAATACATATATTTAAAATCCCATCAATGCTTTTTTGAAGGTGAAAATAAGGTTAGGTTGAGCATGGGATGTGACATATTGGGGAGACTAGGCATAAGATTGGTATAGCTCATGACCATCTGTATCCTTGTTACTTGACATGATTCTAGGAGAAGTTTGTTCTTGATTAAAAATATATGAAGGAGAATAAGACCCATAGCTATGAGTAATAGAATTATACATACTAAAAGGTGATTTCTTGATGATACCAGGACTGCTTGATCGGCTGATTTGACTCAGAGTCGTTGGTGTTGCTAAAAACCTCCAAAGGCTAATTGGCCGAAGAACACACCAAAATTCTTCAACTCCTTGAAAGATCAGTCCCACTGGGCGTGCCAAAAATTGTTGATGGTTTAAAATTGTTCTTGATCTTAATCAATCAACAATGGGAAGTTTCAAGCTATGGGATATTGCAGGTTGAAACAACCTCTAGATTTTAGAGAAGCTGGTCTCTTCTTTTGTGTCAAGTGTTGGGAGAAAAGGGATAGGAAATTAAACAAAAATGCAAATACAAGAACTCAAACCTAACTATGGTGATGCACCTGAGTGTAATCCTAATCCTAACCTGAGCACAGTGAAACTATTATAGGACTCAATTACATTTAAGAGCAGACAAGTGCATGATCAATGTAAGAGATTGAAATAACAAAAACAGAGGCTCACAACAAGGAAGTCTTTTGCTGAGATACAGAGAATGTCAACAAAGGCATAGTGTTCAATCTTCTTAATAGAATCTTTCAATCATATAAGAGGTGCAAAAATCACGTACAATTATGTAGAACTTCTGATTCAATAAAATGAGACAAAAGTAAATGACATTCCTAATCACAACTCTAGAGAATCTATAGTATAGACTACTTTGCAAATGACACATATAACACCAACCAAGGCATGGAGCTCAAATCTTCTTAATTCATTTAGCCACATAAAAAGCATAGAAATATGCACAATTACATCACTTTACAACTCAAGAAAATTGAGACAAGAGCAAATGATATTACTGGTCAAAACTTTAGAAAGTCTAAAACTATGGAAAAATCCCTCTCCTTTTCTCTTACAACTCTCCTTCTTTTATAGCCTCAGATCACTCCTTCCATCATCCCCTTTCTCACACAATTATACTCTATCTTTAACTCATAGGGGACAAACAAATGATGCTTTCAATGCCTTAGGGGCTCCAAAAAACTACTTGATGAACTATTCCATCTACTCGAATTAACTCCAGCCGATTTTCCCTCCATTTCACTTTTTGGCAATAGATACACAGAACACTCTGTTATGTTGAAATGGGAGAGGACACTTAGTCAATTTTTTGAAAATTCTCTTTATGGTCTAGAAGGCACTAGAGAATGACACTTGGATCCTTCCACTTTTTTCATATTTTGCTCAGAAACGCTCTGCCTTTGACACTTATTGCAATCTACTTCTTTGATACTTTGCAATTTTAACAAAATAAAACTCACCGTGTTCCTTGCTTGGGCAAATTTTTAGAAGGGGATGGATATGCATGGAAATATTCACATGTTGACACTTGACACTTCCACAGACCTTTGAAATAACATCCGAGACCCACCACAATCTTGGTGTCTCAAAAGTTGACACATGGCGACCTTTGCTGCTCCTAGGAAGGTATGTGGCATCTTTTGCTTCTCCTGCTAGGGGTATGTGGCATCTTCTGCTTCTTCTGGGGATGGAGTAAGAAGGGGCTCAAAGAGTGACACTTGGTAGCATCCACCACTTTATGGTGCTTGATAAAAATAAGATGACACCTTTCTGTGTCGAACCAAAGTCTCTAAGATGCCAACACGTGGTGACTTCTACTGCTTCTTTAAAAAGGTAGTTCAGGGCCTTCCACGACTACCACCTGGCATTTTCCACTTCTTTGATACTTAGCTTGTTAAAAGTCTTTGCCAAAAAATAGAATGGAATGCAGGGGCCAACATGAGATGCGGGTGCTGACACATGGTGCATTTCTCTTAGCTACTATTGGATACGTGGCACATTCCGCAACCTTCCTGAAAGTTACAAAAGGGGGCTCGGAGGATGCCAGTTAGCCGACTCCGTGTTTTAGAGAGTGACACTTGGTGGGTTCCACTTGAACTCAATACTTAGGAAAAAATGAAATGAAAGAAACAAAAAGGGGGAAAGTACCCATGCTCGAAAGGCGACACTTGGCAGCATCTGCAACACTTTGACACTTAGGCAAAAATGAACCCGCCCTCTGCTTCAAAACTTTGCCGCTATGTTCAAGGTGTGTAGGAACCAAAATTGCAGTGCTCGACCCAAAATTTAAAAATGACGTAGAGTAAAAATTACTCTACAATTCTAAAAAGCTTCCCTAATATGGATGGAAACACACACTTACCTCTACCAAATACCCAGCTCTGATCTTTTCTTGTCCTTTTTTGTCTTCTTCCTTAAACCTCTTTATCTCTTTGATCGTTTTGAATTTACTAGGTCTTTCTTGTTCACTCTTACCTACTCAATGGCTATTTATCCTCCTTGTATTAAATTAATCATTCTCTTCTTGAAGTCATTTTAATAATCAACTTATAAAATATTTCCTTTTAACATCAACCTCCTCAATTCATACTTAATTTTCATGTTCTCTCTCTTTATCCTTGCTCTGTTCTTTATAATCTTCTTATGTGTTTTCATAGGTTTACATACTAATTTGATTTTTTAATTCCAAAATAATCATAAGACCATATACATACTCAATTACATCTCATTTCATGCATTCAACCATTCCACACAACCCCCAAGATTCAACTCTTTACTTAACTCTTCTTTCCTCTTTGACACCTTCCTTCTACTAGCCTTTTTTTGAGGCAAACCTCCTTGTTCTGAGTAAACTAAAAATATCACAACAAAACCAGACCCACATTCTAAATACCCCTTTACATCATATATTTCCACACAAACTTTCATAATTTAACTCTCTTTAGACAACACCTAACTCAACACCCCTCAAGATTAATTAGGTCTTCTAAGCCTAATTCAAGGCTAGTGACTATGAAACTATACCATATAGACTCAAATTGAATTTAAACATTCAAAATAATCTTCATATTATATAAATAAACCTATCCATAAATTGTAATTATTTTTTATTTGTTAAATCACTTGTTATCTCATTTTCTAGTTTCAAACCTGAACTTGTGTTGTCTCAGTCCTGCACCTACTTAAGAGGATAATAAATGAGATAGAATAACATTTTGACCCTTATCAAATATTATAAGGACTTAAATAATTATACCCTTACCCCACACATCTTATTAAACTATTAATTTTCCTCTCTCAATACTAAATCACTCTCAATATGTAGTTTTACAGAATTTCTGTACCCGTCCAACATGACTATGTCAACAAATAGGACATAATAAACCCTTAAGACCCTTTAACTTGATTTTAGATCAACTAAAATAATCACACACATGGAAAAATAATATCCCAAAACATTCATAATACCTTAAATCCTCAACTCTATTTCCAATAACTCTATATGGTCTTTCTTTAAGACTATGCAAACTCAAAATTATTACTAATTGGGTTTTATATAGCCTTCCCATGTATTTTAAATTTTATCAGTAGTATGGAAACTTTAACTGTATTTAAATTAATTTCATATATCTCATCTATCCATTACTCATCTCTTAATCATTTATAATGACACTTTAGAATGACTATGTTCTCCTCTTTTTGACTGTACCTAAAGATAGAGTATTGAAACTTAGGTTTTACCACTTTAAACCTGTAGACTACTGACTTAAATATTATTTGAATATAGATATAAACACCATAGGATTTATCATAAACTTATAGACACTTATTTATATTTTAATATATCCAAACAATCTTTACAATTAAGGATAAAGTTCTTGATATGTCTCTTATTCCTTTTCTCTCCCTAACTCTGCCTTCTCGAAGTGATACTATTATTTCCACATCTTACTCTTCCACTCACACTTCCTACTTGTATTAAAATTTTTATATTACATCCAACATGAAAACTAATTGCTATTCTTGGCCATTGCACATTGCATGGTAGTTACACTTCCATGATTTTTGGTTTACATTATTTTTTCATGATATGCATGTTGAAATACATTTCCATATAGATCTCGGTCTACATTGAGAAAATCTTGACACATATATGTTTGATACTTTCTATAAAATTAAGTGAGACCTTGTTTACATGAACAATTAATGGCTCAAGTAAACACTCCTCCATCATTGTGATCCAAGATAAACACATGCATTGTTATTTCAATGTCATATACATAGGTGTTGATAGAGGTATATATTAACTTATAAATTTAAATTGTAAAAATAGACTTGTTTTAATAATTTTGCTATATTCTTGGGGAAAATATAACATATGTGAATGTATTGTGTATGCAGGGTTGTCTTATGACATCTGATAGTCCTAGTTAGATGATTAGTATGACAACTTCTCATGTTTTTCCTATATTTAGATGCCTATTCAAAAAATTGAGCCTATCACTAACTTGTTTGAGCATCAAAAATAGATTGAGAAAGACCATGAGCTTGTAGTAAGTGCATGTTTAAATGATTTTTTTATTTTAGTTTAAAATTAATTTCTTAAAAATTGGTTGAATGTATTTTATTTTAATTTTGTAATAATACTTGTATTTGAACAAGTTCAATTATGAGCAAACTATGAGTGTAAGACCTGCAGTTGGACCTTGAGTAATCCAAGGCATTAGAAGGGTTTCCATCTACTACTTGGGCATCCCAGGGAGAGTCTTCTTTGAGGAAGGTGAAGAGAGGGAGGCTATTTGATGAATAAGATGTCTTACATGAGATGTGCTTTTTTATATGCCTATATAGAAATTTACACATTTTTGGCATTGTATATGCGTATATGACATTCACCCAACATTAGATACTATTTTGGTGGATGTAATTTTTTGTATGCATATCATGGCAATCTATGTATTATTGACATTGTACACGTGTCTATATTGTATTCCTATCATGGAAATCTATCTAATTTATATTCAATTTTAATTTAAAATATTATTGTATAGTATTGTTTCAATCTTACAAACTATTATCTATTGTATGTCATATTTAATGTTGTACATTAATGAGGATTAAAAAATTGTTCTTTTCAATGCTATAAATATCATATCTCCCATATTGTTTTAAATCAAAGTTTTCATTTCATTATGTGTAGTGGAAAGGACTAATGACACTCTTATCTATTTTGCATTTGTCATCACCCATTTAAAACCTTTCAATTGATTATTAACAAAATTTTATTACACTTAAAACCCATACCCAATCATTTTCAAACTTTTATAATGCAAAGACATAAAACCATTCATAAATCCCTACAAATTTCTCACTCGAATAACTATACCTGTAAGTTACCTAAAATTTCACCTTTACCTAGATTTAATGCCTTTTTGACTAGATTTTATTGAAACTAGGCCTATTACTTGTATTACTTCTATGATTCTTTTTCCTTTATATTTTCCCTCACCTCTTGAGTAATCTCTATCAATACCTCTTCTGCACTCAACTCATTTTGGTGACCATGTACATGGTCTACTTATTCATCTTCATAACTTTGTCTTTGATAAAATTACAAGATGAAATTATAATTGACTTTGAATATAATGTATTTAGTATGATAAAATGTAATGTTACTGACTTGAAACAAATATCCATTCATGAGACAATGATCCATCTTTGGCCAAAACCCTTCATCATCCCCTAATACCACCTAATGCATAGTTTGCTCTTCTATGTTCAATAAGGATATGGATTTCTTATTCATATTATCTAAGATCATTAAGAATTCCAACATCACATATCCAATATTTTTATCAACTCAATTAAAAATCCACTCTTAAATATTCTTCTTTTAAACTAGTTAATTACTCATTAGATCTGCTCTTAACTAGTCACTAATCTCTGAAATTTACTCTCCTTATTTTGAAAAATATTATTTAAAACACTTTGGATAGGTCTTATAAAAACTAAATGATTTATGTAGGTGTTAAAACTTATAATAAATCAACCAAATTTAGGTCTCTAAGAGATTGAGCTCTCATTTTCAAATTCTATCTTTTTATGTTTCTAGGTCTCTAGACCTAGTTGTTGCTCCAATAGGTCAATTTATCAAAATAGAGTTTGTATATATTAAAAATTATATTTATAGTATTATTTTATAAAATTTAACATGTTTTATCCCTTATCCAAGTTTATATAACTCAAATCAACCAAAAATGTATATTACCTTATGCATAACTTTCTCAAAAATGGTCTTCTACAGGTGTACATTAAAATAGTCTCTGTACCTAAAATTTAAAAACTCTTTTCAACTCAATGATACTTGGAATAAGTTATAAGATACATTCCCCAACTTATCATAAATTTTTATACCTTATTATTTAATTTTTTGAATTTTAGAGGTGTTTTACTCATGAAACCCTTCGAATTTACTCAAAATTTCTATAAGTCTAGAGCTTAGTAGAACTATTGTTCTAATGCTTCTTGACCAAAAAATAACACTAAAAACACATATTATGGGGATGATAATGTATAATAATGGGTTTTTTACCCTATCAGGCCTGATCGACAAACCCACCACCCATTTTAGCCTCAAGAACACCCTTTTTAATATAAGAAAAATGCAATTTTTTAGCCTAAGTTCAAACATACATAAAATGAAACTTGTAAGTCATTTATGTGAACCATTAGATACCTAACCTATATATTTAATCTCTATAATCACACCCTAAATAACTTAGGTGAAACCTTCAAGAGCAATCCATTGGACAAGTTGTAGTGATGGGTCAAAAAATGCAACTTTTTAACATTGAACATGCAATTTCTTAAGCTCCAACTACCATTTCTACCTCTGGGACATCCACCTAAGAATAAATCACTTAGATCATGTAAATGTATGAAAATTACATGTTATCACACTGACACAACATTCAAATCCACTTGAAATTTCATTTTCAATACTATTCAAGAGCGCTAAAGCACTGACAATAAATGTTGTCAAAGTTTAAGTTGTGGTTATAAAACTATGATTTCAATGCTTCCTGAATGAAAATTGACACTACCAACATGTCTAAGTGGGGGATAATTTATAGGACCAAGTTATATCCTCACATTAGGCTTGATCGACAAACTTACCACCTATTCTGGCCTCAAGAACTTCCTTCCTAATACAAGAAAAATGCAATTTTTTAGCATAAGTTCAAACATAAAATAAACAAAACTTGTAAGTCATTTACATGAAATATAAAATATTTCCACTACTTATTTAATCCCTATAATCATACCCTAGAGAACTCAAGTGTAATCTTTGAGATCAATCCATTAGATAAGTTATAGTAATGGGTCCAAAAATATAACTTTTTGACATTAAACAAACAACTTCTTGAGCTCCAACTACCATTTCTGCCTTTGAGACCTACACCTAAGAATATATAATTTATATCACACACACACACACACACACACATAGTTAAATTACATGTTATCACTTTTTCACAATGTTCAAATACACTTGGAAGTGCATTTTCACTACCGTTCTGGAGCACAAAAACACTGATAACAAATGCTATCAAAGTTTAAGTTGTGGTTACATAAATTTGGTTTCAATGCTTATTGAATTAAAAATTACATTTGAAACACATATTTTGGGAATATAACATATATTATTAGGTTATTATCATCCCATTAGGCCTGATCAATAAACCCACCATTCATTTCAGCCTCAAGAATGCCCTTCTAAATACAAAAAAATGTAAATTTTTAGCCTAAGTTCAAACATGCATAAAATGAAACATGTAAGTCATTTTTATGAAACATAAGATGAATCCCATACTTATTTAATTATATAATTACAACCTAGATCACTTAGGTTGAAACTTTGAGAGCAATTCATTGGACAAGTTATAGTGATCGGTCCAAAAATGCAACTTTTTGGCATTGAACAAGCAATTTATTGAGTTATAACTATTATTTATGCCTTTGAGACATCCACATAAGAATATATCACTTAAATAAAATATAAATATGCAAATTACATGTTATCACACTACCATAATGTTCAAATCCACCTGAAAGTGCATTTTCAGTACCATTCTAGAGTATAGAAACATTAACAATAAATGTTGTCAAAGTTTAAGTTGTGGTTTCAATGATTAATAATAAAAAAATGAAATTTAAAACACATATTATGGAGTATATAAAATATAATTCTAGGTTTTTGGCCTCCCATCAGACCCGATCGACAAACCCACCACCCATTTTGGCCTCAAGAATGCCCTTCCCAATACAAGAAAAATATAATTTTTTAACCTAGGTTAAAACATGCATAAAATGAAACCTATAAGTCATTTATTTGAACCATAAAATCTCTCACCTAATTTATTAATCTCTTTAATCATATCATAGAGAACTTAGGTGGAATATTCAATAGCAATCCATTGGACAAGCTGTAGTGACCAATCTAAAAATACAACTTTTTGGCATTAAACAAGTAACTTCTTGAGCTCCAACTGCCATTTCTACATATGGGACCTCCACCTAAGAATATTTTTATTATATCACATCCATATAGGTAAATTACATGTTATCACACTATCATAATGTTCAAATACACTTGAAGGTGCATTTTCAATACCATTTCAAAGTGTGGAAACATTGACAACAAATGTTGTTAAAGTTAAAGTTGTGGTTGCAAAACTATTATTATGATGCTTTTTGACCAAAACCTAATACAAAAAATACCTTTGATGGGGATGGTAACTTATAATACTATATTCTTGGTCTCCCATCAGGGCTAATTGATAAACCCACCACCTATTTTGGCCTAAAAAATGCCCTTCTCAATACAAGAACAATGCAATTTTTTAGCTTAAGTTCAAACATGCATAAAAAAAAATTGTAAGTTATTTTCATGAACCATTAGATCCTTACCCTACCTATTTAATCCCTCTAATATAAGCCCAAGACACTTAGGTGGAACCTTTGAGAGTAATTCATCAGACAAGTTATAGTGAAAGGTCAAAAAATGCAATGTTTTGGCATTCAACAAACAACTTGAGCTCTAACTATCATTTTTACGTCTGAGACCTTCACCTAAGAATCTATCACTTTGATCATATCCAACCTGATCTTATCTTATATTTAATAATATATAATTCTCTACTGAAAATGCTAACCACATGAAGGTAAAAGCTTATTTGGCACCACTAACTTATAAAAAATTGTTAGTAAGTAATTAAAAATGAAATTCATATATACTACTTAGAAAATAAAAAAACATTTGGTAAAATTGATTACATATACATTTGAAAAGTCAACATACCTATGTATTTTAATCTAATGAATCACTAGGATTTGCTCTAACCTTGATAGTATCAAGAATAACTTCATGGTCTGACTCCCAAACTTTTCATAGTTTCCTATATAATGGCCTCCTATGATATTTTTGTAATTGAATATTCATTGCAAGAATCAAATTTGAATAGTGAAGTATCTTCCTATTCATTTAAAAATATTCAAACAATTATTGATATGAATATTATATAAGATATTTTCAAAACTAATTTTTAGTGACTACCACTGACCCAGTGGGATAGTTAATGTTTTATCCATTTTTAATAGGGAAGTCAATTTTCTCTCTCTCTACACATTGACATAAGAAGCAATCAGTGCCATATTCATTATCCTCATGTAAAATACTAAAAAAATATTCCTTGTATCACAAAAAACCATTCTTAGTGACATTATGAAGATATATAATGAGAATAAATTGTACATAATGAAAAATATTCTACCTAGTTGCACTAGATCATATACATAGTCAAAGTCATCTGATGATGTTATATTTATAAGTTACAATGTTGTTTTAGCATGATATATGTTGATTGGAAGTATAGGTTTGGAAATCCAATCATCCACCCACTCTTGTGACTCACACTCATTCCAAACAAAGTCCATGCATGAATAATAGAAACATGCCAAGTGTCTGGTAGGAACAGTCTAAAAAATTGCATTTGAGATATGAAATGAGTGGAGGTCAATTGAACCTATTATAATAATACAATCCTCATAATTTTCTAAGTGTTATTCCTCCATTAACCAAAAATGTCTATGAATAATTGAATTTGGTTGAGCACCATGACACATGTTCTCATTACACCATTGAACCATGGTTTTTGCATTTTTTAAATCAACACCCTCTTCATATTTCAACTCATCCCTTACAATAGCAATTTTTACACATGATCCAGGACCGTTATACTCCCCTTTTTCATGGATAGCCTCAGTGAAACTCTAAATGTTTTCCACATCAATTGTAACATGCATCCTACTCCAATAAAAAAAAGTGCATTTTTGAATTGTAATGTGCAGTTGTCTGACAAAAAATAATGTTGATTGAAATCAATGTTATTTTGACTCAAATGTTCATATAAATTTTAGAAATAACCTTGAACATAATCTAAACAATGTGATCAGTCATTGATGATATATAAATGGTACCCACTTAATATTTTTTATCATTGCTCTATACTATCAGGTGCATGCATGAATGTTATATACACAAATATGGCAGCTTGTGATGAGTTGTAATATTATGATTGAACTTTCATTTGGGGTTTGAATGTGTAATTTTTATCAAAGTCAACTACTAAAAAAATTAAACCAAGTGAGAATATATCCTTTCTTATCTTGAAATGTTCATCCAACCATCTAGCCCTGTGTGTGTGCTTTGTGTACTCATAAACAATGTTCTCCCTAAATTTGACCAAAAATTTGAAAACATGTATCTTTTTTGTAACAAGCTCACACCTTTTAGATTCTTTTCCATTTTTTACTTGATAATTCATTGGTTTATATTTACTTAAACAAACTAATTCCTATCTAATTGCACTTGTAATCTCCTCATGGATACATTTTTTAAAATATGGAAATCCACCACAAATACTACAATTTCCATTTAAACATGATTTGTTATAAAATAATTATCCATTTTTTCTTTTACAAAAGATAGTTGGAATAAATTTCTTGGCTGATTTTTGTGGGAATTCAATGTCACACTCCTAAAAAATGTTGTTAGTATGAAAAGTATAATGAATATGGTAACAAATATCATAGTGTATTGAAAATTCAACATGTTGCCTACAACAGCAAATGGTGCATGTGTGATTTATTTTTACATAAAAAGGTTTAGCCACATAAACATATCTTTGACAAATGTAAGTTTGTGGATGTTTTTCCAAAAAATTAGAATATAATTATGTTTGAGTCATATCTAATAAATATTTTGAATGTGGTTCATGGCTATGAGAACCAACTCTTCTTTTCACTACATCTCTTGTATTGGGAAAAACTCTTGTATTGTCTTTTCAAAATTGAGTAACTCTTTGAGAGTATCAGCTATAGCCTTGTCCTTTCATAAAATTCTACTAGAGAATTCCCAGAGATCATTGGTATTAGGTTCATTAAGTCTTTCATGTCTTTCAATTGCTTTCATTAATATTTTAATATTTATATTAAGTGTTCAGCTTATTTTAGAAACCATTCATTTTTTCCCTATTTGGTCACTTCTTGCACAAGTTGTAAGTATACATTGGGAAGTATTAAAATCTTGGGTATATGATTTTGGACCTATATTATGATATGCATCATGTAGATTTTCAATAATTCCATTGTTTTCATCATCCATGTTAGATGTTCTTAGTCCTAATGTGTATGTTACAGGTCTCATCTTAGTCAATTTTATAAATGAAATAAATAATTGACATCTTTGACTATCATAATAAACAATTATGAAATAACGTATCCAAAATTTTTTAAGCCAGTGTTCTTGAATGACAATTAGACATTTTGATATGTATTGGTTCTAAAATATTTTCATCAGCTTTAATTAAGTACTTGTATTTTCTATGCACAATTATTGGAGGTGTTTTTAATGTTGGAAATTTTGAGAGGGTGTTTCAAAATTGTTATTAATATTGGCCATTTTGGCCTACATACCAAGCTTCACCTAGACCTAGAGAGAAGCCTAGTAGGGTCCCAATTGAAGAAAGATCAAATGGTTTAGAAGTAAGATCAACATAGAAAATGGAAGGATCCAAGTAGGTCCTCATGATGTTTAAAAATATTTAGAGGTATGAAAAAGGTCACACAAGCCTTATAGATTAATTAGAACCTTTAAGGAATGATCAAAATATGAACTATGCAAGTTTGAAGGACCAGACCATCACGAGGACATCACCTAAGAAAGGAACAAACCAATTCACTTATGCATTTAATAAATTCACCTAGAAAGACTCATGATCCAAAATATTATAGTTCCATGGAGTTTTTTTATATCAGGAACATGCTCTTCAAATTTTATGCCCACATGGATTTTCTATCCTGAGTTATAAGTGTGATCAAGGAATTTGACAAATAGAGGATGTTAGATCAAGTGCTAGTCCATAAAACCATGAAATCAACACACTAACATACTAACATCTCTAAGCCTAGATCTTAGGGGGAGATTAATGAATAAACAACAATTGAAAACCCAACTAAAATGCAAAGAACAATAATCTTTACCTTTCTTGAGAGCTTCAAATGATTTTTTCATTTGGCTTGTTTGGTTTATGCATAAGAAGTCTTCATCAATGACATATGGCTAACATCATCTACTCTATGCATCATTATTTAATTCTTAGATTGATTGATGGCTTGTGTTACTTTCAACATTATAACACTAGGCTTTTAGCTTCATGAATCTATTCCTGCATTATAACTCTACTTTGATCAAGATCCCTAAATGAAGAGCTCTAGGCTTGATTTTATAGGCTTTCAAATCCCTTATAATGGGCTAAATCTAACCATGGTTGAGTTTATTAACTTTGGTTGAGTTTGGCATATTCTTAAGATATTCTTTTAAATTCTTTCTAAAAATGACAACTCATAACCATGGTTGAGTTTATTCACTTTAGTTGAGTTTGGCATATTCCTAGGATATTATTTTAGATATTTTCAAAAAGTGACAACTCACAAAGGTAAGATGCTCTTGAATTTATTTTTTAGTAATTGATTTATTAGCTAATGGGTGATCTCAATTAAGAGTTGAAATTACTTTAACTTGCTAATTGATTTTGATTAGGGTATGCAAGTTAATTATTTCTTTTTAGGAATTTGGTCATTTGTTTGATTTTGATCAACTCAATATGTGTATTTACCTTATTTAATTGATTTAATAGGCCAAATTGATTTAATGTGAGGTTATGAAGCCAAATTTTAGACTAATAGAAATTTTTGGGCTAGGTATTTAATGATTGGAAAGAATTGGTATAAAGTCAGATATTAAGCCATTTGTGGCCAAATTTAAGTGTCTATAGTTTTTTCCTATTTGGGAAGATGTTTCAAACCATATGCAAAGTAATGCCTTCTCAAATAATGAGAGATGGCTTGCATGCCAAAAAAAAGATGATGATTAAAGAAAAAAGCTCCAAATGGTATTTTGGAAGCCTATGATGATTACCCCTCGAGGGAGTGGCTATCATTTATTGATTGGTGGTCCCTAAAAAAAGAAGCAAGAGGAAAGGTTGAATTAACCTATGGTTGAGATGAATCCAAATGAGAAAAAGCTTGCATGCATTAATTTTTAAAGATTATTGATTTACCCAAAGGTAGTTATAATCAAGAATAAAAGTCAAAATAATGATTTTACCATAGGTGATTATAATCATTAAAAGGACCTAGATCGGCTAAAGATGATTATGCCCTAGTTAGGGCTGATTAGCAAACATAACTCAATGATATAACCTATAATATAGATTGAAGATGAATGGGCAAAAAGTGATGAAAGAGATGAATAAAAAAATAAAATTTATTAATAGAAATGATTGAGTTGGGCCTACCAAAGAGGAGATGCTCATACTTATTAACAATAATATAACTAGAATGGTTAATGGGTTGATTTGATTAAGGGTGGTATGGAGGGATTTGCCAAGGTGCCAAGGAGAAACTTCTATGGATCCATTAATTGTAGACCTTATTGAAGTTTATTTTTACTATAGCATGTGATGGTAGGCATCATGATAGAACACCATGAAGACTTGTTCAAAATATGCATAAGGACTGATTCCCAAAATTCAATACTCACTAGAAAATAATGGCATTGATGATAAAAACCATGATGATAATGTAGATATTTGAATATGGATTAATTCAAGAATAATGTGTAAGGAATCACCCAATGGACACATATATACTGAATCACAACCACGATGCTGAAAGCAAACAAAGAGGCACAAAAACAAACAAACAATATATATATATATATATAAAGAAACAAATAAGATAAATAAAGAAATAAACACGCATTAGTCCCTATGTTAGTATAAATAACATGACAAACATTGCCTCTAGAAACTAGGCAATAACTAAAAAAGATGGGGGAATAAAATAAAAGGAAGGGGTTGGCTGAGTTATCTCCATATGCATTAGGTAAGTGGACGCTACCTACATAGTTCCAAGGATCTGACAATCCATCAAAACACCAGGCCAAATGTAGTTCTCCTAGGAAATGGGAATAAAATGATGATTGATAGAAGACATGATGGATGTGATAGAAGAATAGGGATGAATTCACAAAATGGGGATATTGTAGGATAAAAGGCCAAAAATGACGTGGAAACTAAGGAACAAGTAATTTTTTTGTGACTTAGAGAGGGTTCCAAAAATGTTTAAGGCAAAGAAGTGGTCAATGTTTTTAGAATTTTTAAAGAATATAAACTCAATAGAGAATGACAAGACACTAAAATGTTCCAAGCTCACACAATGGCGAGACCATTATAACTTGAAGTGATGCTCACAAAATGGTGAGATCATTATAGCTTGAAATGATGCTCACAAAATGGCAAGAGCATGGTTGAAAGGGGATTTAAATGACCTCAACATGAATTAAACATGACCCACATAGTCCTAAAATGGCTTTAACTCATAGCAGAGAAATCTGACTAGTCTAGTAACCAATTCAAATAAAACAAGCATAGTTGGTATGATAGTATAATATGGCATAGGAATGGATAGGTGATATATCAAGGAAGAATAAACAAATATTACCCCTAGTTTGTCCATAGGTGGTTATAACTAGGATATAATTGATAGATCAATGATACCAATTTTCCCTGGTAGGTGATATAATTAGTATCAAGACCAGTGAACACTGATTTTCCCCAACAGGTGATATAATCAGGCTCACATACACAAAATTGATAAGAAGAGAATAAAAAATGAAGGATGCAATTGCTAAATTTTTTTTCATACTACTCCAAAATATTTCCTTTATTTGAAATTCTTGATAAAACTACTAAAACTAATCTGATTATATGTGCTAAAAATGTGAAACTAATGGATGAACCAAGGTCAAACATGCTAGGTTGATAGGATTCAAAACATGTTTGGTCAAGTAGGAATGGAATGGTTGGATGGTCTAGTATTTATTTGAGGATAATGATTGTTTATGATAATTATTAGTCTGATATATTAGATTTAATGATAGGAGGGTTGCCCCCAAGTGATAAGGCTAATGGCTAGGATATGCAATAGTGGCAAAATGAATAACAATTTTATATGATATGGTACATGTTTAGTTCTGACCTAGGTATGATAAATGATGCTATTGTTCTTGATAAAATGGAGATACACATCTTGATCAATAAATGATATAAATAGAATACTCAATCATGATAATTCTAGCCCACACCTCATCTGAATAGTTTCTCTGTCAAGAACTAGCTACATATTTAGATGTTAAGAATGTTGTTGTGATCTTCATTGGTTATTAATTCTGATTCCTTCAAGTAGTAATAAAATATATCCTCATAGCCTCTACAAATAAAATTGTGACTATGGATGGCAAATATGGATAAATGTTGGATGGTAGGTTTGATTGAAAAATGTAATGGTGGAGGATAATGGGTGGATGGTGGATGGAAAACAAATGAAGATCAAGATTTTTGGGCACACATAATGTTGCTGATTTTGGATTCAACATAACTTTGGATGTGGTGGGGCTGATGACTTCTAAATATTCTCTCAATAAGACCACCAAATTATTTTGTTGTTTAGGTTTGAGAGTATCTACCATCTAATTAGGCTATAAAGTGGAAGCTATGCCGATTTGATCTTTGATAATGTCTTCATTAAGTAGTAAGGAAATTTTGTGCTTAGCTATTGGTTCCTTGAAGAGGTTTCTACCAATGAAGTTGTCTTGATTGTCCCATAACACATTTGAGAAAGTTTTACTAAGTAACATGAAATTTTAAATTTGATTGTCCCTTAATGCCTCTAAAAAGGTTTCACTAGAAGATGCTAAGTTCTAACTTTGTTTATCCCATAGTGCCTCTAAAAAAGTTTCACTAAGAGAGTGTTATTCTATTATATGAATTTAATCTTATCCTCCTTACTTTTATTCATCTGATATGTCACCATAGATGAAATTTAACAAGGTGTGATTCTATCGATCCCAATCGATACTTGTGGGAGATGGAATGTTAACAATATAGCTATGTTGGTTGGTGGTAATGGCATGTAGAATGGTAATAGAATGAGAAGAGGCTACACAGTCTTCATAGAATATACTAGGATAATTTGTGTTATTACTAAATTTATCATCCTAAAAAACCATGGAAGGATCACAAATTTATTCATACTCATTTGCTAGACATGCATAACCAATGTTGTAACAGTCATGAACATATTCTATATCTGAATCTAATTCAGACTCAAGGGAGTCTAAATTTGAGGTCGATATTGATGTTGATTCTACTTTTGATGCTAAATTTGATGTCTGTTCAAGAGTAGAACTTGACTCTAATTCTGATTCTTCATCTGATGGGTACTTTATTACAATGATGTTTTGTTGAATGTTTGGTATTAGATAAGTAACAACCTATGATGGCATAACAGGCTCCACAAAGATGAGTTTGTCATAGTGAGACTCCTCTAGGATGGGAAAAAGGTCAAGAGACAACTCCTTAGAGATTGGCTTGTCAATAGGAGGCTCATAGAAAATAGGTATATGGTCAACATAATGATTTTCCCAAAGGCAGTTATAATCATTAAGAAGAGACTCAACAAAGATTGACTCATCATAATGCGAATCCTCGATAATAGTTATAGGATTGAAAGGTGATTAATCATAGATTGACTTTTCATAAATGATTGGTTAAAAAAACATCTTAGATCAGTTGGTTCTTTTGGCCTTGATTTCTAATGAGTTGGAAAATACTAGTTTTGATCACAACTTGGTCCTCAAATGATTGGCTTAGTTTGGTAGGTACTGATTAGACTGGTTGAGGTTTTGGTTGGATTGGTTTTGGTTTTGATTAGATTGGTTGGAGTTTTGGTTGGATGATGGGCTGAGGTTTAGGTTGAATGATGGGTTGAGGCTGAATGATTAGATGAGGTTTAGACTAAATGATTGGTTGGGATCATAATTAGATTGGTTGATATTTGGGTTGGATTGGTTGGGGTTTTCTAAAGTGGGGAATGTTAGTCACTAGATGAGAAATGGCCAATGGTTGGATAATGGGTGGAAACTATGGATCTTGATTGCTCACACAAGCTAAAGGATGAGGTCTTGGAATAGAAATAGTAGGGCATCATGGAGCTTGATTTATCATATAATCCAAAGCATCCAAGTCCTTCTCATAAACCATATCATCTCAATCAGGGTCTTGAGTTGGATTGTAAGTTGGTCCTTGAATTTTTTCCCTATATTTATTATTTTAAGGAGGGTATAGATCCATCTCCCAAAAAATATTGTCATTGTAGAGGTTTGTACCCAATTATTCCTCACCAACCATATAATTATAGTTAATATCTTGACTTTGGTCCCTGATTTGATTTTTTCAAGGTGGATAACATTACGTCTCATAGACCATGTTATCATCAAAGGGGTCTTAAATAAATCCATAAAAATTAAAGACATTTTCTATGGCCATTCTATCATAATTTTTATTGTACGTGACTCGACCATAAGTTTAGCTAGACATATCCACATCAATAAAGAAAGCTCTAAAAACAAAAAGGATTAGAGTTTTACAAACTCGAAAAAACAATGTCCAAAGGACAAATTGTTTAAACTTGGTCTAACTTGGTCAAAAGGGTAGAGCTATATCTCCAATGTGGTCTAAAAATGAAGCTGTATCTCCAAAATGGTTTGTGCTAGAACTTGACATAAAATAGTCTAAATTCAAATGTCTAATTTTAAATGTCATACACATAAATAATAAAGCATCTAAATAAAACCAACATGTCAAAGTCTAGGCCAAAGTGTTCCAAACAAGGTCTAAACTAGGAAAGGGAAAATTTGAGTTGCTAGGGCTTTCATCCAAAAATGGAGTCAAAAGTTAGGCTCAAACAAACATGATCTACTAGGACTTTCAGCCAAATGACATCAAAAGCTAGACTTTGAAACAAAGGTTGATGTGATTTATTTTAATCTAACAAGGTTGAAACAAATTTGACATAAACTAGACATATGGAATCAAACATAAACATGATCCATTGGTATAAGCCATAAGGCAAAAGACACTTAGGGAAAATATGATGTTTTCTTAAATAAAAACACAAACAATGATGAGGATAGGCTGAATGAACAAACAAGTGATAGTTTTCAAATTTGGGTAATCATTTAATGTAAGTTATATAATTCAAAATAGAAGGATCTGTGTATCAGCCCTTATGAAGTGAGGCCTAAATATAAATCAATCAATGTTTGAATTCAAACTTGGAAAAGTTAACTGAAAACTCAACTATTGAAGACTAGGATTTGACTAAATAAGCTATAAAATTTTTGATATCATGATGGTGTATGAATAGAGTCCAAATGGTATATGTGACTGGTTTTAAATAATGGTTTTGATACAAGGTAAATAAGTCTTGAAATAAATTGAGTAACATAATAACATTAGCATGATCTAATGATGTGATCAATTTTTTATTTCAAAGACTCCAAAGTACAAATTTGATAATGATTTGGGCAACATAACATTACCTATATTAGTCAATTGATACACAAAAATAAATTTAACAAAAATTTGAAGGCACAAGTGTGATGTAAAATGGCCAGCATAACACCTCTTCGATCAAAGAGTGATGTATAAATAAATTATTTTTTGACATGGTTTATAAATAAACAGATAAGTTTTATTCTCAAAATATACCAAGTAAAAATGACCAAAATACATTAAGTATAATCATCTAAATCCTAACAAGGGTATGGCAATGTGGGGTTGACTAAACTAATTGATTGTTGATCATTATAAATGGATCAATTGCATAATGAATTTCATGCCAAAAAATAAAAAATAAGTGCACTTGAATTGAGTGTCCAAGACACTTAGCTTGTTTCAAAAATGTCTTGCCCTTTTTTAACCACTATATCCATTGGTTGCTTAGTGTAGTGTGATGTCCAAAGTGCAGCTACATCTTGTGTGAAACTCCAACACTAAAAGGTGGTTTAACTACTTAAACCTATGATCTTAGTGGGAGTGGTTCAATTCAATGCTGGGAGATGAAATCTTAGGTCAAATATTTCTTAAATAACTCATGGGAGGCAATGAAGGCCCCCTCACAAGCCAAGATGCATGAAATAAATGACACAATAGAAAGAATTCATGGTTGCCTCAAGATCACCCAATACTATTGTGAGTTTTTAGAGAGGGATTTAAATGAAATTATTTCCATGCATTGGAATAGGATAAAATCATGATAAGATGGCAATTTTTATCCCAAAAATTTCTTAAATGGGATGGATGAGAGAGCATACAGACACATCTCTTTTCATAAAAACATACAACCAATAAGCAAGTTTACAAATAATTGAAGTGAAGTTAATTTAATTACACTAAATTTAAAGTTTTTTATTAGATTAGTTACTATCCCCTTGTATTTAAGAAGTAAAAATGGAAATAATTACAAACCACCTAAAAAAAGGTTGGTGCTTTTGATCCCAAAAGTTCTCAAAAGGAGACAGATGGGAGAGCATACATGCACAACTCCCTATTTACTAAAAAAATATTAGACTAAAAAAATAATGAAAACAACTTGAAAAAACATTGAAGTGTATTCAATTTTATAACACTAAACAAAATGTGTGGTGTTGTTCTTTTAGTCCCTTGGCTTTAAGTTGTGAACTTTGAAAGAAACCACAAAACTTAACCAATTAAACATCTTAAAATTTTTATTTAAACACCAAAATGAAGGATTCATAGTTAATTTTAGACATATAAATGAAGTGTGAAAAGAACAATTTATATTGAAATGATTTTCTCCAAATAGGTCCTGCAAAGAAATGGTCAAAACTTCATTTAGTCTTGAAGCTTATTTATCAAATGAGATAAGCAACTTTGAAAAGTTAAATTTGTCAACCTGAAGATAAAACCCCAAAAAAAGAAAACATGTTAGGTTAGGAAAAGGTTGAAAAAAATCTAAATAAAAAACTCAATAAATATCAAAAAAAAAAAAAAAACCTATGAAACATGCAAACAAGTTAGAAGGTAAAAAACAAAAAAATCGAACACAAAAATCATAAAAACCTGCAGTCAGTAATTTAGATATAAATTTTAAAATATATAAACATTTGTCATAATTTTTTTATGTTATTTATAGGTCTATGGATAACCTATATAAAAAAACTAAGGTTGAAAAAATGAATTAAAAAAAGTTATTATCTCTATAGTAACCATTTTTACCAAAAAATTAAAAAATAGAAAGTGACAGTCAATAAAAGAGCCATAACTTCTAAACTATAAATAATTTTTTTATGAATTTTTTAGAGAATATCAATGATAGATTTATATATATTAATAAAAAAAATTATACAAAATTTTTAATTAAATAAAAATTTATGAATTCTTTATTGGCCATTTTTGCTCAAAGCAAAAACAACAAAAAAGAATTAAAACTATGAAATACAAAAAAGTTTGTGGGTTGCACTCTCATAAATATAGTCCCACCAGGCGTGTCAATTGTGATAAAATAATTTGAAAAAGAGAGGATATTATATCAAGTTTTAGTCCATAAAACTATTAAATCAACACACTAAAATACTAACATCTCTAAGCTTAGATCTTAGGTGGAGCTTAATGAATAAATAATAATTGAAACCCCAACTAAAATGCAAAGAAAAACAATCTTTACCTTTTTTGAGAGATTAAAATGATTTTTTTGTTTGGATTTCTTGGTTTATGAATAATAAGTCTTCATCAATAACATATGGCTAACATCATCTCCTCTATGCACCATTGTTGAGTGCTTGGCTTGATTGATGGCTTGGTTCAATTTCAACATTATAACACTAGGATTTTAGCTTCATGAATCTATTCCTAATACCTAAATGAAGATCTCTAGGCTTGATTTTATAGGCTTTCAAATCCCTTGAAATGGGTTAAATTTGATCATGGTTGAGTTTATTAACTTTGGTTGAGTTTGGCATATTCTTAGGATATTCTTTTAGATATTCTCTAAAAGTGACAACTCAAAACCATGATTGAGTTTATTAACTTTAGCTAAATTTGACATATTCCTAAGATATTTTCCAAAAGCGACAACCCACAAAAGTAATATTCTTTTGAATTTTCTTTTAAGTAATTAATTTATTAGCTCATGGGTGAACTCAATTAAGATTTGAAATTGATTTAACTTGCTAATTGATTTTGATTAGGGCGTGCAAGTTAATTAATTCTTTTCTAAGTATTTGGTCATTTGTTTGATTTTGATTATTTCAATGTGTGTATTTACATTGTTTAATTTATTTAATAAGCTAAATTGATTTAATGTAAGGTTATGAAGCTAAATTCGAGACTAATAGAAATTCTTGGGCTAGATATTCAATGATTGGCAAGAATTGGTCTAAAGTTAGATATGAAGCCATTGGTGGCCAAATTTAGGTTTATAAAATAAGATTCTAAATTTAAACTTACAAAATGGGATGTTCACATAGATGTCAAAATAAATCTTAATATTTATCTATTAAGGTCCAAAATATTGGCAATCATGCAAACATCAAATGACAGTGCACAAACATTAAATTTAGGCCATGAAAAATAACCATTGGGGTTAAAAAATATTAATGATGGCCATGAAAATTTCAAATATGGTTACATAGACATCAAATTTGGGTCTTTTGAATGATCCATTTGGGTTTAAATGGTGGGTCCAAGAAATCTGATGGTTTGTGTTGTTTTATACATTTTAATCCAATGGTGCAAGCTCGAGTCAACATGCCAAAGGATATTCATGGTAATAAATAAATGGACCATATTAATTCATACCAAGGAGATAAATGGTGTATAATAAGGTCAAAAAGTCAATATTTGATAGTGGGGATTTGTGAGGCCAATGGGAATAAAGATAGGTTGGATCATTTTGATTGGCCCAAGTATTTTTTCATGGGAAAAGTTGAACCAAAGGGAAAGTTTTTGATCAAATAAAATACGTATTGTAGTGTCATCCCATCACCATTGGAACTTGGATAAATTCCATTAAAGAGACACATTAGTGTAGTCAAGTATTAGGAACATAAAGGGATCACCATTAAAGCTAAATATGGACCTCTAGTTTGACATTTTATAGCTTACGAGATTCATTTTGTGACTATGTTTTCCATTATTAAAAGAAACATTCATGCATATGGTGAATTATCTATCCTTGAAAAGACATAATAAGTCTATTTAGACCTAATATAATCAAGAAAGGGGGCTATATAGTCTATATGTTTGCATCAACATTATGACTATACGAAAACCAATAGTATGAGATTGGTTTTCCATCTATAGTAGATCTATGAACATGAGGATGAGTTTGAGCATGATCCAATTTAAACAAGATCTAGCATTTTAATGGATGTCTTGAAGGGATACATGTAGACCCTAATGGTTTCATCTCTAAGACCAATGCATGAAAAGGACCCTTCTCTCCATTCTTGCACACCATGATGAACTAGTGAAGAGTAATTAGAACTAGAATAAGCTCTAACAAATTGATCTGATGGTTATAAATAAATTAATGTTAGAACCCAAATTGAAATAACTTGATCCCACCATTGCAACTATTAGGGAACATGAATGAAAGAATAATATAACTTTGCAACCACTTAAAGTGACCCAAATGAATCAAAAGGTTTGAATAATAATAATTTGTAGAAGTAATTGTAATGGTGTTTCAAATGTTTGAAATCATTGATCCCCCTCTTCAGTGGAAAAATTCCCTCTCTTGCTTCCTTTCTTCTATAAATATAGCCTTTGAGCTATTATTGAGCATCCCTTAGGCTTGTATAACTAGATTCTATAAGAAATTATATTCTACACCTCTTGGAGTAATGAATAGAGAATTTTTTAGTTGTTTATTAATCTGTGCTTAGTGTTTTATGTTTTTTTGATATGCAAAAGTGGTTGTAATATTCCCTTTGTAGGTCCAAGTTCAACCCAAGTGATAATAAACTTTTTTTATAGGTGATTTAGTGTGTCTTAATATTGATGTCTCATGTATAGAGTGGATAGTTGACTATAATTTCTTTTAATCAAGCCTTTCCCTCATTTCCCTCTAGCCTAAGTCCATAAAATTGACCTCTAGGTGAAGCATTATTGCTTGGAAACTATTGTAAACACTGCATTAGTTCTATTCATAGTCTATTAGTGTATTAATGAGTTTAATATTGAGAGTGGGTTTTTTGAACATTTAGTGCATCACCAAATGTTATAATAGGTTTCATTTGATGTAATCTCTTCACTATTTTCACCCCAAATTGTTTAGGTCTTAGAAAGAAAGGTCCAAACTACCATATCTGAGGAACTAACCTCATTAAAAACTCTAAAGGTTTGGTCTAGATATAGGCATCCCACAACCTTAGATCATTCCCATGTTAGTCCCAATATGGGTCAGACTTGAACAAATATGACCTCTATTGGGTGCTATCTAGATAGCTAATAGTTTTGGCATACCTAGTAAGATCACCTATTTACATAATTTTGCATATCTGAGTATAGTAATAAATTCTAGAGTTTTATTTCTAGATTTACATATTTTTAATGCCTCTAAGAGTTGTCACAAGATCCTCCACAAAATTGAAAGAGATAGATTTCTCTGAACTATCTTTCCAATCAATAAAGAAGAAGAAAGCCTCTTAGTCAAATCTTACACCTACACCTCTTGTTCCCCTATTATTGCAAAAAATCCTCTTATTCAAGCCAATATTATTTAGCCAAACATTGTTATAAATCCCATACCTCAAATGGATGTTCTTAAAAGGCAAGTCTTTATGTCATTTAATGTTGAATCTCACCCAATGGGATGATATTCCAGTCATAGCTTTGAAGGCTCTTCCTTATTTTATAGGAGAGAATCTAATTACTCCTATAGAATAGATTGCTAACCTTTTTTCAGTACATCATGTGACTCAAAAAAATATAGTAATAAAGTTGTTAGAAACTTATTTTAAAGTGAAAGTACTTCAATGGTATAGAGGATTGACTCTGACATCAATCAACAATTGGGATGAATTTAGAGAGGTCTTGTACAAGTACTTTGAGGATAAAAGTGACCACCTTTCAATTTTGGAGTAGATTACAATAATTAGTAGATTTAATAACGAATTCATGGTAGATTTCAATTACAGGTTCCAAAAGACTTGGGATAGAATTCTTGTAGTAATCAAACCTACACCCAACTATGCTTTTTTGTACTATTTTAAGTCTCTCATTTTAGATGTAGCTATGATGATTCAATCCATGGGAGGGAATACTCTACCTAAGGCTTTTGAAATAATAATCAAAGCTGAGACTTGCCTTATACAAGCAGACAAGTTGTCCCTAATGCTACCAAAACCTCTCTTTCTAGAGATCCACCCTCTTGCTCTAACTATTTCTCCAATTCCACATTCAAAAAACTTTTACCAAATATAAGGTGATCAAGTTGACATATTGTGGAAGATAGAGAGTCTTCTTAAGACTCATAACAACATGTTTGTTGTAATGGAAATACAACAAGCTCCACCATACAATCCATATCAGAACACTAATCATAATTATTAGTGTGATATGCCATCCTATCAATCAAATTAGTAAGGGAATAATCATTAGTTAAGGCAATACAATTCTAATGTTCTAAGAAACTTTAGAGCTATTATTCCAACTTAAAACAACTATGCTTAGGAAGGGCAATGGAATAATTAGTGGGACCGAGCAAATGACATGGCAATGGTGCCAACTGGTGAGAGCTCACATCAGTCTTATATGTAGTAGAGTTTAGCTCCTCTTCTACATAAAAACTAGACAAATAAGGAAGCCTCTATACTAGAGGGAGACATTATTTCATTCACTCAAGTAGAAGTGCCAAATCAATAAGGAGGAGAGAATGGTAAAGCACCTATTAAAATTACATTTGTGAAATTTTAGTAAGGTGAAGATTTTTTCTAGCACGTAGATACAAATCAAAGTCAAAATATTCCTAACATTGATCATTCAGTTACAATCCATACTAGATCCAAGAAAAGGGAAATTGGTGAAGGTTCAATTCCTGATATGGCAACCCCTTCTCCTCAACCACCACAAAGGACCACCACTCATGAACTACTTTAAAGGAAATCAAATTAGTAGGTTCAATATCTAAAGGGGTAGAATATGAAAGGGCCTTACATTCCTCAGTTCACATAACATCTAAGATCCCCTTCTACTCATTTTTAAGTATTATAGATCATATGAATAAAAACTTAGTATCAAGTTTAATGTGGGATACACTGCTAATCCCAAGATAAAAATAGTATATGTAAGAAAACATTTCAAAACTCAATATCTCTGATAGACCACCTAAAAAGGAAAGAGTAATTTCTATTATAACTAACTTTAATCCATTTTTTGAGCCTCAAGCTCCTAAGATGACTAAGCCTCCTCCATTCTATCTTTTAGTTGTCATAGGAGATTGTCTTGTACACAATTGTATGATTGATAGTGGAGCTAATACTTCTATCATGCCTAAATTTATAGTTGAAAAACTAGGGATCAAGTATAAACCTCATGAAAAGGGAGTGTTATAGTTAGATGGTTATCCTACTAAGACTTTTGGCATCCTCAAAGATCTTAATATTTTACTTTTTTGCTTGTCCAAATTTCACCATTTCACAGGATATAATTGTTTTTGATTTACCTTCATACTTTGCACTATGCCTATCTAGAGATTTTAGTTCTAAAATAGGAGGTTACCTTTCTTTAGATTGATCATACATAGTTTTTATAAATAGATATAGAACCAAATTCACTATAATGTCATAGCATATTTATATATTTCACCTTGAACCATATATGCCAAATATGTCTAATATGAATTGCAATATTTCAGAAGAAGATGAGGATACTATTGATTAAGAACCTTCTAAGCCACTTGAAGGCATACAAGATCTACTCTTGGATGAGTGAGATGATAATAACCATGGGTATGACCCATACCAATGTATTCAAGAAGCTAGTTTTGGTATCTACTGCATGCATGAAGAATGTGACTCATTACCTAGTCTTACCATCTCAAAGCTAGATCAAGGGGTATGAAATATATACTTTGATGGATCTAGATAAAAAAAAGGATGTGGAGCTAGTGAAATGTTGGTTTCACCTCAAAATCAAAAGTATTACTCTTCAGTTATATTTTAGTTCAATTTTAATTCAAATACTACTGAGTATGAAGTTCTCATTCATGGCCTTTAATGGGCTAGAAAGAGAGGTATTATGATTTTGAAGGTAAATGTTGATAGTGAGTTGGCAGTGCAACAAGTTAGAGGTTTAATTGAAACAAATAAACCCCTCCTAAAGGCATAAAAATATAGAGTTTGGGACCTCACGGAAGACTTCTTAGTATTTGATATCCACTCCATTCTTAGAGGAGCTAATCAACATGAAAATAGACTTGCTTCCATAGTATCACAATGTGATATAGTGGACCAACTCAAGGACAATAAATATCAGACCCAAATCAAGGTTGTATGCAGGCCTTTAGTTCTAAATAATGACATAAGTTGACAAGTCTTTGATAGTGACAAAAAGATAGCCCACTTCCTATAGAATGAGGCATAATTTTGCTCAAAGAATCAAAGTAAATAACAATGCCAATATGAAGATCAGATTGTGCAATTAAGATAAAACAAGATGCCTAAAGGTTTAATAACTTTGGAAATCATTTTTAATAAATATGATCAATTTATAAAAGACAAAGTAAGCATCTCTTTTAAGGAAGAACATTATGAGAAAGTTGGCATAACTAAAGGTAAAAAACTCAAGTAGGGTAAAGTAAGCATTGGTTCTGAGAGAGTAGCTTTCATTTCATTATGTAATGAGTACATGGATTTATTTTCTTGTAAATAACATGATTTGAAAGGGTTGGACCCCATATTAGCATAACATACTATTGAGCTTGAACAAGATGCAAAACCAGTAAGATAGAACCAAAGGCCCATGAATCCCAAGGTTGAAATTCTCATGAGAAAGGAGCTTACCAAGTTTATTGAGTAAAGTATAATATTTTCTATCAAACACTCAACATGGGTAGCCAACCTTGTACTAGTGAGAAATAAAAATGGAGAGATAAGATTATGTGTGGATTTTAGAGATTTGAACAAAGTGTCACTAAAAGACCACTATCCTCTTCCTTCCATGTATCAAATCTTGTAGACGATATCAGGTTCACAAAGGTACTCCTTACTAGATGGGTACTCATGTTACAATAAGATATTGGTGAAAGAACAAGATTGATATAAAATAACTTTCACAACCAAATGGGGTACTTATGCCTATCAAAAAATGACTTTTGAGCTCTCTAATGATGGAGCCACTTTCCAAAGGGTAATGGATGTTGCCTTTCAAGGTATTTTGAGTGAAATGGTGTTATTTTATCTTGATGACATTAATATATTTTCAAAGGATCCTAATGATCATCTAATACACTTAAGATTTGTTTTTGATAGATGCAAACAATTTAGAGTTTCATTGAATCTAAAGAAGTGTATATTTTTAGTGCATGAGGGGAGATTGCTTGGGCATGTAGTGTCCAAATATGGTATATCTATTAAAGGAAAGAGAATATAAGCAATATTTTTTCTATCATTTCCAAAACATAAGAAAGGATTGTAAAGCTTCTTAGGTAAGATCAATTTCATCAGAATATTTAATCCTAGATTTGTAAAACTGGTAAGGCCACTCACTCAAATGTTGAAGAAACATCAAAAATTCACTTGGAGTAAGGAGGGTAAGAAAATATTTTAATCCATCAAGAAATAAATTAGCCAAACTCATACTTTATTTAATCCATATTTTAGTAAGGATTTCCTTATGCATGCTTTTTTCTACATTTAGCACAATTTTGGCCATGCTTATGCAACAAAATAGTGAAGGATTAGAGCAAACCATTAATTTTTTTAGTCAATATTTGGAAGACTATGAGGAGATATATTATTTTTTTGAAAATCATGTGATTGATATTATAAGGGTTTTGAAAAAATTTAGATATTTGGTTGCTAATAACAAGATTATACTAATGGTAGCTCATCCTAGTATGAAGGATTTCATCCTCAATAAAGACTTAAGTGAAAAGAGACCTGGATGGTTCACTGAGTGCATGGAATATGATATTGAAGTGAGGGTCACAAATCTGGTCCAAGGTAAAGGATTATGTGAACATCTTACAAAACATGTGAAAGAAGACAAGGAGATGGTTTTGACACTTCAAGACACCCAACAAGAAGTTGAAACTAATTCTCCATCTAATTGGACACAATACATTACTAGATTCCTTAAAATAGGAAAATGTTTAATAGGATTAGATTCATCAAGGAGAATAAATTTTAGGTTGCAATCAATACCATACATTCTGATTGATGGAGTTGAAGCTAATCAATTTGACAAGCTTTTTGAACAATTTCATGATAGTCCTTTTGGAGGTAATTTTGTAGCCAAGACCACATATATAAAAATCATTATATCTAGTTAATTTTGGCCTAATTTATTTAAGGATGCACATGCATGGGTTAGGAAATATGTAAAGTGTGCAATGCTTATAGGTAAATAGAGACTAGTTGCTATGCCATTGAAGCCTATTCAGGTTGAGAAACTTTTCATGCAATGGGGTTTGGACTTAATTGGTATGATACATCCTTCATCTAATGATGGTTAGAAATATTTCTTGATAGCTATAGAATATTTCACCAGGTGGGTGGAAGTAATGCCTTTTAAGGAGGCAAATAGAAGCTCTATGCTTGAGTTCTATGAAAGTCTAGTCACCAATTTTAGAGTACCTTCCATTATAATATCAGATAATGATTGGAATTAAGTAGTGATAAGTTATGTAAATGGGATATTGAGCAAGGTATTTATCTAACATCTTCATCAAGTTACCATCCATAGGGTAATAGACTAGCTGAGTCCACAAACAAGAAACTAATTTGGATCATCAAAAGAACACTAGAAGATAATCAAAGATCTTGGCATACAAAGTTGAAGACTAATTTATGGTCTGATAGGACCACCCCTAATAATTCCATTGATCATTCACCTTATCTCTTAATTTATGGGAGAGAATCAAGGCTACCTATCTCATTGGAGATCCCATATTTGGAACTTGCACACCAGTTAGAGATTTTAGAAAGTGATGTAATGGAGGTTAGGATGAATGAACTAAGAGAATTGGAAGAGATAAGAGACAAGGCCATGTACACCATGTGGTATAACCATCATCAAGTCAAGAATACTTTTGAAAAAAGATCTTTCATCAAGGGCATTCTAGCAAGATGACATAGTCCTCAAATGGGATGAGGACTACACAAAACCAGGAAAACACTCCAAGTTTGAAAACCTTTAGAGTGGATCTTATGTCATCACAAGTTATAGGGAATTTAATGCCTTTGAGATTTATATATTGAATAAAGAGAGCCTTACCATCCTTATCAATGGGAGGTATCTTAAGTTATACTATTAGTTTGAGCTCATGTTACTTGTACATAGGTAGATAGGTTTATCTTTTCCTTCAAGTGCTTTTGCACATTGTTGTTTTTTAGTTTTTTAGTTAGTTTTGGTCTATTTTGTTGCTTTCTTATTGTTTATGGGTTCCTCTTTACTCCAAAAGTGCCTCAAGAATCAAAAAATCAATCAAAGTTTTTTTTTCAAGAAGTACCTTTCATTCAAGTCATCATGAGAAAGCTTAGTCAATAACTATGTTCCATGACCAACAGGTTGGTTAAGCCAACTGAGTCACAAGAAATGTTGGCCATTTTGGTCCACATACCAAGCTTTGCCTAGACCCAGAGAGAAGCCCAACAATGTCCTAATTAAAGAAAGGTCAAATGGATTAGAATTAGGCTCAACATGGAAAATAGAGGGATCTAATCAGGTCGTCATGAGTTTCACAAACATTCATAAGTATGAAAAAGGTCCCACAAGCCTTAAAAATTAATTAGAACCTTAAAGTAATGATCAAAAGATGAACTATGCAAGTTTGAAGGACCAGACTGTCATTAGGACATAACCCCAAAAAGGAATGAACTAGTTCACTTGTGCATTTAATAAATTCACTTGGAAATCCTTGTGAGCCAAAATATCACAGTGTCATGGAGTTTTTCATGATAGTAAATGATCTACAAATTTCATGCATACATGGATTTTATAGCTTGAGTTATAAGATTATAAATTTAAACCTATAGAATGGGACATTTGTACATATGTCAAAATAAATCTCAACATTTATCTATTGAGGTCCAAAATATTGATAGTCATGTAAATATCAATGATGGTTGCATGGATGTCAAATGATGGGTATGCAGATGTCAAATTTAGGCCATGGAAAATAACCATTAAGGTTCAAAAGTCTTAATGACGGTGGCACAAAAATCAAATATGAGCACACAAACATCAAATTTAGGTCTCATGAATTAGCCATTTTAGTTTAAATGGTGGGTCTAGGTAAATCTAATGGTCCATGTTCTTTCATACATCTTGATCCAATGATGAAAGCTCGAGTCGACATGTCAAAATATCTTCATGGTAGGAAATAAATGGACCACATTCATTCATAACAAATAGATTAATGGTGTAAAATGAGGTCAAAAAGTTAATATTTGATAGTAGGGATATATAAGACTAATGGGAATAAAGATAGGTTGGAGAATTTTGATTAGCTTGAGTAGTTTTTGATGGGTAAAATTGAATCAAAGGGCAAGTTTTCAATCAGAGCAAATAGGTATTGCAGGGTCATCCTATCACCATTGGAGCTCAGATAAATGCCATTAAAGAGACACATTGGTATAGTCAAGTATCAAGAACATAAAGGGATCACCATTAAAACTTAATATGGACCTCTGGTTTAACATTTTATAGCTTATAGGGTTCATTTTATGATTATGTTCACTATTATTAAAAGAAAGATTCATGCATATGGTGAATTCTTGGGTCCCTAGAAAGACATAATAGGTCTATTTGGACCTAATATAATCAATAAAGGGGGATATATAGTCTATAGGTCTACATAAACATAATGACTATAGGAAAACCAATAGTCTGAGATTGTTTTTCTATCTATAGTGGACTATGAACATGGGGATGAGTTTGAGCACGATCTAGTTTAAACAAGAGCTAGAATTTCAAAGGATGACACAAAGGCATACATATAGACCCTAATGGTTTCATCTATATGACCAAATACATGAAAAGGACCCTTCTCTCCACTCTTACACACCATAATGAACTAATGAAGAGCAGTTAACACCAGGATAAGCTCTAATAAATTGATTCGATGGTTGTAACTACATTGATGTTAGAACCCAACTTGAAACAACTTGATCCCACCATTACAACCATTAGGGATAATCAATGAGAGATTAATATAACTATGCAACCACTTGAAATGACCTAGATCAATCAAAAGGTCTGAATGAGCATAATTTGTAGAAGCAGTTGTAATGGTGTTTCAAATGTTTGAACTCATTGAACCCCATTTTTAGTGTTAAAAATACCTCTCTATTGCTTTTTTTCTTCTATAAATATAGGCTTTGTGCTATTTTTGAAAATACCTTAGGTTTGTATAACTAGAATCAAATAAAATTTCTATTTTACACCTCTTAAAGTAATGAATAGAGCATTTTGTAGTTGTTTATTAATCTATGATTAGTGGTTTGTATTTTTTTGATATGAAAAAGTGGTTTTCATCTTCCCTTTGTAGGTCTAAGTTCAACCCAACTGTTAATAAACTTTTCTTGTAGGTCATTTAATGTGTCTCAATGTTGATGTCTCAGGTATAGAGTAGATAGTTGATTGTAAGTGATTTCAATCAAGCCTTACTCTCATTACCCTCTAGCCTAAGTCCATCAAATTGACCTCTAGGTGAAACATTATTGATTGGAAACCATTATGGATAATGTATTATTTATATTAATAGTCTATTAGTGTGTTAATGAGTTCAATCTTGAGAGTGGATCTTTGAACATTCAATGCATAACCACATGTTAGAATAGGTTTCATTTGATGTAATCTCTTGACTCTTTTCACCCCAAATTATTTAGGTATTATGAAGAAAGGTCCAAAATATCATATCTAAAGAACTATACTCATTAAAAACCCTAGAGTTCTAGTATAGATATAGTCATTCCATATCCTTAGCTCATTCCCATGTTAATCTAAGTATGGGTCAGACTTGAATAAATCTGACCTCTATTGAGTGTTATCTGGATACTTAATAGTTACTTTCAATATTTAGAGGTTAGATGACATTTTATTCATTTTTTATTTCTTCATTATAAGTTTCCATGAAATTTTCTTGATGGCTAGTTTCATAATTATTTATTTCCATCAAATTTTCTTCATTCATGGGGGGTACAGCATCATACATAGACTCATCATCAACAAAATCAAAAACTTAGAAATTTGAATGTAAACTTCCAAAATCATCTAATTTAGTATTGTCAATTTCATTATTATTCATTTCATTATGGTCATTTTCATTATTTTTCAATTCATTATGGTCAATTTTATCATTGTTTAATTCATTATTGTCAATTATCTCATTATCTATGACATTTGGTTCATCAAGATTAGGGTTTTTATCTTATCTACCATAAAGTTTTTACATTCATATCTTGTTTTTATATGTCAAATATTATAATTTCTTTGGTGTTTTATTCTTAAATATATTCCTCTTCCTTGAATGTGATCTGTCACCCATCAAGGATAATTGATAGCTTTTCAAAGGTGGGGTCAAAAGTACATAGGTACCATAGGTCCTGTATAAGTATGTAGAGAATATTTGTGGGGATATAATTTTTGATTTGGATTAAAAATAGATGTTGAAAAGTGAGATTAGTCTATAATAATAACATAATCATGTTATATAACATGATCACGTTATTCTTTATATTAGGTTCAGATTCAACATACATATTGAGAAGCGAGTTTTGTGTATATTAAGAATAATGTAATTGCGTTATGTAATAACATGAACATGTTATTATTAACAATATGTTGGGGTTAAACATAGACATTAAGAACTAAGTTTTGTCTTTATTAAGAATAAAATAATCATGTTATACTTAATATAGATTAGGGATTAAGGCATTAGTGTATAGGGTTTAGGGATTATAATTTATGTTTTGGGGTTTAAGGATTAGGGTATGTAGGGTTTAGGTTTAAATGTGTATATAAGGTCTAATTACTCTATGCCATGTGTGAACCTAATTTTTACTACAAAGGATGTTAATTGGGACTAAATCAATTGGTAAATAGGGAAAGTTTATGGTTTACAATTTAGGGTATAGTGTTTAGGGTTTATGGTTTAGGGCTTAGGTTTAGGGTACACATGGTCAATCATAAAGATAATTATTAGTATAAATTATGTTAATTTGGGATAAAATGATTGGTTTAGGGTTTAAAGAGTTTATATTTATGGTTTAAAGTTTAGGGATTAGGAGCTTTAAGGATTAGGGCTTGGAGTATAGGTTTTAGAGTATATAAGGTACAATTTTGAAGGTGATTGGGGAAAATTGGAGTTGATCCAACCCCAAATAACATTTTATAATCATGTAATTACATTGAAGGAGATTGCAATATCCCCAATTAACTTTAGATGCATAGCTATATTGGTACTCCAAAGGCTAAGATTTAGCCATAGGTTTAAAAAATGCATTTTATGACATCTCATGATAAAATAAATTATATTATAAGGTATGTATGTTTACAACATGTAGTGGGCATTAGGGCATAGGGTTTACAATTTATGTTTTAAGGATTAGGGATTAGGGCATAAGGTTTACATTTAAGGACCTATATATAATGTATGATCTCTCTATGCCATGCGAACCTAATTCCTACTACAAAAGATGTTAATTGGGACTAAATCAATTGCTAAATAAGAAAATTTTATGATTTATAATTTATGGTATAATGTTTAGGTTTTATAGTTTAGGGCTTAGGTTTTAATGTATATATGGTTTAGGGTACATAGGGTCAATCACAAAGATAATTAAGGATAATTTGAATCACTTGGACTCATTTGTGACTTTAGAATGTGTTTTTGGGTTGTCATTATACCCCATGTCATCATGTAGATTGAGTTAATTAGTCAAATAGGGAAATTAGTCATGTGCTTTACACCAAACTAATCCCTATGAACTTAATTCTTAGTCTAAATGATGTTAATTTGGGCTAAAATGATTGGTTTAAAGTTTAAAGAGTTTATATTTATGGTTTAGAGTTTAAGGATTAAGAACTTTATGGATTAGGGCTTATGGTATATAAAGTATAATCATGAAGGCAATTGGGGTAAATTTGAGCTCTTTGAACTTATCTATATGAGTAAAGAATGTGATTTTGAGGTCAATTATCCCTCAAATCATCATAAATTGAGCTAATTAAATCAATTATGGTTTAATGAGTGATGAAATTTTGACCAAGTTTATTCCTATGAACCTAATTATTACTATATATAAAGGAATTTAATTAGGGATAAATTTATTAGTTTAATTTTTAGGATCTACAATTTAAAGGGTTTGGGGTTTAGGGCTTATAGCTTAGGGTCTAAGGTAAATGGTATAGGGTTTAGGGTTAAATTTAGATGGTACAAGGTTTAAGTTTTAAGATATAGGATGTTTGGTAAAATCACTAAGGTAATTAAAGAAAATTTTAGCTACTTATTCACTAATTTATGACAATTACCTTCATGTTTGAATTTCTGATAAAATTAAGGTTAGTTAAGCCATGTACATATTTCATACATGTTATATAATAAATTGAACCATAAATTGGTTTAGGGGCTCAATTTTTCCCAAATCACACCCCTAATTACACAAATTAACTAATTGGATCAATTCATGATAAAATCAAACTTTTAATTTTCCCCAAGTCATATCTTGCTCTTGAAGGGGTTCAAATTGGCCTCAAATGCCTCCTTGATTAAATAAATAAAATCTTTGGTTAATTATATATGACATGACATTAGGGTTAATTTCAATTCAAATCACATCATATATAGTTTAAAATAGTTTGATGTGGCTCATTTCGATCATAATTACCTTCACAATTTAACTAATCGATATTTACATTCATTAGCTGATGACTTCAAGTTTATTGAGCTCAAAACCACATTATATACATGTAGAACTTACATATAAGTAAATAATGTTTCTTTGATTCAATAGAGATAATGAAGTTAGAGTTGATCAACCCCCAAATCACATTTTATAGTCATGTAATTAGGTTGAAGGGGCTCGAAATAGTCCCCATTTACTTTAGATGCATAGCTAGATTGGTACTCCAAAGGCAAAGTTTTGGCCATATGTTTAAAAAATGTATTTTATGACATCTCATGATAAAATTAGTTATTTCATAAGGCATGTATGTTTTCAGCATGGAGTGGGCATTAGGGCATAGGTATTACAATTTATGTTTTAGGGATTAGGTATTAGGGCATAAGGTTTAGGTTTAAGGACATGTATATAATGTATAATTGCTTTACGCCATGTGAACCTAATTATTGCTATAAAGGATATTAATTGGGACTAAATATATTGGTAAATACGAAAAGTTTATGGTTTACAATTTAGGGTATAGTGTTTAGGGTTTATGGTTTAGGGCTTAAGTTTTAATGTATATATGGTTTAGGGTACATAAGGTCAATCAAAAATATAATTGAGGATAATTTGAATCACTTGGACCCATTTATGACTTATAATGTGTTTTTAGCTTGTCATTATACACTATGTCATCATGCATATTGAGTGAATTAGTCAAATGGGGCAATCAATCATGTGATTTAGGCCAAATTAAGCCCTATGAACATAATTCTTATCCTAAATGATGTTAATTTGGGCTAAAATGATTGGTTCAAGGTTTAAAGAGTTTATATTTATGGTTTAGAGTTTAGGGATTATGAACTTTAGGCATTATGGATTAGGGTATAGGTTTTAAGGTATATAAGGTATAATTGTGATGGTGATTGGGGAAAATTTGAGCTCCTTTAACCTAGATCTATGAGTAAAGAATGTGATTTTAGACTCAATTAGCCCTCAAATCATCACTGATTAATCTAATTAAGTCAATTATGGTAATGAGTGATGTGATTTTGACTAAGTTAACCTCTGTGAACCTAATTCTTACTATATATAAATGATGTTAATTAGGGCTAAATTTATTAGTTTAAGGTCTATAATTTAAAGGGTTTGGGGTTTAGGGCTTATGGATTAGGGTTTAAGGTAAATGGTATAGGGTTTAAGTTAAATGGTACAAAGTTTAGGGTTTAAGATATCAGATATGGGGTCCAATCACTAAGGTGGTTGACTAAAATTTGAGTTAATTGTTCACTTATTTGTGATAATTATCATGTTTAGATTTATGATAAAAGTAGGGTCAATTAAGCCATTTATGTTGCATACATGTTATACAATTTATTGATCCATAAATTTTGTTTAGGGGCTCAATTTTTCCCAAATCATGCCCCTAACTTCAAATTTTGACTAAGTGGATTAATTCATGATAGAATCAAACTTTTAATTTTACCCCAAATCATATCTTGTTCTTGAAGGGGTTCAAATTGGCCTCAAATGCCTCCTTAATTAAATGAATCAACTCTTTGGTTAATTTCACTCTAAATTACATTGAATATTATATGACATGAAATTAGGGTTAATTTCACTCTAAATCACATTGAATATACAATTTAAAATACATTCACATGGCTCATTTTGACCCTAATTACGTCTATAATTAAACTAATCAACATTTGCATTCATTAATTGACGACTTCATGTTTGTTAAGCTCAAAACCACATTAAATACATGTAAAAATTTCATATAACTAATTATTTTTCTTTAATTCAATCGAGCTAATAAAATTGGAGTTGATCAACCCCTAAGTCACATTTTATATTCATGTAATTAGGCTAAAGGGGCTCGAAATAGCACTAATTTACTTTAGATGCATAACTAGATTGGTACTCCAAAGGCTAAGTTTTGGACATAGGTTTAAAAAATGTATTTTATGAAATCTCATGATAAAATAAGCTATATTGTAACATGTATAATGAGTTACACCTTAAAACCAAGTAATTATAAGTGGTCAAGTCAACATATTAAAATTCCTTTAAATTTTTTGAAGTCTATGTGATACCATGAAACCTTAATTCAATATCAATGGTTAGGGACATTTCCTGTATAACATGAAATAACACCACTATTAGGGAGATCAAGAACATATAAGGTCACATATAAAATTTGAGGTGAAGAGCAAATTTAGGTTTTTGGGTGTTATGAATATATAATATGATCACGTTATTAAAATGACCATGTTATTAAGTAATGTGATCACATTACTATTGTGATTAATAATGTGATCACATTAATATAATGATCATGTTATTAATGTGATAATGATATTTTAATTTTAATTCAAATCACATGCCTTTTGGCTTGGGAATGGCTTAGATTCTCGAGCTTAAGGCTTGGACCTATCAATCTATAGTCGAGTCTGAGAGTTAAGATAAAAATAATGAAATTTAACTTTGATCACCAAATACACTATGAATTTTAATTTGAAAATTCAAAAACTTGATACCATCACAATGAACACACTCTCTTCTTTTCAAAAATATGTTTTTTTATAATTTTTGGACTAATTTAAGGTTTTAAACTATGTTGATTTCTAAATATACCTTTTTTAGGCCACTACATGCTATAAAAATACATGCCTATACATGTTCATGTAATTTATCTTTCATTTATCTAAGTGAAAAATAAGTTAAATGGTCACAAACTAGGCCTAATTCTACACACATTAAAAAAAAAAACTGATTTTCATTTTTTTTAGGTACTTAGGCACATCACATGGATGGTATCCATTTTTTTGTCTATTTTCAGGATCTATTTACTTGAAAAATTCATTAAAAAATATTCATTGAAAAAATATTAAAAAATATAGGTCACAAACTAGAATATCTTATCTAAATTTTCCCCAAAAGGTTTCAAATAATATTAAAAGCTATTCAAAAAATGGTGTGCCACATGACTATCTATCTACTTTATTTTCTTAAAAAAAATAGGAGCTCCTTTTAAAAATTTAGATGTTTGACCTAGTTATACTTAACCATTTAAAAAAAAAATAGTGTTTTGGAAACTAGACTCAAAATTATACATTTCATGTTCTTACACCATATTCAAATTTGGAGTGTAGATATCTAAAATTATCTACAAAAGTTTAGATTTTTGAAATTTTAGGAAAATCATGTCCACATGTAGGCCACTTTTTATCCCCCAACTTTGTGCATTTACCCCACACTTTGCACAATTCTTAGATTTAATGGAGAATATTAGTTGGACATAGCTTCCACACATTCATAGTTTCCATATTACAGTGAGGGCATGCTTTAGAAGCATGTTCTCCATATTGTTTTAGTATTTAATACTTATACCAATTTATAGATTTAGTGTGGGCATTCCATATGGACATAACTTCTACACATTCACAGTTTTTAGATTATAGTTGGGTAACATTTTAAAATCACGTTCTCCATATTTAAGTAGTATTTAGTACTTATAATAGTTTATAGATTTAGTGGGGGCATGCTTTGGAAGCATGTTATCCACGTTTATTTGATGGTAATTATATCAATTCATAGATTCAATAATGATATGCTTTGGAAACATGTTATCCACACATACTAAGTATTCAACATCTCTAGTTTATAGTGGGGGCATGTTTTGTAAACATGTCCTCCATGTTGGTACTTATATTAGTTTCAGATTTATCTATATATAGTGAGGTAAATGCTTTGGAAGAATGACCTCTTCACTTACATAGTTCTAAATTAGCCAAAGCACAAAGTTATATGATTTTGATACACATTTATGGTAGAATTATGTACATGGTACCATTGTTATACATAGTTTCATCATGTGACATAGATAAGGTGCATTTGATATGCAATATGTGCACAATAGTACAAAATCCAAATTAATTTTTGATTCCAAAACTATTGCATGTACATATACCAAACAAACTTTTATGCACTTTAGTAAGCCAATATACTACAATAGTTGGTTCACCTTTTGGTATGGTTGAGCTAATTAAATCACTCAATATTTATAATTTTTTAGGCTATACTTGATCATCTAACCTCACTAGGTTATAACTGTTATTGGGTTGCATGATTGAGATAATCTCAATTACCAAGTGGTAACTCACTTTTACTCTAAAGTTGGTGGCATGTGTGTCTCTCTCTATATCTATCTATTTATCTCCTTGGATATATGCACTTTAAAGATTTATCTCTATTTATCTTAATATCAGTTTCAGAGCCTTACAATTATACATACTTTGCAAAAGCAACTTGTCAATAGGCAAGTCCTTTACATTGACACATAAGTTTACTCATAAAACTTTTTCTTTTAATTTCAATCAATTTCAAGTAATTTTGACCTATATTATATACACTAATTTTACACTATAACATGTTCTTGGTTACATGTTAGTCACTAAAAAATTACTCAAATTTAACTACAGTAAAGACAAGGTGCACATACACACCCAAGTACTTATTTATTTTAAACTATCAATTTCATTACTAGATTAAAGGGGGAAATGTAGATGATATTTTATGATTATGTAGCATCTCAATCTTGTACACTTGGAAAATTATAACCTTAGTTATTTCTCTTAATTTTATATATGGCTTACTTATATAAGCCTCACATCTAGTCTTTCTTGTGCCCTTCAGCCTATATCTTACTAAAAATAACCTTATATTGATGACATAGACATCTTACCTTACCTATAATGATTAAAATGTACTTATCTTACACCTCTACAAGTTTTGAACCTATAACTTCTCTCCTTCTCCGTAGACACTAACATTTAGGACAGATAGTAATGTTGGCATTATTATCTTTCCCTAAAGCAAGTGTCTAGTGACTTAAAGTCATCTAATTTACAAATAAAACATATTATAATGGTCTTCATAAGCATTTTAATTTGATTTTTCTCTCAATATGATTGGTATAAATACAATATCAACCCTAATTCATTCCTCACTTACAAATCAGACTAAAAGAACACTCATGTTACCAAAATATATTATATTCTACCTTATTTTGATATCAGTCAAAGGAATATCCCATCTATAGGTCTAAAGTACTAAAGGAGCAATCATAAGGTCATATTTTCCAAGTTATAAGATAGGTCACTATTTTACTTATTTTACATACATTGCATGCTTCACACTCAAGCCAACATGCATGGGAAAACTACATAAGTTTGAGGTCCTCTTCATAGTATTGGATATGTAGGTAACATCCTTTGATAATAGGGTGATTGGGGTTAGCTCAACACCATGTGTAAACTAACCCATTTTTCCATAAGGTCACATTAAAGATATAAAGCTAGGGTTTTTCCATTTTACTAGAAATGATAATCTATGACCCAAATCTGAATGCACTAGTTTGAAGGTGAAGTCAAACCTAGAAGCATCTACATAGTCACTTCTTGTTTAAAATTATATTCCTTCCAAGACACTAGAATCAAACCCAGATAGTAGCATTAATACAACTATCCTAGGTTGACACCATTGTTTAGAGAGATAGAGACATCAGATCTAGAATATGACAACTATTCTAGAAGTGTCTCCCCACCTATTTTTAGCCTATACCAGATCTAGGTTTTCATTAGAATTATAACCATCTAAGTACTCTCTTTTATGTCATTTCTATTTCTAGCATAGTTTTACTTTCCATTAATAAATTATCTCAGTTTAATAAATTTAGCATATGATACATTTGAATTTAGCACATTAATTAGCTTATTGTAGACCTGATATTCACCCTTGTGCCCTATCATTTATATATCCTTAAACCTGTCTAACCAAGTAGGATCCTTATCCAAATTAGACTTAAATAATATCTAGCATATGAATGGTGACATTTCATGAATGGAAAATAGCATAATACTATGACTAAAATGATTTGAATTCAAAATCTAAATATTAATTTCCCTTTATAACATAAGTTCCATGGTCATGATGTTGATTTGTATATTTTTGTGCACAATGTTTAGCATGATGAACTCTAGGTATTTTTGGAACCCATATTGGAGTCTATTAATTATGTGTTAGTGTTATATTTTAAAACCCTTAGTGCCTTGTAAAATCAATATAAGACATGTACGAGTATAGTGATGTTCTTTATAATCTATGACATATATCTAATGAAATGGAATTTTAAGGATATTCCTCCTTGTAAGGGTAGACACTTGATTTTGAAACCCTTTTAGGTGGATCAATTAAAATCTATTGTATATGAACTATATCTTTTTGTTGTAGGGGTATTTATATGGGATACCCAAAACTGTGTTGACCTTATTGACACATATATACTTAGACATGTTTAAAATGTGGAAGGAACTATGTAAATATTCTAAATTTAATGGCACACCAATAATGTATTTAAGACCCCTACATTGGGTACTATTGTAAACATGGTGGCCACATGTGCTGAACCAACTTGTAATGGTAATGTAATCTCACCAATGGAGCTCTGAGTGTGACTATTGAATCCTTTTATGAATTTTGTCATTAGAATAAAATCCTAGTCTTCTTATCTAAGATGTTTTATAAATGTGATTATGCACATATTCACACTTGAATTGTTATCAACCATGACACTTTGAATATAATAATGATCAATGTGAGCTGAATGAGTAGAGTGAAAATCTAATTCATCATCAGTTATTTCATGCTTTAAAAATGTGATGAGTAGACTATATAAAACTAAATTATCGTATGTACTAATGATGCCATTCAAGGGATGATGTGATTCTCTAATATAATGATAATAAACTAATAGCGGGTGTGCATTATATGTGTAATTCACTCCCAATGTATCTATTATCTCTTGACCTATATAATTTAGAAAAGGATCACTCAATATTTCCTTTACTTTTATTTCACATGTATGTGGCTTTGAACTATCTGTAGGTTTACCCACTTCAATGATGTTTGAATCTATAAAATCCTAAATCTTGTGCCTTAAACTGATGCACCTACTACTAGTGTGATGTAGTGCTCTATGAAAATTACAAAAGGCATTCTATTAAAATATATTTGTAAGATTATTAATCACATAAACCTATTTAATGAGATATAAAGAGAGATATGATATTGCATTATGATAGTGTTTTTAGTACCTGATAAGGAGATTATGTTAAACTGTATATTTTCTCGTAAGAAGAGCTAATAATCAAATGCACAAAGTTAGTTAAAAATTGCATTTACTGTTGATTTTTTAACCATTATTATTGTCATTTAGCCTCACCTTATATGGTTTATTACTTGGATTCTTTGTATTATAATCTGGATTGGTTGCATATTTAAGCTTATTCATTTCCAAGAGTTTAAATTCCATTTATTTAATTGTATGACATAAATCTATGAATAATTATAATTATTGAGCATAATCTTTTCATGTAGCAGTAGAATCAAGCTATGTTTGAAGATGCCTTTGAGTTATCTGTCTTCCATATGTTTTGTCATTTTAGATAGCATTGTCTTATACCTTAAGAAATAGTCTTTGATAAGCTCATATTTTTGTTTGAGTTGGACAATCTGAGCATATGAAATATTCTCATTGATATTGATTTAGATATGTGATAGAAACATATTAGCTAATGGATTGAATGCATACACCGATTGATGTGATAATTAATAAATCCATTATAAATAATATTCCTTTAGAATTTTCCTAAATAACTTTGTCAATAACCTATCATTGGATGCATAGTCATAAAATGTTGCATGTAATGCTCTCAAATGGTATTTGGGCTCATCATTTCCATCATATAGAGTAAGCTTGGGTGCTACAAACCCTATTAGTAGAGGATATGTTACTATGTGTTATTCCAATGGAGTGTGAAATAAAGTTTGAGAATTAAGATCCTAAATTTATTTTGAATCACCTTGCTCCAAATGTAACACCTTATTTTTTAGAGATTGAATCTTGTGCATAAAGGATTATAAATTAGGAGAATAAGAATGTTTGTTAACCAAAAGTAGTGTTCCTAGTGACTCAGTAGGAATTGACATATTAATATTTTGATATCTTTGGGTTTCCCCCATCATAAATGGTGGTATAAAATGTTAATGGATTGAACCCATAGGATTAGAATTCTCAAATTATTATTCCATGCTTACACTTTTATATCCAAAAGGATTTTCAAAATTGTATGATAATCCTAAGATTGTGTTATCTTTGAATTTAGTAGGCTCAATTCATGGGATAAACCCTATGAAACTTGTTCATTTCATAGACCATGAGCTCTAAGCTTGTAAAATGAGGTAAATCTCTACCTCTTCGCATTTGTTTATTTTTTGAGGTAAATTTGTTTTTTTTGTGTAGTTTAAAGACTTTTATCTGAAATACATATTATCTTTTATGTTTGCAAAATTAGAGATTTTATTCGAATTTATATTTTTCTTGTGTTAAATCAAATAATTTTTTTGACTTTGCATAGGTAAAGTTGGGAAAATTTTCTGACTTGACATATGCGATATCAAATATTTTTTTTGATCCTGCATATGAAAGATCAAGAAAAATTTCTTGACTTTGCATATGCAGGATCAAGGTTTTTCTTCAATCTTGCACATGGGACTTACCACCCACGATAATTAATATGTATTTGTTACTAAATTATATATATATATATATATTATGCTTGGTAATTTTTATTTTTACCACTTGTTTTTATTTTTCTTGCCATTTTCTAGCTCTCTTGCACTCCTTTCAGTGCTATTTTCAAACTCGTCAACACTTCCTCTATCACCATTTACTCAATTATTTTATCTTGCACACAGATTGATCTTTCGAGCATGATTTTCAAGTAAGGTCATTTTTTTATTCTTTCCTTTTTGTATTTATTTATTATTTTTTTCCCTAATTTTTTTGATTGAGTTAAATCATTGCTCATTTTCCTTTTTTATCCTCATTTTGAGTTTTGATTGTTTTCTTTTTCCTTCTTTTCCACCTTCATCTTTTTGATTTTATTTATTATGGTTTTTATTTTTTCCATTTTCATATATATCAGAGAATTTTCTCTGAAGAACATTTTCTCTTTATGCACTTTGAAGAAATTTATTTGATGTGCATAAAAATCCATCCCTTTTTATGTAGTTCAAAGAAAATTATTTGACATGCACAAAATAGTCAAGTTGGATGCAAGTCAGAGAATTTTATCTAACCTACATCTAATTTTAATCTATCCTCATGTAAATTATAGAATTTTCTCTGACCTATACTTAGCAAGGTAAAAACCAAATTAGGCAAGTCAGAGAATTTTCTTTGAAATTGCATGAAAGAAATTTTGTTTCCCAAGTTATGAAAGTCAAAGAATTTTCTCTGACTTACATCTCATAACTTTCTAACTTCTATGCAGTTCAGATAAAATTCTTTGAAATACACAACCTTCAACCACACCTCATTTAAATGTGTTGTTTTTGTTGATTTTACATTTTTCTAAAAAAGAATAAAAATTGCTTTGGATAACTAGATTTTTATACCTATAGCTATCCAGTCAATGACAAACATCTCTCCAATAAAGAAGACAATAAAGTACAAGTATCAGGGTGTTTTCCCATTATCTATAGTTAATTCAAATGTAGATCAAATTAATGATACAAAGATTGGTCATGTAGATATGGCTAAATTTTTATAGAGATTGGGAAGAGAACCCATTGAACCTCATATGTAGCTAGTACTTAACAATGAAATTCATTTGGTTGCTACATTTCTAGTATTAACACATGATTTTTAATTCATCTTGACCATGGTATCACACTTTGATAAGGAAAGCAAATTGGTTACATATTTGGAGGGTAAGGTGATTATTCACCTTGATGAGGAATATTTTGATAAAATTTTTCACCTTTTTGAGATTGAAGAATATTTTGATTTAACTATGGAGTCAGCTCAAGAATACTATGTTAGAGATCTTGAGATGTGTAAAAAATATATCAATACCAAATGGTTCAAGACTCCTTGACCCACCATCGCTAGATGGCCCAAGTATTTGTATCATGGTGACTTTTTGGAGGAGATAGGGGATTTGATTACTCTCCTCAACAGAGTGAAAGGGTTGTCTACTTCAAACATTTTTCAAGAATGGATGTATCAATACATTCTATTTATTAAAAAAACAAGCAAAGTATATTTTGGGGTAAATAAATTAGTGATGTTATTTTTCATTAACTTTTTAAGGTAGCTTCTTCACTCAAGTTATATATGACTTCATATCTTGTGTATGTTGTAACAGTATGAAGTTTTTCTTGGGTCTAAATTCTATCAGTGAAAGGAAAAATGTTCTTGTATATGAGCATTATCCATAGCTAACTCTAAAATAAAGTATCAAGCATTACATGAGAGTTAATGACACTTTATTCTATACATTCATTTGCACTCTTGACAAAGAACTTGAAAAGAAGAGAGTTTCAGACTAGGCATGGGCATAGGTTAATAGGGTTGGATGTATTTTCTTGTAATTCCTAAATTTTATATGAATTAGTGTAGGATAATTTGATGAACAACCTTACATGCTACCCAAATACCCAAGTGATAAACTAATACTAATGGAAATGTGTAGATAAGTGATGAACATGCATAAAAAACAATCATATGCTCACAAGAGAGGTTTCAAATTTATAATTAGTATTGGTTGGTACATAATTTCCACTACTCCAAAGGCTAAGACTATGGAAACTAAGATGCAGTGGATTACACAAAAAAATCAAAAGCAGAGATAAATTTGATTACAGAATGATGAAGGAGAGGATCAAGTGTAATATCACTCACATACACAAAATTGAAGATATTTGGGTAGAATGCAAAATTGATGAAGATATAAGGAGACTTGATTATAGTCACCTTTCTACTAATCAGATTGTCAATTTGGAATTGGAAAATATTCCTAAGGATTTGATAGATGATGGTAATATATTAGATCCTTCATATGAGGAAAATCGAGTAGCTTCAATGCCTCTCCCTTCTATCCACTTCTATTAGATATTTAACCTATTCTTTCAAGAACTAATGCTTGGTTGGAATCTAAAGGAATTAAGTTGAAAAATTTTAAGACTAGTTCTAAGGAAGAGTATGAAGAAGATACTGCTAAAAAATGAGAGGAGATAAGAACCAAGATTAAAGAAGAGCCTTCTACTTCCAAATAGAAGCCAAAATTTGTGTTTGTTAGTAAAGGAAAGAAGACAAAAAAGTAGGTGTTGAGGAAAGTGCTCAAATGGAGAAAAGGATGTCTCATTTATAAGTGAGGAACCACATTAATCAACAACATCATAAGTGTCTTAGCCAATGCTTGGACAACCTATACAAGTAGAGACTACTCAACCAGAAGTTCTTTTGGCTAAAACTTCTCAAGCCATAGTTTCATAGGTAATATTTTCCATAGTTCTTCCCATGAGTACCATTGTACAAGTGGATCCTATTCCTTCTCATGTTGTTCTTTCACCTCCATCTTCACCTCTTAGTGCAACATTTTTTCAAGTTAATTTTCAAGGTAAATTATCCCAAGTTTTTGATTCATTGTCAAATCTACCCAGTCCTTTAAAGTCGTTAGGATCCTCGACTAATTTATATTTCACCCAACAATATATGGAAAAAATTATGTCTATACCTTCTTCAAAGATAATAACTCAGGTTCCTACCACTCCAGTGTCAAAAATGTCTATATAAACTAAAATTGTGGTCAATCCAACCCAAAATCCACCTGTTATTACTAAAATCCCATTGGTGTCAACCCCATTACCAGATACCTCCATCACATTGCCTTTCATTCCACTTACTTCAAAATCCATTATCCCTCCCCAAGTTTTCAAAGCTTTAACATCCTTTATCCAAGGAGATCCATCTCTTCTTCCTCCTTGGCTAGCATCCCCAATAGATAAGAAGAAGAAGCAAGTAGTGGCTCTAGAAGAGTTTGATTTTGGTCAGCTTGTGCTAATAAAGCCCAAAATAACAAAGAAGGTCAAAACTACGTCAGGGGTAATTTTTAAATCTAGGCATAAGTATGATGAAGTTGTAGTGCCCCTTAAAGATAGAAACATTGAGGATATTCAAGAATTTGAATATGTAGTGGGATGAATAGATCTTGAGAAACAAAATCATGAAGGTGCAAAGGAAGATTTATAAGTAGTAATGACTTCCTTGATTAAGAGATATGATAAGGGAAAAAAGCTCAAAGATCAACTCAAAGTACAAGTGGAACAATTGAATTTTAGTTTACTAAAAGTCACCTAACCTTCTGAGTCCATTGATCCTATTGTGCATGAAAATATTGAAAGAGATATTCAACTTGTAAAAAAAAATGGATCTCAGGGTCATGCAGTCAATGCCTAGATTGAGAGATTACAAACACAAGGTACTCAAATGTAGCATTCTACCATTAGGATTTTGAAGAGCCTGAGTGAAATGAAAATAGAAATTCAATAAACTATTAAAACATTCACTCAAGATTTAGAGTTGACTAAAAAGGATATTGATACATGGACACAACTTCACAAATTCAAATTAGAGATTTTGGTTGAGCAAAAGGTCATTCTAAATAGGAAAATTTTCTTTGAATACAGGGAAGCTATGAAGAATAAAAGAAAAATTCTCAAAAATCTAATTAAATATCTTGATGAAGTTGAAGATATGTGTGATTATAAAATGTTAGATCTTGTAGATAAAATTGGGAAACTCCCCTGTCAAGTTAAAAATGATTCTCAGGAAATTCTTTTTATGGAGATTGTTATTCAAGAATTTACATCTTTGCTCCAAACAAAGACTGAAATAGGTACTTTCATGCTGGAATCCATTGACAAATTAATTAAATTTCAAGTCATTTTAGATAAACTACAAAGAATCATGGACAAAAGCAAGGATTTGCTAATTAACTTAGAATATTTTATCACAAGGGTACTTATCATCTCCAAGAATACATCTAGCCTAGCTAATGATGAAGTCCAATCTATTTTGAAGAGATATGAGGAATTTTTAGAAAAGAGTAAAAAGAAAGAAATTCCTGTGTCTAAGGATACTTAGTTTACTTTTGCAATTTTCCATATGTAGTTTTATTCAATGTAAATTACACGTAGGAAAAGTATACAGTCCTAAGTCAAATAGGACTCTATCAATGAATAAGTCAATGTATTTATGTTTTTCCTATTTTTGTTCATAAGCTCCTCTCTATAAATAGGAGGATGCTCTTTGTAGAAATGATCACCAATTTCTATAGAGGGGAAATGTTGTTGAATTGAGAAATAATTTTGAAACTTTGTGATCATATTGTAAATCAAAAATTCAATCAATATAAGAAAATCAAGTGATCTTTCAATATTTGTGTTGAGATAAACTTGTGGTTTGTTGGATATGTTCTTATGTCTTTTCCATTTCAATTTCTTATGAGTCGATTAAATTGTGCTATAAAATTTCTATAAGATAAAAGGTGTCAGGAAGCTGATTTTGAAGTCTTTGAGCTACTTTTTAGTTACTGGGTTTATGATCACATTGAATGTGAATTATTGAGGAGACTTTGGATTTATAGTTATTCTTCTTTGATAATTTTAATCTTTATTGGAAATAAGATGAAGACTTTGGGCTGCACTTTATTCTATCTTTTAAGTTTACTCTATTGGTATTATTCTTGTTAATCTTTTGGCTAACAAATCTGAATATCAATTATATTTGGTTCATCAAGTGATCTTATATTTTAAAATTATATCACAAATAATGGAAGGAAGTTTGTGATTGAACATCAATTTTGAAGAAAGAGAATTGGATGATATGACAACACCCACTATGATAAAATTATTGTAAATAAGTGTATATAATTAAGTGTTGTGTTAGTTAACAATAAAAGGGAACCTCCCCTTGTCTTGAGGAGAGATTTTATCTCATCACAATATGATTGAAATAACCATTTTTATACGATTGTGTTGGCAAAAAAATATTCACCCAATTGTTTTTGGTGACTCCACTAGGGAAAGGACCATACAACTGAGCTCTACATGCATTTAGTTCATATAAGACCAACACCTTATTGTTTGCTATTGTTTTTCAATAGTTAATCTATTCTGTTTATAAGTACTCTCACATTAAAAAGCTACACTCATGGTATAATGGCAGCTAACTCATTTATCAAACATTTGAGTTATTGCAATGAACCAACTTTGATCTTTTGTTAGCACGTGCAAGGTCACCTCTTCAGTGTACAAGAAGTTTTCCACCTATAAATATAAGATCTCCAATACCAAGAGAAGATTCCAACATTTTTAGGGTTTTGCATATTTTACCTTTGCAAAGGTTTTCCATACCTTTGTATAATTCACAAAGAATGGCAACTCAAGGTCCATGGGGGCCTGCTTTTGGTCCTTTGAATTTGGCACCACCATCTCATGAACTACCTCATGGCTCATGAATTTTTTTCTAAGTTTTATGGTGATGGAAAGCAATATCTAGATGAACATATTGCTACATTATACATTTCATGTGGAGTTCTTTGAGTGGAACATGAAGATGTTTTTGTAAGATTGTTTATAGAAACACTCCAAGGCATTGATGTTGATTGGTTCTATCATCTTGAAACTAGTACTATTACTAATTGGGATATGCTTAAGACTAAGTTTGAGGTAAGATTAAAGCCTACAAAAGATGATCATGCCTTTTTGGACTATCTTACATAAATGAATAAGGAAGCACATGAGCCTATGTGTGAGTTTGTGGCAAAGTTTAACAAGTTGAGGAATAGGATTTTGGTAGTTTCTCGACCTACACCTAAGAATCTGAAGTACTTATTCATCAATTATCAATTTCCTAAAATGAGTTTTATTTTGTGAAGAACAACCCAAATTTATATTGATGTTGCTCAATTTTTCCCACTAAAATAGAAGATGATTTAATTTTAGCAGGGAAGGTGAGAAATAATTCTATTAAGTCTAGAGGGTAGCCTTCTACAAATTCACCTTCTCCTAGCACTATGGATCCCATGGTTCAAAAGCTATAAAATGAGTTTCTTAAAATTAAGAAGCAAATGTCTCAAGGCATGTCTTTTCCTTCATACAAGGATGCTCCAAGAAGAACATATCCAAATGCTTTAAATTATTTCAATAATGTTGCTAAAAATCAGAATCAGAATAAGCTTCCTCCACCATAAGCAAGGATTACACTAGAGGCACCACCAAAGAATGCAATAGTTAATTAGTTAGAACCTAATAATGATGATGTTTCAAAGCTATAATATGTTCCTAAAGATGATGCTAATCCATTTATAGGAGATGAAGAGGGAGAAGCTGGTGACTCTAATATCAGGTTTCTAAACTTTGAAGAAGAAGTTGAACAAGAGGAAGACACACATGGTGAGTCTTATGCCATCTTTACCCATTCTCAAAGCTAGTTGAATCAAAAATAAAAGGTTAATAAAACAAAATATAAAGATGAACCATGAAAGGAGGTTAAAATTACCAAAAGAAGAACTCCTTTTCTAGTTCAACCAAAGGATAGGGTGGCAAATAAACAAGTAAGTACTCCTCATAATTCTACCTCTTCTCCTTCAATGTCTATACCTAGTGCCCAAAACCTGAAACCTAAAAATGAAAATGTCTTATCTTCCTTGACTGCCCCATATCTAGATTTAGATATCATTGATCATGCCAAGAAGACTAAAATTCAAATGTTAGAGGTAGAGTACCTCCAATCAAATCTTGATCAATTTGAAAGATTGGTAAAATTTGTAAAAAATAAAGGGATCAATTCTAATCAGACTTTAACTAAGAGTGTACCAATTGAACCTAAGTAAAAAATAAATCAAAATAACTTGGTTATAACTCCTACATCTAATTCTAGAAAAATAGAACCTTTCTATATTTCCTTGTTTGTCAATGGTTATAAGCTCAGTAATTGTATTATTGATTCATGTAATTTTGATAATATGGTGCCGGCCAAGGTGGCTACTACCTTGGGGTTAACCTTAAAAAAGTATTTTGGCTATTAATTCTTAATGGAAACCAAAAAAGTACCTCTTATAGGCCAAATCATGGATGCACAATTTGCATTTGCTGCATTTCTAGAGAAAAAGATCAAAATGATAGTTCTAGTGGCTGATGTTCTGGCATCATATGGAGTTATGTTGGGATGTAAATTTTGAAAATATGTTGGAGGAGAAATAAATATGGATTGGTTTGTGGCTAGAATACTTTTTAAGCATGTTATACAAAAACTTCATCTAGAGAAGCAAACAAAGCATATTGTAATAAAGACTAAAGACCCAAAATTCCATATTCTTTTTGAAACTTCTAGAATGGGTACGTATTTATTGACTACATATGAAGATCCAATATCTTCAAATGATGGTTTAGAAAAAGATCAAAAAATAGAAGAGTCTCCTCTTTAGATGAAGAGATTTTGGATTTTGACACTATTAAGGTTGAGAGTTCAAATGATGTTTGGATTTTGGAATTTGATGATAGTTACTCTTCAACTGGATCTAGAGTTGGGATAGTTCTCATATCCCCAAAAGGAAAAGTCTTCACTTTATATTTTAAGTTAAAGTTTGATAATACTAATAATAATGTTGAGCATGAGGCCTTTTTGTTAGGAATGGAAGCTACATGAAAGAAAGGAATAAAAAATCTTCATGCGCAAGGTGATGCTGAGTTAATCATTTGCCAAGTTAGGAATCTATATCAAATGAAGAATGAAAGACTAAGGCATTATTGAAATTGAGTTTGGGATTGCATGGAAAGTTTTGATGGATTCAATATATCAGTGGTTCTAAGAGAATATAATGATATAGTTGATTCATTATCTATTTCAGCCACTCTCCTGGTTCCTCACAAAGATTTTCAAGGAAATAAGTATACCATTGAGTTCATTTTTTAACCTAGTGATCCTGATAATGTTAATCATTGGTAGGTTTTTAATAATGATGAAAAAAACATCTCATTCTTGGAGAAGGTGGAAAATTTTAGTGAGTTATATTTTGAAGGAAGTGATTCCACTCCTCAAGAATCAATTTCTAAAGTTAATGAGGAAATTGGTGAAGAAATCTTGTAGCTAAAAGGGAATAAGATTTCCAAAGGGTTGGTATCTTTGGAAATACTTTTTGATAAGCATGATTAATTCATTAAATGTCAATAATCAAAATCTAATTTAACTACAAAAATTGAGCAAGTAAATATAGGAACAAAGAGTGACCCCAAAATGATAAATATTGGGAAATGTTGCTCATCAGAGGAAAGAGAAAAGTCGGTGGCTCTTCTACATCAATACATTGATGTATTAGCATATTCATATGCTGATTTGAAATCTTTTTGACCTAAGGAAGTGCAACATGATATTCCTCTCAAGCTAGGATCTCAGCCTCACAAGCAAAAATAGTGGTAGTATAATCCCAAAATATTAGGTATCATCCTCACTAAAATTCAAAAGATATTGAATGTTTGCATTATCTTTCCTATACATCACTCCACATGGATAGAAAATATTTTTCGGGTGAGGAAAAAGAATAGAGATCATTTTTTGTGTTGACTTCCAAAATTTGAATCAATTATCACTTAAGGATAATTACCCATTGCCAGTAATGGACCAAGTATTACAAATTGTGACTGGTTCAGAGATGTTGTCTATACTAGATGGTTTCTCAAGATACAATAAAGTCAAGGTTCATGATGAAGATTAACATAAGACAACCTTCACTACTCCATGGGGCACTTTTACATATCATAGAATGCCTTTTGGATTGATCAATGTTGGTGTTACCTTCCAAAGGGCTATGGATTTGGATTTTCAAGATATAATCAGTAAGTTTATTGTGGTTTATCTAGATGACTTAACCATTTTCTCAAAAAATCATCAAGATCATTATGAACATTTATAACAAGTGCTTGAGAGATGCCATGAGCATGGGATATCCCTTAATCCCAAGAAATCCATTTTTGGGGTTACAAAAGGTAAGCTCCTTAGACACATTATATCCAAAAACGGAATTAAGATTGATCATGAATGGGTCAAGTCAATTCAAAATCTTACTTTTACATCAAGTAAGAAAGGAGTACATTCGTTCTTTGGGAAGGTGAATTTATTACGAATATTTGTTCCTAATTTTGTTGAGAAAAAATGCCACATTGTTGATATGATGAAAGGAAAATAATTTTTTTGTTGGAACACAAATGGAAGAAATGATTTTCATGAAATTAAATAAGCCATTGAACTTACTCCTTTCTTAGTTTTTACTAACTATACCAAGAACTTCATTATGTATAGTTATGCTTCTGAGCATACCTTATCCACAATCTTGGTACAACCAAATGAAGAAGGGATTAAATCTCCTATAGCATTCATGATCTACCCTTTGAAGGCTCACAAGATCAAATATTCATCCATGGAAAAACATGCATATGTAGTGGTGAAAGTAGTCAAGCATTTTAGGTACTACATCTTTAATTCTCACACCATTACATTAGTACCAGATTCTACTATTAAGTCTATTTTGACTCAACAAGAATTTAGAGGTAAAAGAGGTAATTAGATCACTAAAATCTAAGAATATGATATGGAGATAAAGCCTATGAAACTTGTACATGGAAAAGGTTTGTCTCAACTCATGGCAAAGACTAATTCAAAAGAAGCACCTAATAATGAAGAAGACATAGAATATATTCCCATAGTCTTGCTTGTGAGCATAATGAATGAATGGTATTATGACATTGCTCATTTTATCACATACAGAGAATGTCCAAAAAATTTGTCTTGCAAAGAGAAGAGGATAATCAAGCTCAAGGATACAAATTTTGTCTTTTGGGACAATGGTTTGTATAAGTGAAACATTGATGGAATTTTTATAAGATGTGTAGATAAGGCACAAGGTAAGTTGTTGGAATATTTTCATGATTTGGCTTGTGGAGGGCATTTTTTTATCCTTGGTCACATCTCATAAGATCTTGTGGGATACATATTATTATCCAACACTTTTTTAGGATGCATATGATTGGGTACGTAAATATGAGAAGTGCCAACAATTTGTGAGGAAACCCAAGTCAGCATCCTTACCTCTCAAGCCTATAGTAATTGAAGAACTTTTTTAGTAATGGGGTATTGATTTCATCAGTGTGATGAACCCATTATCAAGTGTAAGTCATAATTATGTTCTCATGGCTACATATTACTTTACCAAATGAGTGGAGGCAATTCCAACCAAACATGCAACTTCAGAGGTTGTCTGTAACTTCCTCAAAGAGAATATCATCACAAGGTTTGGTGTGCCAAAGAAAGTTCTAACTAATAATTTTGCCTGTTTCACATCCTAAGAGATGACTCAGTTTTATTTTGAATATGGAATCATTTTGTCTCATACTTCATACTACTTCCCTCAAGGAAATGGTCAAGCTGAGTTGAGTAATAAGAATTTGGTAACCATCATCAGGAAGTTGGTAGAAGACAGTTAGAGAATGTGGCACAAAGCATTGTATGATGCATTATGGGCTGATCATATCACTCCTAGGTGAGTGATTGCTATGTCTCCTTTTCAAATTTTGTATGTATTTGATATAAAAATACCCATGACATTATAATTACCTACTTTCAAATTGGCTAAGGAAATTGAAAATGAAATGTTTGAAATATCTTTAGATAAGCATATTATGTACCTTTTCGAGATAGAGGAACAATGTATAAAGGTAGTGGACCATATTGCAGAACATCAAAGTCACATCAAGGAATTTTTTGATAAGAAAGCTAAGTAATGAGAATTTTGAGTTGGGGATCTAGTCATCTTGTGTGATAAAAGAAGAGAGCCAAAAAGAATGCATGGAAAATTTGATTCTCTATGGAGGGGTCATTTTTTCATTCATCAACTCAATTGGGAACATAGTTTCTTCTTAGCATACCTAGATGGAACACCATTACCATTTCCCTACAGTGGGCAACATCTAAAATTTTTCACTCATTAAAGTTACAAATAAGTTTGTACATTTTGTAAATATTTGTATATTATTTTCTATTTTATTTTTCATCTTGTCTGTCACTTGACTCTGTGGCCCAATGGATAAAGGCACTTAGAGTTTTGGGATTCTCTTTCCTTCAAGAATTTCAAAGAATGAAGGAAATTCCCCAGTCAGAGCTAGTTATTATCTTTGAATTTAGTAGGCTAAATTCATGGGATAACCCTTACAAAACTTGTCCATTTCATATCCCATGAGCTCTAAGCTCAAAAAATGAGGCAAATATTTGCCTCTTTGCATTTTTTCCTCTAAAAGTTTGTTTTTTTAGGTAACTTTGTTTTTTGTGTGCAGTTTGGAGAATTTTCTTTGAACTACACAATATATTTTATGTTTGCAAAATTGGATATTTTATCTGACTTTACATTTTTCTTGTGTTAAATTGGATAATTTTTCTGACTTTGCATATGTAAAGTTGGGAAATTTTTCTAACTTTACATATGCAATGTCAAATTTTTTTTTGATCCTATATATGCAAGATCGGGAAAATTTTCTCGACTTTACATATGAAGGATCAAGGTTTTTCTATGATCTTGTATGTGGGACCCACCACCATGGTAATTAATATGTATTTATTACAAAATTATATATATATATATATATATATATTACACTTGGTAATTTTTATTTTTACTGCTTGTTTTTATTTCTCTCACCATTTTTGAGCTCTCTTGCACTCCTTTCAGCATCATTTTCAAACTCGTCAATGCTTCCTCTACCACTAGTTTCTTAGTTGTTTTAGCTTGCACATGGATTGATCTTTTGAACACACTTTTCAGGTAGGGTTCATTTTTGTATTCTTTCCTTTTTGTATTTATTTATTATTGCTTTTTTCCCTAGTTTTTTTGATTGAGTTCAATCATTGCTAATTTTCCTTTTTTATCCTCATTTTGAGTTTTGATTGTTTTCTTTTTTCCTTCTTTTCCTCCTTCATATTTTTTATTTCATTTCTTAGGGTTTTTATCTTGGTTTTCATTTTTTCCATTTTTGTGTATAGAAGAGAGTTTTCTCCAAAGAACATTTTCTCTTTATGCACTTTGGAGAAATTTCTCTGATGTGCATAAAGAGCCATCCTTTTTTGTGTAGTTTAAATAAAATTCTCTGACATACACAAAATAGTCAAGTTGGATGCAAGTCAGAGAATTTTGTATGATATGCATCTAATTTTAATCTATCCTCATGCAAATTGAAGAATTTTCTCCAACTTGTACTCAATAAGGTAAAAACCAAATTATGCAAGTCAGAGAATTTTATTTCACTTGCATGAAAGAATTTTTTTTCCCAAGTTATGCAAGTCAAATAATTTTATCTGAATTACATCTTAGAACTTTCCAACTATTATTAGTTTAGAGAGAATTCTCTAAACTACACAACTTTCACCACACCTCATGTAAAGTGCTATTTTTTGTCGATCCTACATTTTCATAAAAAAGAATAAAAAATGCTCTGGATAACCAAAATTTTCTACTTGTAGCTATCTGATCAATGAAAAACATCTCTTCAAACAAGAAGACAAATGAAGTACAAGTATCAAGGTGTTTTCCCATTATCTCTAGTTCATTCAAATGTAGATCAAATTAGGGATACAGAGATTGGTCATGTAAATATGGCTAAATTTTTATAAAGATTGGGAAAAGAACCCACTGCACCTCATATAAAACTAATACTTAACAATGAAATTCATTTGGCTAATGCATTTCTAGTATCAACACATGATTCTAAATTTGTCTTGACCATGGTAACACACTTTGATAAGGAAAGCAAATCAGTCAAGGATTTAGAGGGTAAGGTGATTATTCACCTTGATGAGGAATATTTATATAAAAGTTTTCACCTTTTTGAGATTGAAGAATATTTTGATTTAACTATGGAGTTAGCTCAAGAATACTATGACAGAGATCTTGAGAAGTGTAAAAAATATATCAATACCAAATGGCTCAAGACTCCTCAACCCACCATTGCTAGATGGCACAAGTATTTGTATCATAGTGACTTTCTGGAGGAGATAGGGATTTGATTAATCTCCTTAATAGAGTGAAAAGGTTGTCTGCTTCAAACATCTTACATAAATGGATGTATCAATACATTCTGGTTATTAAAAGAAATAAGCAAAGGATCTTTTGGGGTAAACAAATCAATGATTCTATTTGTCATCATATTTTTGAGGTAGCTTCTTCATGCAAGTTTTATATGACTTCATATCTTGTGTATGATGCAACCAATATGAAGTCTTTCTTGGGTCTAAATTCTATTGGTGAAAGGAAAAATGTTCATGTATATGAGCATAATCCATAGATAACTCAAAAATAAAGAATCAAACATTATAGGAGAGTTAATTATGTTTTCTTCTATACATTCATCTACACTCTTGACAAATAAGTTTAAAATAAGAGAGTTTCAAACTAGGCATGGGCATAGGTTAATAGGGTTGGATGTATTTTCTTGAAATTCCAAACTTTTACATATATCAGGGTAGGAGGATTTGATGAGTACCTTACATGTTACCTAGATACCCAAGTGATAAATTAACACTAATGGAAATGTGTAGACAAGTGATGAACGTGCATAAAAAATAATCAGATGCTCATAAGAGAGGTTTCAAATTTCCAATTAGTATTGGCTGGTCCACAATTTCCACTACTCCAAAGGCTAAGACTATGTAAACTGAGATGTAGTGGATTATGCTTAAAAAATTCAAAAGTAGAGAAAACTTTGATTATAGAATGATGAAGGAGAGGCTCAAGCGTAATATCACTCATATACACAAAATTCAAGATATTCACATATAATGTAAAACTGATGAAGATATAAGGAGACTTGATTATAATTGCCTTACTATTGATCAAATTGTCAATTTGGAATTGGAAAATATTCTTGGGGATTTGATAAATGATGGTAATATATTAGATCCTTCATATGAGGAAAATTAAGTGGCTTCAACTCCTCTCCCTTCTATCTAATGGTCAGTTAAAGAATCCACTTCTATTAGAGACATATTTCAACTTATTCTTGGAATAACTAATGCTTGGTTAGAATCAAAAGGAATTAAGTTGAAAAATTTTAAGATTGGTTTTGAGGAAGAGTATGATGAAGAGACTGCTAATAAATGAGAGGAGCTGAGAACAAAGAATAAAGAAGAGCCTTCTACTTCCAAATAGAAGCCAAAATTTGTGTTTGTTAGTAAAGAAAAGAAGAAAGGCAAAGAAGTAGGTGTCAAGGAAAGTGCTGAAGTGGAGAAAAAGAAGTCCCAATCACAAGTGAAGCACCACCTCAATCAACAATGTCACAAGTGCCTTAGCCAATGCTTGAACAACATATACAAGTAAAGACTACTCAATCAGAGGTTACTTTGCCTAAAACTTCTCAAGCCATAGTTTCATAGGTAACATTTTCCATCATTCCTCTCATGATTACCACTCTAAAAGTTGATCCTATTCCTTCTCAATTTATTCTTTCACCTCCATCTTCACCTCCTAGTGCAACATTTTTTCAAGTTCCTTCGTAAGGTACATTGGACCAAGTTTTTGCTTCATTGTTAAATATACCTAGTCCTTCAAAGTCATTGGGATCCCTAACTAATTTATATTTCACCCAACAAGATATGGACAAATTTATGTCTATACCTTCCTCAAAGACAATAACTCAGGTTCCTACCATTCCAATGTCCAAAATGTCTATAAGAACTAAAGTGGTGGTCACTCCAACCCAAACTCCACCTATTATTAATATAATCCCATTGGTGTCAACCCCATTACCATTTACCTCTATCACATTACCTTCTATTCCACTTACTTCATAATCCATTGTCCATCCCCAAGTTTCCCAAGCTTTAACATCCTCTATCTAAGAAGATCCATCTCCTCTTCCTCCTTAGATAGCATCCCAAACACCTAAGAAGAAGAAGTGAGTAGTGGCTCTAAAAGATTTTGATTTTGGTCAACTTGTGCCAATAAAGCCCAAAATAGCAAAGAAGGCCAAAACTATGTCAAGGGTAATTTTTGAATCTGGGCATAAGTATGCTAAAGTTGTAGTGCCTCCCAAAGATAGAAACATTGAGGATATTCAAGCATCTGAATATGCAATGGGATGAATAGATCTAGGGAAACAAACTCATGAAGGTGCAAAGATTTACAACCAACAATAGCTTCCTTGATCGAGATATATGATAAGGATAAGAAGCTCAAAGATCAACTCAAACTACAAGTGGAATAATTGAATTTTTATTTACTAAAAATCACCTAGCCTTTTGAGTCCATCAATCCTATTGTACATGAAAATATTGAAAGAGCTATTCAGCTTGTAGAAAAAATTAGATCTCAAGGTCATGTAGTCAATGCTTGGATTGAGAGATTAACAACATAGGGTACTCAAAGGTTGTATTCTACCATTAAATTTTTGAAGAACTTGAGTGAAATGAAAATAAAAATTTAGAAAATAATTAAAATACTCAATCAATATTTGGATTTCTTGAAAAGGATATTGATACATGGACTCAACTTCACAAATTCAAACTAGAGATTTTGGTTGAGCAGAAGGTCATTCCAAATAGGAAAATGTTCATTGAATATAGGGAAGCTATGAAGAATAAAAGAGAAGTTCTAGAGAATATAATTAAGGATCTTGAAGAAGTGGAAGATATGTGTGAAAATAAGATGTTATATCTTATAGAAAAAATTGGAAAACTCCCCTGTCAAGATAAAAATGATTCTCGAGAAATTCTACTTGTGGAGACTGTTATTCAAGAATTTACATCTTTGCTCCAAATAAAGACTAAAATAGGTACTTTCACACTAGACTCCATCAAAAATTAATTAAATTTAAAGTAATTTTGGATAAACTACAAGGAATTATGGACACGATCAAGGATTTACTAGTTAACTTAGAAGATTCTATCACAAGTGTACTTGCCATCTCCAAGAGTACATCTAGCCCAGATAATGATGAAGTCCAAGCTATTTGGAAGAGATATGAGGAGTTTTTAGAAAAAAATAAAAAGGAAAAAATACTTGTGTCTAAGGACACTTAGTTTACTTTTGTAATTTTCCATATGTGATTTTGTTCAATGTAAGTTACACATAGGAAAAGTACACAGTCCTAAGTCAAATAGGACTCTGTCAATGAATAAGTCAATGTATTTATGTTTTTCCTATTGTTTTTCATAAGTTCCTATATATAAATGGAAGGATTATTTTTGTATAAAGGATCACCAATTTCTATAGAGGGGAAATTCTGTTGAATTGAGAAACAATTTTGAAACTTTGTGTTCATATTGTAAATAAAAAATTCATTCAATATAATAAAATCAAGTGATCTTTCAATCTTTGTGTTGAGATAAAATTGTGGTGTGTTGGAGATGTTCTTATGTCTTTTCCATTGCACTTTATTATGAGTTGATTAAATTGTGGTATAAAATTTCTAGTTGATTAAATTGTGGTATAAAATTTCTATAAGATAGAAAGTGTCAGGAAGTTGATTTTGAAGCCTTTGAGCTACATTTTAGTTACTAGGTTTATGATCACATTGAAAGTGAATTACTGAGGAGACTTTGTGCTACCATTTATTCTTCTTTAATAATTTTAATCTTTGTTAGAAATAAGGTGAAGAATTTGGGCTGCACTTTATTTTATCTTTTAAGTTTACTCTATTGGTATTATTCTTGTTAATATTTTGGCTAACAAATCTGAATATCAATTATATTTGGTTCATCAAGTGATCTTAGATTTTCAAAGTATATCACAAAGAACAGAAGGAAGTTTGTGATTGAACATCAATTATGAAAAAAGAGAATTGGATGATATGAAAACACCCACTTTGATAAAAATTATTGAATATAAAATTGTGTTGTGTTAGTTAACAATAAAAGGGAGCCTCCCCTTGTCTTGAGGAAAGATTTTATCTCATCACACTATGGTTAAAATAACTATTTTGCTACCATTATGTCAGTAACAAAATATTCAACCAATAGATTGATTATAAATTACTTCTCTAAATTTAATAATAATTTTCACTTTATTAATTAGTGGTTGTTTATCATCTAAAGGCATAAGTTCATCTTGGTTCTCCTCTTGAGGACCAAGGTTATCTTGATCATATTGCTCATGTTTTGAAGTAGTGTCATGGAACTATACATGATAATTTTGTTCATTAACATTTGAATTTATTTATACACCCATGTTATTATCCATTTTATGTGTTTTATCAAAAGGAATAGGAGTATGCTCAATTAGAATACCACTCAATATGATGTTTCTTTTAATAGAGGTAGAAATAGTTTTATTTGATTGTATAAAATAAAAAATAAAAAATCAAATATTTCTAAAAATAAATATTTTATCAAATATGAAAATGCTAAGATAACAATGGGAAAAAATAAAAATAAGGACAAAAATCCTAACAACATCTATGGTTAGGGATTTTCAACATTCGATCAATAGGTGGGTTTACTAATACATTTTATCAAATTTGGGATTAAGATAGTTTTAGTCTTAATATAAATTTTTTTTGAATAAAATTAGAATGATATAGATATGAAATAAATGACACTTACTAATTTTAAACTTTCTATATTTAAAAATATTCTAAAAGGGGAAGTACCAAATAAATATAAATTATTAGGATATGATATGTACAAGATTGTAAATGCAGTTATGAAATTAATGGTGTGACTATGTAATGACATCATAAATTATAAATAATGCTTCACTTGAATATAGGACAAGACCAATAGAATTATAGGGGAAGATTATGTTAGTTTCCTTAGGTACATTGGTGATCTGTGAGGGTTTTCTTTGTGTGAGTGATATGATAGGTTCACTCTACTTGTGTGTCATGTTTGACTATGTAGAATATCTAATTTTTTTATAGAAGCTAGTGTACCTTCTTATTAACTTGTAACCCTATATTAATAGACCAAAAATGATAAATAGAGTAAATAATAAAAAGGGTTAGTGGTAAATTTTTTTATATGCCTCAACACCTCCTATATTGCGCATTGTATACATACCAATACTCTGAACAAAGATAAAAATCCATGTATTTATCTTATTCTATAGTGGGGTGTGTGAAATATTGGTATAAAAATATAAATTTTGGTGTGATTAAGTGATTAAACAATAACATGTGACCTTGGAGGTTCATTCAGACTTACATAAGGGATAATAGGGCTGTGTGGACTCTAAATTAGTAAAACTATGTGCTTTACTCTCAATGTACATTTAGATATTCTAGTGATTTTCAATAATATAAGCCTCTTAGTGGATATTGGTTTAAAAATGTAGATTTATAGTGATCATTTTAGAATTCATTTAGATGTGACTTATGAAATATGGAGTATGACTCACTAGGTAATTTTGAATTTTATAAAATAATTCTTATTTTTTAGGAGGGTGTGGCTGGTAGAATTGGACAATAATGGGAAACATGATAATCCAAATGAAGTGGCCTTATTTGAAGAGTAGAGATAACTAAAATAGAAGTTTGGATTAGTCTTAAAGCGAGCTTAGATTGCTTATAATGTTGGATAAGGATTTTTATAATTATAATTTTCTTAAGAGGCAAGGGTCATCTACATAAGAAGTGAAGGAAGGGTGGTTAAGGTCTATGGAATAAGGCTTGAGATAAGTGTGTATAAGGAGTTGTCACAAGTACATTATTTTAGTATTAAATCTTAATTTATGTGTCTACATAAAAAAACTAAAATAAAATGCTAGGAAAAGAAGGAAAAAATTTGTATATGGAAATTAGTAAATTCCCCTAAAATCCAAAGTCAAAATAAAGAGCTTCTAGTGTCAAATATCATATTTCATGTCAAAATAAAGTGTTTTCACTATTATATATTAGATTTGAGGTTGAAATAAAAGTATTTTAGTGTTAGAATTTGAAATTGAAACTATCACTATGATTGTCTAGGTTTAAGAACATCAAGAAGGGGAGATGATTGATTGGCACAATTGTCCTCTACTATTATATTCTATCCTCTATAAAAAAATCATGGAAATTAGGGTGAAATCATGTGTGGCATATTGAAACATGTATATGTGTATAAAATTGACCTTTGAATGTTTGTGAATTACCTATGAATAACTTCTAATTTTAAACCCTGATAGGGATTACAATAGCTATAAATAAGACTGATCTTGACCTAGATAAGACTGATTAAAATGATTAAAATCATATTTTGAAATAATAGGTCAACTTCTTTTAGTGTGTAATAGTGTAATTATGTATCAATATTGAAATTTCCAAGTGATAGAATGAGTGGCTTAGATTTTCCTTTATAATAATCCAAAATGTGATAACCTCATATTACATATCCTATAGATATGGACCAACCTATAAAGAATATTTAAATTTAAAAACTAGTCATTGATATAGTAAAGGATATGGTCAACCCATAATGGTTAAGAGAAACTACCAATATTTACCCATAATATTTGATTTTGTCTTAAAGGATAATGTGCGAAATTGAGGATTTATCATGTTGATAAAAATGATTATATGATTTATATTGGTTAATAACATTAATTTAGGTGTAAAATAATAACTTAGAAAGGGATAGGTACATATAGGTACTTAGGATAGAGCGAGGTGGCTAAATAGGTCGAGATTAAGTGCTCCAATAAATTAAAGTTAAAGTGGACCAAAACTATCATTATCAAATATTTATGACCAAATTTGAGTGATTAAATCATTTTTAGTATATACAATATCACACATATAGTTGTATTATTATAAAACCATCAAATAATTAATTTCTTGGCTATACTCAGATAATCAATTTATAACTAAAAAAACTAAATATACTTGATTTCACCAAGTAAAGAACTTTACAATAAAAAAATGTTACTTTGTCTTCCTATAATTAATGCTCAATCTCAAAGAATTAAAAAAAAATAACAATATGAAACTTAAGGGATCTCTTTGCACCTTTATTAATTCACCCTTCAAATGATGCCCTTCAACATTTTAACCCTTTACTTTAGAAAATTAATTACACTTTAAGTTGTAGATAAATTTTAGTTAACCTTTTAAAATACATTTAATTTTAGTTAAACCATTTTATAGTTTTAGGATTTTAATATTAAGTTCATAAAGTGCACTTATTATGACTTGAGACTTTTAAAAAAACACCTTAACACAAAGTTTTTCTAATAGGTTGGGGGGGGGGGGCACTTTAATTTTAGACAACTTAATTAATTGCATAAGTCATCATGCAAGATAAAAAATGTAAATTACTAAACCAAAGTAATAAATCACTAAATTTTATTTAAAATTATCAATTCTTATTTTTTTTAGTAATGATAAGTCATAACAAAATCATATTGACATTAAAAAATAAACATTTAAAATATATTTTTCCTATCTAAATCATTTTACACAAAGTGATCCATAATCAAAATAAAAAAAAGAATATTCTCAAAATAATCAAGCCATAATCAAGCCAAAATTTATCACAATGCATCAAAATTTTCTTCATGATGAATAGTTTTCTACAAATTGTTATAAAAATTACCAATATAAATAAATAGTTATTATCAAATTATTCAGAATGAAATTAAAATATCAACCAAAATATGAAAATGTCTAAAATTATCAATTTTTAAAGCAAATAAATATTAGTTTATTACAACCATCTAAATCCAAGTCAATTAAAGGAATAAATTGATCTAAGTAATAACTTTTATAATCAAAATGAGTTAAATGCATCTCAATTCAGGTGACTCCACCAAATTCATCATCAAATTATAATTTGACTTTATTCATTAAGAAAGTTATCATAAATAGGGATTAAGGGTTACTACCATGTTTATTTTGATCATAAGAATTTGATGTAGAGAGGAGGTTAGTATTATGTTAGAACATAAAATAATACAATGAACGCACTAAAATTCTAACATCTCTAGCCTAGATCATAAGGGGAGCATAATAAAAAATAAAACAAATAAAAATCACAATTAAAATATAAATACCAATAATTTATTTACCTTCCTTGAATGCTCCAAATGATTTGTCATGTGGCTTGCTTGGCTTGTGCTCAAAGAGTCTTTGGTAATGGAGCTTGGTTATCTCCTTCTCTCTTTGGAACCATGGCTTGTGGCTTGATGTTGGATTTGGCTTGTGATTTTAGCATTATAACACTCTTGCTTTTAATTTTGTTATAAAACCAACATTATAAATTTACTCTATCCAAGCTCGCTTAATAGAGAGGCAAATGCTTATATTTCTAGGTTTCACTACTAACTCTAATTCAAGGTGAGTTAGAGTGTAGTTTAAATATGGAAATGGTTAAAAACTAACCTAAGTGAGTTAATTAACTCCAATAGAGTTAAAAGGTGTCAAAACCTCATGATTTTCAATGACTAGGCATGGGTGAGATATTTTGAGATATTTACAAAGGCTTGACAACTCACAAAAGGTAATTATGAAAACCTAGGTTATTATTGATTTTTGAATTTCCTTTTTTGGAATTTCATTAATTATTCATGGATAATTAAACTAGGCATTTAATTTTGTTTTTTATTTTAACTAATTTTTATTAAGATTTTTAGAATTGTCAATATTTGATTTAAGTGTGAACTTGCCTCACTTAATAGATCTATAGGTCAAATTGCATGTTATGATGCCACATGATGAATAGAGATGAATCCATAAGAGGGTTTTGTTGTTTAAAATAGGATACCCCAATTAGGGATATCTCAACTTGATTATGAGATTTTAATAATGATGCATAATTAAATTTGGGATGTTCAATGATTCTTAGGCTTAATTTATAATAGTTGGTAAGAATTGGTCTAAAGTCCAGTTTGAAGCCATTGGTGGCCAATTTTAGGTGTCTACATTTATGACTTGAGAAATAAAATTAGTTGGATAAATGGAAGGTTTAAAGGCTTCAAGCATCAAAAAATCATTACTTTCATATTTAGATTCAACATAAGGGGTTATTACATTACTTACAAGTTGCATATAGCAAGTTGAAGTACTTGGTGAACCACATCTAAGTAAATGAGATCTCCAAATACCTATATGAAAAGTTTTTCAAACATAAGTAACATGGGATGAAAAATAACTATAAGACACATTATTTAAAATTTTTCAAAATTTAAGATCACTAGCATCAAAGTGAAGAGATACAAAAGTGCCATGAATGAAACCACATGTAAACATGTTAGAGGATCTTCAAAACCTAATGGGTCCACCTTGGTAATTGTCTCGAATAGGTGATACATTATCATGTTGTTGAGATTCTCTTCCCCAAACATAATTTATATCATAACTTTATCAACCTTAAATCCAACTTGACATATTACCTTTTAAATTAAAAAAGGAGTAACTAAGACAAAATATCCATTCTTTTCAAATATTTAAGCTAGTTATATTTATAAAATATCACTTTTCACATCTTAAACCACTCAAAAATAATTGAACTATTCAAACATTTTTTGTTGTCCCAAAACCAACTAAAAACATTAAATATGAAACCTATAATTTTGAGAAAATTTCTTGAGTTGAAAGAGAAAAGACATAAAATTTATAAATCAAACATCTAAATAAAATCATGATATATTCTCAAAATTTTACTTTGAAAATAATGTCAAATCAAAATTTGTAGCTTACCTCAGAATTTCACATTATATCTTTCAAAGAAAGTTATTTATAAAAATGTGAATCATTTTATTTCACAATCTACCTTCAAACTATTAGTAAAAACTCATTGAAAGACTATTTAAAAATATTCATCTTCAATTTGTAATTTTAAAATCTATTGAAATATTAATTTTTATTTTATAGTATATCAAAAATAAACCTATGTATCAATTTAAAATATCATATGGATTGAAATATCTTTGTATGAAAATCAATGACTGAGATGGAGGCGAAATTATCAAGAAAATAAACCGAAAATTAATCATAGATTTAAAACCATTTTATATAAAACCCTGATATATTCTATGATATATTATCAAATTTATAATTTTTTCTCTAAATACAATTAAAAATATTTAAATCTATTTTCAAGCCATCTATACCTTTATGGACAACTTCATTAAAGAATCAAAATCATGTTATGAAACAATTTTGATCTATATCTTAAGATTACATGAAGCCACATTTCAAACACAACCCATTTTATATATTACAATTTAAAATAAATGAGTCATGGAGTTGAGGAGAATTTCATTTTGAAAATAGAAAAAAACCCAGGTAGAAATTTAAACATACAAGTTTTATTAGAAAAATAATATCAAAATATTTAGTGGACTAACCTGAAAATGTACATGTAAAGTTTTAATAAATTAATAAAATTTTATCAAATCATTATGTTTTAAAATATTAAATCTAAGTACTTTTATTTTACCAATGATCAAGTATTGAAGAAACTAAATAATATTAAAAACTTTTGAGATGGAAACAAATAATGTCTAGAGTTCAACTTAAAATTTTCATTGAACTCCACTACAAAACAATTCATTGAAACAACTACAATGATGGTGAATATAAGCAAAATATTACAAATAAATTTATTTCATGCAAAGACTAATATATTATATTGAAAACAATATTCACAAACAACTATATATACTATCATACCATAGCCACAAAATGTCTATCACCATCCTATATATATTATCATACCATAGCCACAAAATGTCAATCACCAATAATAGTTCAGGAATAAATATCATGTAGAGTTATATATAGATTTAATATAAAAAATTTGTATTTCACCCATAAAATGTGTACCAGTGATAGTAACATATAGAAACATAATGCATAGTTATTCATGGTTTATATATAAAAATTCATATTTCATCTAGAAAATATAAGTAATTGTGAAAATTAATAACATTTAATAAAGTTAAAATAAACCACATTAATCTCACAAATACTTATATAATAATATTAAAATTTATGAAAAATAATTATTTTAAAAAATTATCAATATTAAACTTATAAATATATTTTTTCGAAACACAATTTTTTTAATATATTTCTTTACCTTTCAAAAATTCACCATTTAAAAAAAAATTAAACTTTTACACCTATTATAAATAGATTAAATGTTCTCAAAACCATACATAAGATGACTAAAAATCTAACAAAATATTTTAAAAATTACTCAAACAAAATAATATAATAACTACAAATCCTAAAATATTTTCAAAAATTTTAAATAACAAATATAAACTAAAAATAAAACCAAAAAAATATTTAAAATAACTATTAAAAAGATGACTGAAAAAATGTTACTTCCATTAAAAAAATGTTGCTTCCATTTTAAAAAAATGTGTTACTTCCATAAAAAAATTGAACAAATCTAATCAAAATGAACAAATGAAACATAATAATGAGTGTACCCAAACTACATAATGCATTGAATGTGATAATACTGCATTAGATGATGCATTTACTATCTAATAGTGGTAGTGGCTACCAAGTTTAAACATTATAATAATCTACCTTCCAAATATCAACTAAAATAAGCTAATTTATCTCATTTATCAAATTCTACCAAAAATTATGTTGTTTTTAATTCAAAAATATTTCGAATATTTGTTTTAATAAAGGAAAATATATGTTAAAAAAAACAAAACCAAATTCAATAATATATGTCATCCAAAAATGACCATGCCCTACATTTTAAAAAAACAAAATCAAATTCAAGAATATATGTCATCCAAAAATGACCATGCCCTACATTTTAAAATATAACATTAATCATGTTTGAAGTAATTTTGCATATTTTAACCCATATATAGTTAAAATAATGTAAGTTAGTTTATGTAAAGCATGCCTGTGCTTAATAGTGAGAAGACTTATAAACTTTGCGTAGGTTTTATATTTTATAAATTTTGCATAGGTATTAAGTCTTAGGTCTAAATAACTTAGCATAAGCATAAGTTTTAGGTTTTTGATAAATTAAAATAAAATTAAGTCATAAATGAATTAGATATTTTATAATTTATTTAAGGAGTAAATGAAAATAAAAATGAATCTTATAATATTGAAATTATAATTTTGATATTGTAACCAAAAATGATAACATAAAAATTGATTAGTGCAAAAGTTATTTATAATTTAAGATAAATTGGTATAATTTATTTAAAAGTAATATAAAAAATAATTATAATGGTATTCATCACTAATGTTAATACCATTTCAAAGAAATGAGATATTGTGATATTAGTGTAAATTTCTTTTTTAAAGTTTATCACTAGTACTATTATTTAAGATGATTATTAATTGAGTAAAAAAGGTTATATTGATCTAAATATTATATAAAGCCAAGTTCCACCATATTTATATATTTTTTTAAAGTGAAAACCATTTTTTAAAGTGATATTATATGTCGTTATCATTGAAAAATTATAATGTATGATGCTTACTGATAATTATATTATAAATAATCAACAATGATAATCAACATAGAATTAAAAAATGCAATGACAAATAAGTTATTGTAAATAAATCTAGTCCTCACCATGTATAGTCAGCATAGCATATGTTACTTAGTAAAGTACAATAGATAATTTTTAAAAAGATTCAAAATATTAATTTTTTCATTAAGGTATATAAATTCAGGATAACATCGATGACTTTTTGGGCCAATTTTGTATGTGAAATTGTGTTACAACAAATATTAAATTTTTTTAAAATTTATGTGTAATTTAGATAAAAATATTTCCTAAGAAACTAAGTATGAAACCTATTATAATTTTCATAAATAATGATGGATTGTTCAACTACTATGACATGAATCATAGTAAATGTTTATAAAAGATGTTTAGGCTAGATGAACACAACTACAACAACCTAAAACAAAAATTATAAAAGTAAATATTATTTTAAAAATCAATAGTCCAATAAACATTTATCAATCAATTAATGAAAATAATTCAGAGATTGATGTGATAAAAAATACTTACAACCATTTGTAGAATTTTTCTAACTTAACTTGTACCAAGAATACTTGCATTTTTTATGCACATTATTAAACTTAAACATGATCACCATGGAAATTAAAAAAAAAAAAGAAAAAACAAAACCAAATGACACAAAATATCTAAAGGAAAGAAATAAAAATAACTAACAAAATAGAATAAAGGAAGATTCATGAGTATAAAAACTTTAAATGATAGCCATTGATTGTATGATATAGCTAGTTACCATTTAAATGTTGTACATTGAAATCATTTATAGCAAGTACAATAGCTATACAATATGGCCTTAGACATATGGAAACAAAGTTGTGACGTTTCATAGGATATTCATGTGATTTATCCCAAAAAACAACACAATCACAAAATTTAAAAGTTTTCCTTGATAATTTTTTATCAAAAAAATTATTCAATTTTTTTATTTTAGTTTTTAGTTTTTCTAAAGTTGTAGCTTTTGTTTCATCTAAATATATAATATCATCTAGTATATTTTGTATAAAAATTAATTTTTAGAAGTATATTACAATGTAATTTTTTGTATGTGATTTGTAGTTCAATAGGCATAACATCTTAAAATCCATAATTAACCATAAAGTGTGAAAAAAAAAAAACATCTTGTAAAAATATAAATCTGGTCACATGTACTTAAAGTAATAATTATTAACACATCCTGAACATCATGACTTACATCCAAATACATGAATATTATTCACCGTTTCTTTAATCCATTTATCTATGTGCAAGATTGATCCTTTGTTTTTCATAGTTTTTAAATAAAAAACTTCAAGTCAAATGTTCAATACCACCTTAAGACTGTCTCTATCTTCTGAAATTTTTTATTTTTAT